>CM047812.1:112752576-112847716 GCA_026214975.1 Gentiana macrophylla | reverse complement strand
GGATTCTTTATCAAATGAAGATTTTAAACTATTTATAAATAGAAGTGAATGTTAAGATATTTTCTTGTACTTTCTAAGATTCCATACATACAATCTTATTAAGAAATTAATACATAATACAATATACTTACACACATATAATGCATGTATTCATAATCTGCATTCTAAAGAAAATGAATATAATTAAGTTTTTCATAAGAATTTACATTACCCTCTAGGTACATTTGTGCATTAAATATAAAAATACTAATCATGAGAAAAATAAAAAAAAAATTAAAAATACTTCCAAAATGAATAAATATTTATTTATCGATAAACGAATAATATGTTCATTTATCGATAAATAAATAACATCACTAAACGAATATTTTTTCTCTGGCTCTGGTAGATTCATTTATCGGCGTCAGATCAGATTTTGTTAAATTTACCTTTTTTTTTTTTATGCATTTTCATACGGTCTATTTGTTTATTGGTTTAAGCATATAAGACATGAGAAAAAATGAATTGGCATGAAAAAATGTCAAAATGAAACATTATAGGGGGCAAAAATTCAAGTGAAAAATTAGGAATAGAAGTAAGAAAAATCATAAATTAATAGTGAAAATAATGTCTTTATAATCCGCGTCTATGTGTCTCAAAGTATGTGAGCGGCGGCTTTTGGATCGCATCATGGAGATACGTATGCAATGGGAAGTTATCGGGTCTCGTGGCTCAAGCCAACATTTTCCGGATCGATGGTCGAAACCGCGGTTAGTTGTGTAATAAAGGGAATGTGGGACGCGTCGACACTGACATATGGCTGTCATTGCTCAAATTTGTGCGCCGCCAAAAAGAAAATTTAGGCCCTCGCCTTCGATAAAGAACAAGAGCCAAAAATATATTAAAAAGCTGTGTGATACCAAAATAAGAACTAAAACATATATAAAAAGGCATGCGTGATAAAATCGAGTTTGGAAAGAAAAACTACTTATTTTACTCCAAATTTGGTTTAAAAAGCAAAAATTATTGTAGTTTGCAAGATTCAAACCAAAGCCTCATTCCTAAGTATACTGAAAGTCTTAACTATTGCCTAATACATTCATTGTTCATATAAATACAGATATATAATATTAAAGCCAAAAATTCGCGCCCCTTAAATTCATTGATTTTCTGCAGCCCGCCATTACTACTTTCCTCCCTCTGAGGGCTCCCCCGTTACAGAGACAAATTTGTATGTATCAGCAATCTTTCGAGACTCACACGGGTTAGTTTTACACCTTCTCGTACTATTTTGATCCGGGGTCAATCCCGTGAACTATACGCTGGAGCTTGAGCAATTTTTTCTAGCTTTGGGGCGCAACACCTTGGGATTGACGACTGGAAGTAGAGAGCATGATCGTCTCAATGAGTATCGCAAGTCTTCGCAGACTTTTATGATCTCACCGCTTCATGTCGCTGGGCCGTGATTGTTTGCCGCCATTGTCGAGTTTTCACCTGTTGCTTTTTCTTTTATTCGGCGCCATTGAAAACGCCCCAACATGATCTTTTAGCTAGATACTTATTATATTTCTTCCGAACACCTTGGAGTTCTCGCCCTCGCTGATGTTTTTTACTCACTGTCTTGGCGGATATTGATCAATAAAATTTTGTTTTCTAAAAAGGTCTTTATACTCATAAAAATATAACGAGCCTTTTTATTATTTTATTAATAAAGTGAAATCAACTCTTATCTAAACAGAAAAGTATGATATGGAATGATTAATAAGATATAATTTTAAAAATTCCAAAAAAAAAAAGATATACTTTAAATTATATAAATAACTTTTCCTCAAAAGATATAAAAAGATTATATAAATAACTTCGAAAAGTCAAAAAAATATATTAAAAAAGTGATGTGGACCCTTAAGTTGGCAATCACAATCATTTCAGGCACTTTGAGAATAAAAAAGAAAAATAAAAGTGAGAAGGTTGATGGTGTATATATAATGATGATGATCCGTATGAACAATTTTTATATATATACAAATTGCTTACGACCATTGAATATGGAATGTGGGACCCTATTTAACAAGTCTGTTTTTAGGTATTTCACATGCAACAAACACACCTAAGCACCTTACTCAAGTCATGGAAAGTATTATGATGCTGCTAAAAAATGACTCGTCCCACGCCGACATCTTTTACGCTTCAACACTGCTTCGTATAATAAATCACATTCTTCTTTGAGACGATCCCCTGGGACGCCCATCCGCTCGTCAAGCACGATCCCCAGGTACCCGACCATTATTGGGGCGGGTCACCAATCTCTAAGCAGTCGAGGAAGACTTGGGCATTGAGCTTTTGGTGACCGGTCGTGGTCTCGCTCGATCTCTAGATCGGGCTGGAGTCTCTAGACTTGTACGATCTTGTGGTAGAAGGAGTTCGGCCGCTACCTCCGATCTCTGGTGAGCCGGCTCCGGCGTCCCATTTCGAATAAAGCTCGCCTCCAATCTTATCCCCACACGCATAATAACCAGGGATAATTATTATAGAATCCTCGAATAATAAAGGCCTCGACTATTTATCACTTAATGCTAATATTTGAATACCATAATTATCTCCTATAATCACGAGATCACTCAATCATAATTTTTTCCTTGGAGTATGTTAATCAGTGTCACGACACACACGCTACCTTAAACCCTGGGCCTAAGCCCCACTATATAAATGGCCCCTGCGAACTACGAAGACTTGATTCCAATTGAACCATTGATACGTAGCAGCTTTGATCATTGTCGTTGCGCCTAAAGCAAATCAAATCCTCATTCCATCATCGCTTTTCGCGGTTCTCGCCGTTTTGCAGTCATAATCAAGAGGTAAATTTACAACATTACCCTGACGATTTTTGGATCGCCAATTGGCGCCAGGGAGGGTCTTCGTTGAATGATAATCCCAGAAAAGCTTCAAGACAAACACGGTGACTACACGACAACAAGTCGCTAATGATAATGGTGTCGACAACGCATCGTCAGTCGATACTAACAATCGTGATCACCGCAGCAGGGAAATACCTCTCAATGCAACCCATCGTGGCTAATTGATCAACTTGCGCCTTTGATGAATCCACGAAAAGTCGCCATCTCCTCACGCCGCCTTCGCAAAGGAAGATGAGGAAGACGAGGACCGGGAAGGCCCCGGAAGAGGGCGGACCCATCAATGAAAATGCGCAGGACGTGAATCACGAAACGGAGACTCATCCGGAGAAAATTCCTGCAGCCCGCAACTGCAGAGGAAGAAGATAACCCAAATGACGGGTCAAGGCAACAACACCTCCCCCGCAACGTAAGAATAACAGAAAGGGAACCAGGTGTCATCCTCAAACCTTCAAAGGCGCTGGTCGCCCCACAAGCCACTAAGCACCTCGCACCGAACTCGAGGCGATAGCAGGGAGAAAATCGACGCCTGGCACTCGAGTCCCTTTTCCGAACAGATTGATAATTATCCGCGCCTCGACAAGGTTTAAGATCCCCAAATCGGGAACCCTATGACGGAACCAAGGACCCCTCAGACTACTTTTTCCAATATCTCACGTGATATGAATCTCGATCGTGCCCTGAGGAGATGAAGTGCAAAGCATTCCTCGCGCTACTCATCGGGCGAGCCCGGGAATGGTTCAAGAAGATACCCCAAGGACACCCATACGACTTCACATATCGGGAAGATGTTCCTTAACGCATTCATCACCGCCAAGCCGCTCCAAAAGAATGCTACCCATCCGCTCGCCTCAAGCGTAAAAGACGAGACAAATACCGCAATACCTTAAGCGGTTCAAAGAAGAGTCGCCGCAAGTTCGGGATGTCGACGATCAAGTCCGAATTGCATCTTTCATGGCAGGTGGTTACGCCGAAGGTAGATTATACGCTAAATCGAAAGTAAAGAGGCTCCACCACCATGGAAGAATGTCCTGAGGTGGCATTTAAGCATTGTTAAGGCGAAGAAGCTAACCGGTAAAGCGAGAAGTGGAGAAGTCCGACCCCAAAAGGACAAGTCGCAGATCCATCCGGCAAGCAAAGAGAAAGTCATACGGAGATCGCAAGTGGTTCTTCCACGGACCGACCCGAGAAGAGAAATGCCTTGCACCCAAGAGACTTCCTGCTAAACCGCCTGCAGGAACAAGTATTGGCGATTATGGAAAGAAAGGGTTTGGCTAAAACTCCTACGCCACTTCGGAGCCCCTCGAGAGAATGGACCAGAGCAAGTTTTTCACTTACCATCAAGACATTGACACGAGTTGATAATCGCAGGACTTCCATCGTGATGTGGAAGCAAAGAATCGTAGAGGAAAGCTGACGAGGTCGTGGATCGACTCCCGCACGGCGAACGTAGAGGACAAATGAGATTATCGGCAAAGTTAAGCTACGGTCATGATCGCGCCGGCGGGTGGCGAGCCCGAAAAAGAAGAGAGCCTTCTCCCGACAAAGGTCATCAGCGCATAACCACCCTATCAACACCATTAACACCATTGTGAGGCCCCGGCAAAGCAGCTTAGATCAAGAACTCGAGTGCCCGAGCTGGAATGGGCAGACACCGGAGGAAGCCAAGTCCCTTTCAAGAGGTAGGCTATGGGCCGAGGATCCTCTCCCTAATCCCTAACAATGAAGGATCGGTCATTGAAGCCGTGGTCAACAAGAATCTTGTTAAGAGAGTTTGCGTGACACAGAAGCGCAAACGAACGCTTTTATTTTGGCAAATTTTCAAGCAATGGGTCTCAAGAATCCGAGCTCATCCAGTCTCAAAGACTGCTCGGATTTGCCGGTCCCCAATTCACCCACTCAGAATGGTTCGCTTATGACGACGCTCGCAATGATTCATCGTGAGGACTCTCATGGTAAATTATGTCGTGGTCAAATCTCCATCAGATAACATCATTTCAGGGGAAGGCCCGCTCGATCGACTTTATGAGCCATAATTTCCCGGCACACATCGCCTGAAGTTCCCGACCGGGTAGGGGGGCCGGTCGAAATTAAAGGAGATTTGAAAGTCGCCCGATGTCGCGCAAGCGCGCAACCATTAAGGCAAAGTGGATCACTTTTGCCTGACGCTGCTGGGCAAGTCTTTATTTATTATCATTTTTTGCAAACTATCTTTACTTTCGCATTTTAGCTCTCGCCGCATTTTCTTATCATTTGTTGGGATTTTCTTTATGACATTTACTTCCTCCCTCGTGATTGATATTTATTTTAGGATTATTCGCGTTTTTGTCTGGTCTCAATGTGGCCCTTCTTGATTCCTCAAGCTATACTGAATCTGTTAAGTGGTCAAATTGTATGATTTATATATATATATTTTATATCAATTTCCCCATATTCTTATGATTTATATAGAAATCGAGCTTTATAATTGAAATATTGAGCAAGCGATGTTTTTAATGGGTAAATTGCAAAACGAAATAATTATGTGCTTAAATTGTGATTTCATATTATTTTGGAGTTGTGTTACGCTTTGGTGTGTTTTTCCTATATTGTAGATACACCTTGTTGATGGAAAATATGAGTTTAAAGAGATAAATTCAAGTTGGAAAGGAATCAATCAAGACTTATGGAAGAATAAAATATTTAAGGAAAGAAATCAAGTTGATTGACCCAAAGCAGATCGGTAACCAAAGTCCCGCCCATAGTGGACGGGCGCCTCAAGGGTTGGACGGGCGCTCAGGAGTGCAAAATCGTAATGTAGAGTTTGGACGTGCGTAAGACGAGCGCTTGCACGCGCTCAAGGTATCTTGGACGAAGCGCCCACAAGGCGGACGAGCGTCCGGACGCCGACTTAACAGAACCGCCTTACTTTTCTATAAATACCAAAGATTGTAAACCCTAGGGATCATACTTTTACACAGCCGCATACTTAGAAAACCCTAATTTCGAGATCAAGTCACCTCGCCCGGCCGAGCCTTGATGCTTGGCCGCCGAGGGTCGCTTTTTTTCCGCCTTATTTTTGTTTTGTCGCTGCTTTATGCTCAACGCTTGGGGCTGAACATGTTCAAACGATTTGAATCTTTTCCATCGTTTTTCTATTTCCAACTGAGTTTATGTTGTGATTTTAATTCAAAGTTGTTATCTTTTCTTTGATTATTTGTTATGCAATCGAAATCGAAAGATTTAATTGTTGTTGATGTTTACCGTAGATGACGAGAGTCGTGTAAACCTTAGATCACCATAGAAAGATGGGATTTTTAACCTTGACATAACGAGAGTTGATAGGTTGAATATCTAGGTTGCTAGATTGAGAGATCTTACACCTTGGTTTGATAGCGCCAATCTTATATATCGAGAGATGCGAGATTGATAGATCTAATTGTCTACTTAGAGTAGGATTCATAACTATGAGAGGTGAACCACATCTTTAATTAAATCATCAAAAGATAAACTTGTAGAGGAAGTAGAGAGGTTGCGGATCGGTGGATTATTGTTTGTTCATTGTTTAATCACCATGATCATTGTCTTGCTAGTTTTATCGCTTTTTCTTCGATTGTAGTTTTTATTTATTTTCGCTTTTATCTTTCCTGGCTTTGGACTGACAATCCTCTGTCCAGTTTATGTTTTCGTTTTTAGTTTCGTTTCTGTAGTGACAAATTTAGAAGAGTTAATAAGAACTAGATTAAACAACCTCGATTCCCTGTGATCGACTCCGGTATTAATCACTGTACTACGATCCCTACACTTGGGGAATACCGGATTTATAAATTTTATTACTTGTTTGTTTTGTTAGATAAAATCCGTGACACGAACACTGCATTACGCAAAGAAAGCTTTACGCGAGAAGTCATCCGATCCGCCCGGCTCGCCGCTTTACACGAGATGTCGCGACTAGTCCGGCCCTACTTGAAAAAAAAAAACTTCTTCATAGCAAAAATTACTTCATGAGCTCAATTTAACGTAGCTCGACTACTCTAAGTTAATCAGGGCAAATTCACCTTGGATTAACTAAGCTTAATGCCTACTCTGTCGCCCATGCTTCGGACTGCCTTTGAAATTTCCTTTAACTTTAGGCGATCGATCTTGATCGGCTATCCGAGCTCTAGATCCTCTCGCCCTTATAATTTCATTTCGTTAGTTAGGCGATCGATCTAGATCAGCTATCCGAGCTCTAGATCCTTTCGCCCTTATAATTTCATTTCATTACTTTAGGCGATCGATCTAGATCGGCTATCCGAGCTCTATATCCTCTCGCCCTTATAATTTCATTCCGTTAGATTAGGCGATCGATCTAGATCGGCTATCCGAGCTCTAGATCCTTTGGCCCTTATAATTTCGTTTCATTACTTTAGCGATCGATCTAGATCACCTATCCGAGCTCTGATCCTCTCGCCTTATAATTTCATTCCGTTAGATTAGGCGATCGATCTAGATCGCTATCCGAGCTCCAAATCCCTTCGCCCTTATAAATTTAATTTAATACCTTAAGGCATTCATTCAAGTCGCTCTATCCGAGCTCTAGATCCTCTCGCCTTTATAATTTCATTTCGTTAGTTTGCCGATCGATCTAGATCGCTATGCGAGCTCTAGATCCTCTCGCCCTTATAATTTCATTTATTTACTTTAGGCGATCGATCTTGATCGGCTATCTGAGCTCTAGATCCTTTCGCCCTTATAATTTCATTTCATTACTTTAGCTGATCGATTTAGATCGGCTATCCGAGCTCTAGATCCTCTCGCCCTTATAATTTCATTTCGTTAGATTAGGCGATCGATCTAGATCGGCTATCCGAGCTCTAGATCCTTTCGCCCTTATAATTTCATTTCATTACTTTAGGCGATCGATCTAGATCGGCTATCCGAGCTCTATATCCTCTCGCCCTTATAATTTCATTCCGTTAGATTAGCGATCGATCTAGATCGCTATCCGAGCTCTAGATCCTTTCTCCTTATAATTTCATTTCATTACTTTAGCGATCGATCTAGATCGGCTATCCGAGCTCTAGATCCTCTCGCCTATAATTTCATTTCGTTAGTTTAGGCGATCGATCTAGATCGGCTATCCGAGCTCTCTGATCCTCTCGCTTATAATTTCATTTCTTTACTTTAGGCGATCGATCTTGATCGGCTATCCGAGCTCTAGATCCTCTCGCCTTATAATTTCATTTAATTACTTTAGGCGATCGATCTAGATCGGCTATCCGAGCTCTAGATCCTCTCGCCTTATAATTTCATTTCGCTCGACAGCGATCGATCAAGATCGGCTATCCGAGCTCTGATCCTTTCGCCTTATAATTTCATTTCATTACTTTAGGCGATCGATCTAGATCGGCTATCCGAGCTCTAGATCCTCTCGCCTTATAATTTCATTTCGTTAGTTTAGGCGATCGATCTAGATCGGCTATCCGAGCTCTGCATCCTCTCGCTTTATAATTTCATTTCTTTACTTTAAGCGATCGATCTTGATCGCTATCCGAGCTCTATATCCTTTCGCACTTATAATTTCATTTCATTACTTTAGGCGATCGATCTAGATCGCTATCCGAGCTCCGATCCTCTCGCCTTATAATTTCATTTCGTTAGATTAGGCGATCGATCTAGATCGCTATCCGAACTCAAGATCCTTTCGCTTTTATAATTTCATTTCATTACTTTAAAGCGATCGATCTAGATCGCTATCCGAGCTCTGATCCTCTCGCCTTATAATTTCATTTCGTTAGTTATTAGGCGATCGATCTAGATCGGTTATCCGAGCTCTGATCCTTTCGCTCTTATAATTTCATTTCTTTACTTTAGCGATCAATCTTGATCGGCTATCCGAGCTCTGATCCTCTCGCCTTATAATTTCATTTCGTTAGTTTAGGCGATCGATCTAGATCGGCTATCCGAGCTCTAGATCCTTTCGCCTTATAATTTCATTTCATTACTTTAGGCGATCGATCTAGATCGGCTATTCGAGCTCTGTATCCTTTGGCCCTTATAATTTCATTTCATTACTTTAGCGATCGATCTAGATCGCTAACCGAGCTCTGATCCTCTCGCCTTATAATTTCATTGGTTTAGGCGATCGATCTAGATCGGATATCCGAGCTCTGCATCCACTCGCCTTGTAATTTCATTTCATTAGATTAGGCGATCGATCTTGATCGGCTATCCGAGCTCTCTGATCCTCTCGCCTTATAATTTCATTTCATTGGTTTAGGCGATCGATCTAGATCGGCTATCCGAGCTCTAGATCCTCTCGCCTTGTAATTTCATTTCATTAGATTAGCGATCGATCCAGATCGGCTTTCCTCTTGCCCTTAGTTATCTTTGACGATCATCTCGGATTCGCCTCTGACTCTTCCTCTCATCTTAGTATGAGGCCGAACTCAAACCCTCAATTACAATTTGATCACATAAGAAAACAAAGAAAATATGCCATTCACCATATAATAATGAATATCATATCGGGGCAACAAACAACCCTAACAAACAAAGACAGTATACCCACAATTCAAAATTTACAAAAAAACTAAATTCTCATTAGTCACGAATAAAAGTCATAGTACATAAACTTCCTTTTCAAAATAAAAACAAAAATAAACTAAGAGTCGTGAGCAGATTCTTTTGGGAATCGAGAGGCCATAGCCGACCCGGACGCAAATGGTTGGGTAACGATTTATCCACTATGTCTATTGTCACGGATTTTATCAACGCAAAATAAACAAGTAATAACCGTTAACCTCAAGTATAAGGATCGTAGTATGGAGGCTAATGCCGGGTCGATCTTACGGGAACTAAACGATCAGGGTTTCTAGTTTTTATCTAACTAACCTATGTCACGATTACTAAGCTAAATAACGGATAAAACTAAACGAATATCGTAGATTAAACTTAACTAAAACGTAAAATCGACAGTAAGAGATGATCTAAAGCCGTGAAAGATACGGGTCATGAACCAATTTAAACTAACTAATCTAAGGTGCGTATAAAAGTAAACTAACTAGACAAATTCAAGCTTTTAAGGATTTAAATCAAATTTATAACGAGCAAACGAGGATTGATCCACCTATCCAACAAGCATTGATTCCTATCTCGATTATATTGCGCTTTTATTCAAAGTTGTGATTCACCTCACCTAAACATGAACCCTAATTCCTTAGAAAGTTCATCTATCAATCTATTATCTTCCGATGTAAGATTAACGCGCTTAATAACCAAAGGTGCAAACTTTGTGTTTATAATCTAGAATCGAACCTATTAACTTCCAGTGATAGATTCGAGTTACTATTCTTATTCATGGTGATCTAGGGTTTATTAAGACTTCCATCAACAATAAACAATCAACACATGCATATCTTCCGATATAAAAGCAAATTAAACATGAATAAGCATGAATAAGAAACAACCTTTATTAAAAACTCACAAGATAATCAAGAAAACGAAATCAACAATTGTTGGACGGCTTCACAATACTCGCTTGATGAAGCTTTTAGCCTCTCGAACATCCTCAAAGAACTCAAATTTGCGTAAACAAAGGTATAAAAAGTAACTAGTGTTTTATCTAAATTAAGAGCATAAAAATAGGAATAAAAGATGAAAACGCAGCCTAAAGCCGCCTTTGTAGGTTTAGGGTTTTGAATAATGTGTGTATGATCCTCTTTGTGGAGAAAACAAATTGACTATATATAGATTTTAAAGTCGGTTCTCATGAAGTCGGCCACCGGACGCCTGCCTGAAACCTTGAACGCCCGGCCCACTCTTCAATAAAACTTCAATCGGGCCGAAAGTCATGACTGACGCTGCCTGCATAAATACCCACTCCAGCCAGCCCAAACTTCCTCGAATCAAAGATGACATCCTCGACGCTGCTCAATTACATCGACGCCCGCCCACCGGACGGAGATTCGACGCCGCTTGATATGATCGATTTTGATTTATTGATCTTTATCTCTTCTATCTCTATCCCACTTCTTCATTATCTCTTTATCATCAATTAGCTCAACTTAATCAACCTTTGATCATCTTTTGAGCCTCAAACATGTATCTATAACACATAAAAACATCGCAAAATGTAATAATGCCCAAATAATCATAAAATCACAATTAAAACGCCAAAATTAACCAAGTTTGCGATTAACTCATTTAAAATCTCATTTGCTCAATATATCCATTAAACCCTCGCTTATGCAATTTAGTACAAATACGGGAAAAATATCATAGAATATAGCTGCTATAAATCGTATAAATTCACCCTTAACAACTCCCCACACTTAAGCTTTTGCTCGTCCCGAGCAAAACAAAACAAAAGTTAGGCTCGAGAAAGAACAGTGCATCTAAACGCATGCATAACACATATCCAATAAATCGGTTCACCTCAGTGTGCGTGCATAGCCATAATAAACTTCCACTATATCCAAACTCGAGAAACTCAAAGCAAAACTAGCTAATACCCCTTGTAGACTAGTAATAAGGACACTCATAAGATGCACCCTACAAACGTGATATATCCCGGAAAGAATGATCGAATATATCTAGGGCCTTTCAAATACTCAGAGGATAATCCCTACAACATATCTATCGCTTTATACTGGGATAAGATGTATTTATAACTTAGTCTTATATACATTTCATAACACTTTATCGCTTGATTTAACTTTTCACTTAAAACACACATCGTAATGAGCTCTTGCCCTCATTATAGCGTAATAGACATTTCGAGATAATACCCTACCTTACTCCAATCATAAGGCAGCTTTCTTCCGACCGTCGTGAGCTTTTAGTCATCATAGTGGTATAGACATACGTGGTATACCCTACCTCACTCAAATCATCGACTAGCTTTCACACACCCAATAATTCTTCATATTTTACTTTTCAACTTTTTCATTTGACAATAAGTTACGTGTTACTTATCACATTCAAACCTTAGATATTCACAAGATCTCATACTCCGGATCTAAATACAAACTATCATAAATCTCACGATATATACGTAGCACTAAGCACACATGACTTACGAGATAATCAAAACTACTAATCCAAAAGGGGTATAACTTTATAAATAGCTCATCATTCATTATGGCTCGTGAAAAATAGTGTCGTGAAAAATCTAACTTACCAAATACATGATACATTTAATCGAATCGCCTACTCGGGCAAAACAAAAACAATAAAGGTCGGAAAATTTCAAAAATTTTAGCTCATTGGCATAGAAACATTATGAATTAAACAAATGTGTAGATACATATCGAAACATTCCTCCCCCCACACTTAAAAATCAACATGTCCTCATGTTGTGCAAAACGAAAAGAAAAAGGAAAAGACTTAGCCGATTTAAATCGAAACTCAATCGTTGGTCGCCGGAGCCTTCATAATGATATCAAGAATGCGTAACTGCATAATGTAGATACCGCACGCCTTAGACAAATATGGAACCATCTCGGGAAAACGGGAGTCATACCAACATGAAAAGAGATATCAAAATAAAGATAAAGCAAAGTGAGAGCACACAATACATCCGTAAAGTTGAAACACAAATTGAAATGAAAGTACGCCGCTTTATGGCTTACATGATCCATCGAAAAATAAATAGTAGCAATGTCAAAATTACAATGAACCGTATAAGTAAAAATGTCAATACAAAACAACCAACGGAAAATAGACAAATAAGATCAAGGTTGGCTCGGTGCCGCAGAATCATCACCGAGGATCGAGGAGGGGTCCGTAAGGTGGTGCCGTAGCCCTAGCCGCCGAAGTCAGCCGCTTCTCATCTCAAGATGACTCGTAGTCGCAGAGCATCCGCAATGACCTCGCTTCAATCTCATCGCAAGAAAGATAATCAACGGAGCTCGATTGAAGATTCTCGCCATCCTCGGCCGCCCCTCACAGATGCAATCAAGAATCGCAAAATGTTGTTCTGTATCCCGAATATCACCGAGCCATTCCCGAAACTATTGGCTATGCTCAACCGCATCCTCGACAAATGGAGATAAAGAGAGGAAGTGAGGATGCACGAGGCGCTGCCGATGAACCAGTTCGTGAGGTGCCTCCGCCTCGTAATGTCCCGAGGGCTTACTCTTTCCCTTTGTATAGCCTGGGTTCTTCGGTTTATGATCCGCCCCAAACTCAGCACACCGGCATCGAGACACAAACTGCGGATCAAATGAGGGACGATCAAGCTCCATGTATAAACCTTCCGATTGATCGAGATCTCGCCATACAATGCCTGGCCCCACATCCACATTCAAACCAAATGTCAACGCATACAACATGCCCAGTCACCTATATGAAAATGTGTCAAGTTGTTCTTAGCAACAACCGACTTTCGAATGAATCGACACTCGACCTTCCAATCCTCCGCCCAGTGTCGTGGTAACCAACTCCTTCCGGTCTCTCCCGGTCTCAACGCCCGTGCCACATCCGGGCAAACTCTCAATCTCAACTCCTCCAAAGGATCCTCGCCCCAAACTCGCCTATGCACAATCTCCTCCTTATAATCCCGACCCTCGAAGCCGCTAAGTTGTATTTCCGATTAATCACCTCCGTGTAAAGGGAACTTCTACCCTCGAACCACGACTACCTTTGTCCCCAAGTCGGTTTCCGAACAGCTTGCATAAAATTCCCGAACTAGTGGAGCTATTCACCGGTAGTCGGGATTGTCATCAAGGCTTCCCATTTCCTATCCTTAAAACTTAACGAACCCCGGATCGACCTTCGCCTCCAAAATAGCCCTCTCAACCAACATGTTTCTAAAAGTAATGTTTAGTATAAACTTCATGGGCTCTGTGGTTCACGAATCGACGAGGCAATGGCATCGGGCAACGGTTTTAGACTTCTTTCTGTGAGGGGCTGCCCTGTGTACAACCGGCCTCTTCCCGGTAGCATCGATAGCTTCTCACTTCTAGACAAACCTCCACCTCTCTCGAACTCTAGTATCCGTACTCAAAGGCACATCATCATCCGCCTCGCACTCCGAGGTTGGCTCATCTCTTAAGGTTGCCCTAGTTTGGGTGGCTCTGGTGAGGTTGCTCACGAATACTCACACCCGGTTAGATCAACTAAGGTGGGGTCAATCTCTTACGCTTTTTCCCCGCCTCCCGGCCACTTCCTTACCATGCCTCTTCACGATCGCTTTCTTATGAACCATTTCCACGCCAAGTCTAAACCAAACAATCTAATGTGCACAAAGATACCCGCTTAACATCCAAAGAGGGATTTCAAAACAACCAAACCACAACCACCACCAAAACCATCACCAAACAATCCATTCATCACCCACCATAACACCACATCACCAAAACAGAGCGTAAAGAAACACCAAAACCAAAAAAAAAAAAATTAAGGTGACATTCAAGAAAACGAGCCGACCAAAGATCGAACTCACAAAAACGTGAATGAAATCCAGTAAAAGTTGTGACTAACTTACCGAGTAGGGTGAGTAGATGTTGAATGAGGTGAAAACGAGTCCAAACAACACAAGAATGACCTCCAAAATCAAATTTTTCTTCCAAAAGTCGGATCGCAATGGGTCTCGATTCTCCAAAAATATCGTGTGTTGGGGATTTGGTTATGAAAATCAAAGAGAGGGTATCAAGGGCGGCTCAGAGCACTTTGAATCGCCTCAAAACGGTGTAGAATCGACGATTTTAGGCAAAAGAGGAGAGAAACCGCTTTTGATTTTTGAAATTAAAAGTGAGGGTTCACTCGATGAAGGGGTATATATGATGCAGAGGTTGGACGCTGTTCTACTCAAAGGACGGGCGCCCACTGAAATCAGATGAACTCGGACGGGCGCCCGCTTTATTAGACGCCGCCCAAGATTTTGAATCACATACAGATTGGAGGAATAAAGCGCACGGGCGCCCAGGCTTAGTGGACGCCGCCCTAAAATTGGTCAAGGCGCGGACGGGCGCCCAGAGTTCTCGACGGGCGCCCAAGCAAAGATAAGTGCAAAAATTATAAAATTTCCATACACATCAAATTCAAAATTTGCCCTTCTTATTAAACTTATATAAAATTTCAAAAATACAAATAAAAATCAAATGAAGTACATAGAATTACTAGAAAATAAATAAAAACAGATGGAAAACAAAGGTTGCCTCCCACTCAGCTTTTTGTTTTACGTCGCTTGCTCGACTAAACATCCTAAGAACGCTTAGTCATCATAAATGTCCGACCAATCGATCACTCGAATGAGACGGCGGAGCATGTCAATCGCCGGAGGGAAATCATACTCATCTTGTAAACCCCACCTCACCACCACATCAACACCTCGAAAGTGCTCACTTGCAAAGACTAGCGCTAAATCACAAAGATCGGATCATTGAGGATGGTGTAAGGACGCCCTGAGCCGCTCAGAATTCCTCAAGAGTAAAGTCTCCACCTCCCGAACAACGGGGAACAATGAGAACATAGGTGACCGCCTTGACGCGGGTACTAATGTCAAAATCTACGCAAAAACGATGGTTCCTCCCGGTCCGTCATCTACAAAGAATGAGTGGGATCCTCCTGGAAAGGTAACTCCTCCGGGCCGAACACCGAAATCCATGTCTAGAAAGCACAACTAATCGATGAGATAAAACAAAACTTAATAAGGCTAACACGTAATAAACTAAACTTAAATACTAATACTATCAAAGCATAAAACAAAATAACTAAAAGAACGATATCTAGGTTGCCCCCTAGTGGCGCTTTTGGTTAATGTCGTTAGCTCGACACATTGTAAGCTCACCGATCAAAGCCATTTAACCTTTCCGCCACCCACTACCTCGCTTAAGCTCGACAAGAGTGTGGTCACAGAAAACAAGATCTCACACACGGGGTGAAATCTTTGAAAGCTCTCCAAACCTTCTTAAGTTTCCCATGGTTGTGTTCTTTCTCCTCCGACTCCTCCGATGACGCTTAAGTTGTCGCCCCTCTCAAACTCTTCCATATCAAAGACTACCGCTAGAACTTCTTCAGACGGATCACTACCGCCATCCTCGAGAACAAGTCGGGTGATAACTCGTCAAATTCTTCGACCGAGTAACACCACATCCGAGAATATCGAAATTTAACAATCAAAGATGTCTCTTTGGGTTCACCAATATAGTGTTTGCACCTCCGACCGTTGACTCAAACGGTTCACCACTATAACCACGGTTCTAGAACGCCTCCGGAATGATTTGGAGAATCTCGAAGGGCCGGACCAACGTGTCCTTAACTTTCCAGAAAAATGTTGATGTAACCTAGAATTATATAGAAGAACTTGTTCGCCGACATGAAATTCTCTTTTCTTAATCTTAGCATCGTGGAGTAGCTTCATCTTATCTTTACTAATCCCTGGCACTTTCATAGGCCTGGAGTCCGACTGGCCCACCATGTAATCAGCCAGTAGTCGATGCTTCCACAAGATTGGGAATCAAAGTTCGTAAACTTTGTAGCCCAATAAGCTCTATGCTCTAACTCGACAGTGCGATGACATGGTTTCCGTAGACCATTTGATATGGTGATGTACCCATGGGGGTCTTATAGGCGCCTCGATATGCCCACAAGACATCATCCAACTTTAGACTCAGCTTTTCCTATGATCATAATGCCTTTCTCCAGATCTTCTTAATGCTCGTTGCTCTTTCAACCTCGACCACTAGTCATCGGATGATACGGTGTGCCAATTTTATGACGAACACCATACTTCTCAAGTACTTTCTCTGGGGTCGGTTGCGTAAATGCGCCCTTCATCACCGATCAAGGCACGTGGACATCCAAACCTCACACGAAAATATTCTTCTTTAGAAATTTCATTACCGCTTTATGATCATTGTGAGGAGTGGCTTGGGCCTCCACCCATTTAGACACGTAGTTCACGCAGACTAAGATGTATTTATTACCGCAAGATGATGGGAATGGTCCCATAAAATCGATACCCCATACATCAAAGACTTCAGATTCGAGGATGGGTTTTAAAGGCATGTCAAAACGCTTTGTCGTAGTACCGGTTCTTTGGCACCTATCACAAGCTTTACGTAAAGCTTCCGTATCTTTAAAGATCGAGGGCCAATAGAAACCGGATTGAAAGATCTTAGCAACGGTTTTCCAAGGACCAAAGTGTCCTCCTGTGGGTCCACCGTGGCACTCGCTTCAACGACGCCACGCTGCTCGATTCTCGAATACATCTCCTAAGCAAACCATCTTTACGTATCTTGAAAAGATAAGGTTCATCCTAAACGAAATATTTTAAATCCGAGAAGAACTTTTTCTTCTCTCGATAAGACATCTCTGATCGAGATAACGGCCATGAAGGTAGTTTACAATGGAAGAATACCATGGAACATCGTGAGAGCGCCATCGATCAACATGATGTTTTCTGTAGGAAAGTAAAGATCTATATCATCCGGTTCATTCTTTCCCTCATTTAACATCCTAGACACATGATCCGCTACTACATTCTCACCGCCTTTTGTCCTTAATTTGAACGCCAAACTCTTGTAGGTCAATATCCAACGTAGTAAGCGGTTTAGCCTCTTTCTTAGTCATCAGTAACGCAGCGCCGTGATCACCCACACGATCACTTGAGCTCCTAACAAGTAACTACGAAAACTTGTCCATAGCAAAGACTACGCCGTAGTTCCTTTTCAAAGGGTAGTATAGTTAACTTGAGAGGGGTTCAATGTGTGACTTATGTAATAGATAGGCTCGAACTTTCCTTGATCTTTTGCCCTAGAACAAAGACCAACAACATAGTTTGATGCGCCGCATATAAGCTCAAATGGTAGGTTCCAATAAAGCGATATAAGAATCGGAGCAGATATTAAACGATCCTTAAGCTCCTCAAACGCTTGCTTGCAGCTCTCATCAAAAATAAACTCAACGCCTTCCTTTAGTAAAGTGGATGGGGGCTTGGCTATCTTGGAGAAATCTTGAATGAACCTTCCTAGAGGCCGAATGTGTCCAAGAAAGCCTCTCACTTCGCGCACATTTTTAGGATAGCTCATCTTCTCAATAGCTTCTACTTTTGCCCTCACAACTTCTATACCCTTGGTGAGATCTTGTGGCCAAGAACTATTCCTTCATCTACCATGAAATGGCATTTTTCCCAATTAAGTACTAGGTTCTTTCCACACATCCGATAACACTGATCAAGATTGTCAAGGCAATCATCAAAAGATCACCAAAAACCGAAAAATCGCCCATAAAAATCTCCATACACTTTTCTACAAGCCCACAAAAGATGGCTAGCATACATCGGAATGTAGCTTGGGCATTGCAGAGATCGAACGGCATTCGTGCAGAGGCGAATGTACCATAAGGCAGCGGTGAAGGTGGTCTTTTCTTGGTCACCGGATCAATGGGTATCCGGAAATATCCTCGAATATCCATCTAGAAACAAGAGAATGCGTGTCCCGCCAGACGCCGAGCATCCGGTCAATGAATGGAAGGGGAAAGTGATCTTTCATGGTTACCTCATTGAGCTTTCGATAATCGATGCAGACTCAGAAACAAAGAATAAGCCTCAATGCAATTTCTCTCCTTCTCATTCTTTTCAATTGTAATTCCACCTTTTTGGGAACTACTTGAGTCGGGAAACCCATTCACTATCCGCGATGGCATAAATGATTCCCATGTCCGTAAGTTTAATGATTTCTTTTAACGACTTCTTGCATACGAGGGTTGAGCCTTCACTGGGTCGTCTCGACACACTTGGCGCCTCATTCGCCTTGATCTTGTGCATGCAGATGTCGAGATATTCCCCGATATCTCCTACTTGCCAACCAAAAGCTTTTTCATTCTTCTTCAAGACGTTGATCGCTTTCATTTCCTCTCAGACGGGAAAGCTTGGCGATATGATTAAAGGAAGCTTGTCGCCTTCTCTTAAGAACACATACTTAAGATGTTTAGGTAACGGCTTCAACACCAAATCCATGAGGGGCTTCTAAACTAGACTTGAGATCTCCACTTTTCAACTCAATATCATTGAGTTTACTCAGGTCCCACCGCCAAAGCTTCTCCTTCCAACAAATTTCTTCCTCAAAATCACCGCTAGTTGATCCAGATTCACCCTACCATGAGTATTCGGATTATCAACTAATCGCTCATATTCTCGCTTCTACATACCATGACTTTCTTATCCATATAGTCGGTGAAATCATCCGTCATATAATCAATGGAAAAGCCGGTTGAGGGCCGAGAGGTACTTGAATGGACTTTAAGACATTGTAACTCACCTCTTGGTCACCAACTCGGATAGTCACGCGCCCACCATCGCAGCCGATGAGAGCTCTAGTCGTAGATAAGAAAGGTCTTCCTAGAATCAAGGGAACGCTTTCCTTTCTCTATATCTAAAACATACCAATCAACCTGGAAAGGTAAATCGATCAATCTGAACCAAAACGCCTTTTAGATTCCCGCTTTCTTAGAGGATCTATCCGCGAATTGTAAACTCATAGTAGTGGGTTCTAGAAGACTTTGTAAACCGAAATGCTTGCATACGTACATTGGCATAAGGCTTATAGAGGCACCTAGATCACACAAAGAATTTGGGAAGACTAGACCTCCCATCAAAACCGTAAGTACAAATTTGCCAGTGGTCACCTCTTTTAATTGGTAAGTTTTCATAATTAATCATGGAACAATCCTCACCAATCGCTTTCCATGCTCAAGCTAATTTCTTCTTCAAGACACAACATCCTTGATAAATTTCGTATACTTAGGCATCTCGACTAAGACATCCGACAAATGGAAGATTCACCTGAGTATTTTTCAAAAGGTTTAGCACCTTTCGTACTTTATCCTCAATCAAAGGAATGTTGCTCTTTCTCGTGGAAATGGAGGTTTCTTAAGGTCATCCTCGTAGAAAACCTTTTTGAGGATGCACTAACAAACTCTGCCTTCCGCATCCTTCCAACGAAACAGCTTTTTCAGATTTCGAGGTAGTCGGGGATCACCTCCCGACTTTCGCTGCTTTTTCGGTCCTCAAAGGATCACCACTTGAGGATCACCAAATTCTTCACCTCTCGTGGATCACCACCTGAGTTTTCTCTGCAAATGAGGGGAGTGTAGGTGCTCACCTTCCCTCCCGCCTTATCAATGGCGAGGAGGGGCTGTGTGGTTTCGGACGGGAAGGACCACTAACTTGAGTACCGCTCCTTAGATTCATTGCACCGCCTCCTCCTTACCGTATTGAATTGATGGCACGAGGTCAAGATACATGGGCCTTTGTTCAAATCCGCCGAGCAACTTGACCACCCTTCGGATTCTTCTCTCGTGAAATCTGGCAAATGCCTGGGTCTAGAGCCAACCGCCACCTGGGCCAGTTGCCCAATCTGTCTCTCAAGATTCTTCATCGATCTACTTTGCTCTTCCAACTTAGCCTCAAGATTTGTAGGTTGGGAGGGGCCTTGAGAGTTTTGGAGATTTGGAGCATAGAAATGGTCACCGACTTTGAAATTGAGAATTTGAATTGGAAGGCCAATTACGATTGAATTTTTAAGTGGGATTGGAAAATTCGAGTTTTGATTCTCGATTAAACCAGGGTTTCTGTTGAAATTGATTCAATTAAAATTCGAGTTGGGATTGAAATTTGAAGATGGATTAAACCCTTGGTTTTGAAAATTGCCTCGCCTCGAAACCGATTGAACCTTTGATTGTTCTCGCCATAGAATGCATTCACTTCGCATTCATCCGCTCATAGGCGTAATTTAGAAGTGTGCCCCACCTCGCCACAATTTTGACATGTGATTTGATTGTACCGCCCATAGTCATGAACAAAGATTTACTTGATAAGGTGCAGGGGATTAATTGACATTGGCCATTCATATGGCCGGTCCGACAAAGAATTTTTTCGCAATACGTAACCTCGAGGGTTCTGTGGAAAAGAGGAAGTTTGATTTATAGGATTGGAAACTTGAGGTGGGGCCATCCGCTTTGCAAAGATGGCAATCAAACTTTGTAAATTGACTTCCTCAACCTCGGGAGGAGGAGGTGCTTGAATTGCTTGATAAGAGGGGCATAGTTATATTTGGCAATGTCCTCAAACAATGCCCATCCTCATCAAAGCGCTTTCTTGAAATGCCCCGCCAGTAAGAACTATTGACCATGCCTTTGTAAGCTCGGTCAATCCACTCAAGAATGTATTGACTTGCCTTTCCATTGGCAAGCCATGGTGGGGACACTTTCTAAGAAGAGACTTGAATCTCTTCCAACATTCGAAAAGGACTCATTCTCTTTCCGGTAGAAGGTGAATATTTCATTTAAGCAATCGCGCTTTTTGAAGGTGGAAAATATTGACTCAAGAACTCCTTTCGAGTTCCTCGCCTGTGTGGTGATAGATTCGTATGGAGAGAGGTGTACCACTCTTTAGCCTCTCTTTCGTGAGAAAACGGAAAAGTTTAAGTTTAATAGCATCCTCACTTACTCCTTGGATGCGTGTAGTACCGCATATCTCTAAGAATGTGTGTAAGTGGGTATGCGATTCTCCGATTGGTAGTCGTGAAAATTGATGCGTCTTTGCATCATCCGGATAAGTCCTGGCTTCACTCAAAGTTTGTGCAATGAATGGTTGGAATAACAATAGCCGGGTTGACCTTGACTTCGCCCTGGCATGGCGAGTCTCGCCAATGTACGCCTATTATCGCCCATTATCACAAAATCGCTGATTTCTCTTGCTAGTAGTTCTTCAAGATCTCGCCGCTCGGCCGCAGTAACCATGAACGGAAATTCCGCTGCTTGGCCGGACTATGGTTCGCCGGGTCGTGGGGTGTATATTAACGATCCTTTTGACTCGAAGTTTGCATAAACCGGACCAAAAACAAGTGGAACAAAACCTAAAAACTAAGAAGAGATAAAAGCCTAAACTAAAAATTAAAAACCTAAAGAGAGGAAAGGGAAAGAAGAAAAGAAAACAAAAGTGTTAAGGAAAACAATACCGGACGGACGTCCAAAGATTGGACGGGCGCCCGTGATGAATTTGAGATCGGACGGGCGTTTAGTAATGTAAACGCCGTCTGATGCATGAGAATACTCAACGGGCGCCCAAAACTTATGGACGCTCGTCTAAGTGAATAAAACAGAATCAGATTGATAATTTCAAATGACGGGCGCCCAATATCCTGCACGCCCGCTTGCTCACGGAAAACTTAGAACAGAGGTAGGAATTTGCAGAGAATGCAAGAAGGGAAGAAAGAACATCGAAAATGCAAAAAAGTAAGATCTAACTTCAAGAAAGAAAAAAAAAAAAAAAAAAAACTAAGGGAAAGTTTTAAACCCTAATTATCTACTTAACAACTACCTAAAACAATTATCAACTAAAAACAGGAATTTAAAACGGATTAAAACAGGAAAACGAAACAAAAACAAACAGAAAAAAATAAAAAACGAAAATAAAAACTAGACAACCGTCCGGTTCCCCGGCAACGGCGCCAAAAACTTGTCACGGATTTTATCAACGCAAAATAAACAAGTAATAATCCGTTAACCCCTCAAGTATAAGGATCGTAGTATGGAGGCTAATGCCGGGTCGATCTTACGGGAACTAAACGATTGTGGTTTCTAGTTTTTATCTAACTAACCTATGTCACGATTACTAAGCTAAATAACGGATAAAACTAAACGAATCAGTAGATTAAACTTAACTAAAACGTAAAACCGACGTAAGAGATGATCTAAAGCCGGAAAGATACGGGCTGCATAAACCAATTTAAACTAACTAATCTAAGGTGCAGATAAAAGTAAACTAACTAGACAAATTCAAGCTTTTAAGGATTTAAATCAAATTTATAACGAGCAAACGAGGATTGATCCACCTATCCAACAAGCATTGATTCCCTATCTCGATTATATTGCGCTTTTATTCAGTTGTGATTCACCTCACCTAAACATGAACCCTAATTCCTTAGAAAGTTCATCTATCAATCTATTATCTTCCGATGTAAGATTAACGCGTTTAATAACCAAAGGTGCAAACTTTGTGTTTATAATCTAAAGAATCGACTCTATTAACTTCCGTTGTGATAGATTCGAGTTACTATTCTTATTCATGGTGATCTAGGTTTATTAAGACTTCCATCAACAATAAACAATCAACACATGCATATCTTCCGATATAAAAGCAAATTAAACATGAATAAGCATGAATAAGAAACAACCTTTATTAAAAACTCACAAGATAATCGAAGAAAACGAAATCAACAATTGTTGGACGGCTTCACAATACTCGCTTGATGAAGCTTTTAGCCTCTCAACATCCTCAAGAACTCAAATTTGCGTAAAAAGGCATAAAAAGTAACTAGTGTTTTATCTAAATTAAGAGCATAAAAATAGGAATAAAAGATGAAAACGCAGCCTAAAGCCGCCTAGGTTTAGGGTTTTGAATAATGTGTGTATGATCCTCTTTGTGGAGAAAAAACAAATTTGACTATATATAGATTTTAAAGTCGGTTCTCTAAAGTCGGCCACCGGACGCCCGTCTCAAAACCTTGAACGCCCGGCCCACTCTTCAATAAAACTTCGAATCGGGCCGAGTCATGACCAGACGCTCGTCCAGCATAGCGTCACTCCGGCCCAAACTTCCTCGAATCAAAGATGACATCCTCGACGCTGCTCAATTACATCGACGCCCGTCCACTGGACGGAGATTCTGGACGCCAGTTTGATATGATCGATTTTGATTTATTGATCTTTATCTCTTCTATCTCTATCCCACTTCTTCATTATCTCTTTTATCATCAATTAGCTCGAACTTAATCAACCTTTGATCATCTTTTGAGCCTCAAACATGTATCTATAACACATAAAAACATCGCAAAATGTAATAATGCCCAAATAATCATAAAATCACAATTAAAACGCCAAAATTAACCAAGTTTGCGATTAACTCATTTAAAATCTCATTTGCTCAATATATCCATTAAACCCTCGTTTCTTATGCAATTTAGTACAAATACGGGGAAAAATATCATAGAATATAGCGTTATAAATCGTATAAATTCACCCTTAACAACTATCCCCGCTCGGAAATCTTTGGCGCGTTCGGTATAGGCCACGTACATCCCCTGCTTATAGTAAGCCCTCTTAGGAAGGGCATCCAGTGCAAGTGCAGGGAACTGAGCCCTTGCTTCATCCACTCCCAAGGTGTACCCATGGTTAAGAATGGGAATCAGCAACACCTTAAGAGCCTCGGCGAAATCGCCCGAAGCCTTATACTCCTGAACAGCTTCGGCGCACCGAGCCGCAACATTGGCCTCCAGATCGGCCACTCTCGTCCTGAGGTCCCCGACCTCCAGCTCCCTTTCCTTTTTTTCCTCGGCCAACTCGTTCTCCGCAGTCTTCAACTCTTTCTCCTGAGCTTGGAGCTGGGCTTGCAGGGTTTTTATCTCTGCATCCTTAGGGCGAATAGCTGCCCTAAGCTCATCCCTGATCTTGCGCAACTCGGCAATTTTGTCCGATTGGGCAGCCAAGTCGGTTGAGTCTTTGCCCAACCTTTTGAAAACTTCTTGGCCGATTGTGCCACCCTGAGCCAATATAGAACGTCAGGACCGTTATAACTTAAACCACTAGAAAGAAAGAGATAAGCAACACCTACCAGTTCTACTGTTTTGCATCCCAGGATCGCTGCTCCTCGTCAGACATGCTACCGACCCTCTCCTGCTCGAAGGTCCACTCCTGACCTTCCTCAGGGGCCTTCGACTTGCTCTTCTTTGAAGACCGACCCTCTTGAGAGGTTGGCCTCTGTCGAGTGGGTTTTTTTGGGACCAACCCCCTCTCTGTAACCTCCCCAGGGGGTCCACCCTGGTTGTCTCAGTGGGAGGGATCGAGGCTGAGGCATCCGCATCCTCATTGGTCGGATCCTCTGCAGATACCTCTCGAACCGTAGGGGTCGGCACGGTTTGGCGACCCTTCACTTCTTTCTCTGCCCCGGCCATTAGATCGGCAAAGTCAGCCACTGCAAATACCATTGGAGAGATCAGCTAAACAAGAAGCATAGACATGTTATTAAGTAAGAAATACAACATAAGTAAACCATACAGATCTTCCATTCGGCCTTAGTAAACTTCATATAAGGCTCAGGACCTGCATCCTCCAACCGAGCTGCCTCTATCAGGTTGTCATACAGACTTTGCCACTCAATGGAGTATCCCGATCCTCGAATCTTCTCCACCCAGGACTCTGGCCTATCCGGACGTTCGTCCCCCGCCAGATCCGCCGTATTCCATACGCTCAGCTCCTCATGACCATCGTTCCTTACATAGAAAAATCTTTCCTTCCACCTCTTAAAAGAATCCCGACCGGAAGGAAGGATAGGAATACTGAAAGACTTCCCCTGCCTTCTAGCAAAATAGTACCAGTATGGATGGTCTGTTAATCCTACCTGATGATAAAAATACCTAAATTTATCTACAGTAAACCTAATATTTAATAACCTGCACCAAATTGTAAACCCAACAATGGCCCTAATGCCATTAGGGGCTATCTGGGATATCCCTAGCCCGTAATGCCGAAGCACCGCCAGCAGAGCAGAGCAGAAAGGCAATCTCAACCCCACCTCGAAATACTCCCGGTGGATGGAGCAAAAACCCTCTGGCGGATCCAGAGCGGATAGGTGTTCCCCGGACGGCAATTGGGGGGAAAACCTAGCCCCATCAATCGCATATCTCTCGCAAATTTCATCCATATCTTTTTGTTTCAAAATTGACCCCACATCTCTACTATCAGCTATGGCCATGGCGAAGAATCGATTCTAGGATTTCGAGAGAACAAGATTTTACCTAAAGAAATCGAATTACAAAATTAGAACAAGAAGAAAGGAATGCTTACTTGCGTCTCAAGTTTGAAAGATAAAGGAGGATGAATGGCAATCGGCAGCAAATCTCCTGGTTTAATACCCAACGTGGTTATGAAACGATTGATATGACGGGTTTATAACCCCTCTTACCTCAAAAAATGGACTCGGTTAGCGTTAGTGGGCAACGACGCCTCGTTTCCCGGGATAACCATAACTACGTCATAACTAGCTTTGCCACCTGGCATCTCCTAAAATAGTTTCAAAGTGCATAGGCCAAGGCCCTCGTGTCGATCCACCACCTTAACAGATCCGAACCGACCAACTAGGGATCGGCTGGATCTTGGGGGCTTATGATGCTGCCAAAAAATGGACTCGCCCACGTGGCACCTCTTTGGTGGCTCAACACTTGTTCCAGAGGAATAAACCACATTTCTTTGAGACGATCCCTGGGGGATCGCCCATCCGTTCTGTCAGTACCGATCCCCGTGTACCCGACCATTATTGGGGCGGGTCAGCTCAATCTCTAGCAGGTCGAGGAAGACTCGGGCATTGAGCTTTTGGTCGGTCGGCTGTGGTCTCTGCCGATCTCTTAGATCGGGCTAGGTCTCTAGACTTGTACGATCTTGTGGTAGAGGGAGTTCGGCCGTTACCTCCGATCTCTAGGAGCCGGCTCCGTCGTCCATTTCGAACAAAGCTCGTTGATGGCCAAAATAGTGACGGTCCAACTTTAACCGGCAGAGTACCGAGTCGTATCCCACGAGGAATCAATCGAATACCAAAGTCGTTTTCGTACTTAGTTTAGGTTAATCAAGTGTTTGTTCATGGAAATTTATACTAAAACGATATTGAAACGAGAGGTAAGGAGAGAAAGAGACATAGCCAAATCATGATCCAATTGAATACTTTCGCCCCTCTAATCTACTAATTGGGAAATGGAACTACCAACCAACCATCCTAATGCTTATATCGACTCGTTCATGGGTGCAAACTCCTAAGATAGTACTAGACGCCATGCAACAACCTAGTACCCTTTGCCCGGTTCAACAGTCCGGCTTTAAGGATTTAACTGACCGAAACAAGATTAAGAACTAGAGCCGCTCGATTCACACCGACAAACCTCGTTACCCAACCGATCTAAACAACTTAGTCAATTGTAAATAACGATCTTAAAACCCCTTTTCCCACACCCCTTCGCAACATACATTTATAGAAGTGGTGTGTGAGCTCATGAACTAGGTGTACAAGCTAATTCAAGCATTAAGAACAAGTTTTAAGACATGAATTCATCGATATAACAACAATTAAACACTACCCATTCCCAATTTCATCAATTAGAGGGTGATTTGTTCAACCTTCACATAATTTGGCTATGGTATATCTAGCTACTCATCACAAAGCAAGAAATAACAAGCAAGAAAGAGATTAAAGCCATGAAACAAGAAAAGAAACTAGATTAATTACCAAAAGCGTAGTAAAAGTCGGATTACATCAAGCTTCATCCACACCCATGTCACTTGGGGAAGAAGAAGAGCCAAAATGCAAAATCCAAGAGCGTTAAGCAAGAATCTAAGCTAGATTATGTTTAATCTAAGAGAAATGGAGGTAAGAAAGAGTTTAGAAGAGCTAAAAGGGGAGGAATTTCGAGCTATTTACAAGTTAGGGTTCTAAGGGAGTGATTAATGCTGAAAAATCTGTGCAAAAATATATATATAGGTGCCCAAGAACGTCCGAATGCGTACACATTCAATCGAATGCGTACGCATTGCTCAAAATTCAGCAAAATTTGACTTTACGCCTGGGAATGCGTCGCGATAGAATTCAATGCGTGCGCATTGCCTCACAGCATTGATGGCCTTCAGTAATTTGGCGATATCTTTGCGTGTAGAGCTCCGATTTGAGTGATTCAAAGTGCGTTGGAAAGATCATTCAATTGTCTAAAAATTTGATGAAGACCACAAGTCCAGAAAATGGCTCCAACATAGCTCAAATTGCAGATAAAGTGAATGTAAGGTGAAAACACCCACTACTTTTGATCCGTTCCATTTCTGGGCTTCGGTTTCGTCACTCTAAGTCTCATGCCTCATCTTCCGGGCTCACGAGTCACATATTTCCTGCATTTCCATAGCAACCAACATACCAAGCATAATTCCACAAGATAAATAGGGCTCGAAAAGGGTCAAAAACATCGTAAAATGTCGAGGTTTTCCATCAATGTGACGGTTCACCTCAAAGTGATTGCTCAATGTGTTTTGCCCTATAAATGGTCTAAAACTACCCAATAAAAGCCAAAAGTGTCATAAATGGGGGTTAAAACATGTACCGGAGCAACGTAAAGTTGACTCTCATCAACCACCCCCCACTTAGCGTTTTCTCGCCCTCGAGCAAAATGAGCGTTTTAAAAGAATCCAAAGAGTCAACGTTACATGCGTAGGTCAAGCCAATCACATATCAATGATAATCGACAAGTAAAAGAGTGAATGAATGCAACTTAACCACACCTTATCAAGCAAGCGGGATGTGTGTGTGTGTATAGCTTCTCCTACATTCACCACGGTTTACCGGTTTGGATTATGGATGCAAGGTTATTGCGACTACACCATAGGCTCATACTTCATAAGCATCTCCACTAATCGGGGCCAACCGAGGCTAAGCAAGGTTGAGTAGGACTTGAAAGGTTGTAACGTTAGGCTCAGGACGGGGCTAACCGAAGGGAATTTCTGGGGAATAAACAAGAAAGCAACAAAACGAACAAGCTTAATCACGGGGTGTAACAACACATAACGTAGCTAGCTCTCCCCTTCTCTAGCTCAAACTGAAACTAGAAACATGATCCAAGAAAGAAAATGCCATATCGCACTATGTCTCAAGTGTAACGAGGCAAATATGTATAAGAATCATGTTTCTATACTAAGGACTCATCCCAACCACCAACATCACATACTAAATCAATACATGAGTCCCAAAGTTTTGGCTTTCTTTGACTCAACCTTTTATTTACTTTTCTTAACTTTTTTTTTATTTTTCTTTTTTTTTTCTTCTCTTTTTTTTTTTGATTTTGAACTTGAACTTTTATTAGGTTTGAGTCAAAGACCATCACATACACATAAAATGAATCGAGCTCCTACCCTTCAATATCATGAAATAGCTCGTAAAAACACCAACTCCTCTCAACATACACACCACTCTACCACCCCACACTTGCCTAAGCAAGTGTGATCAAAAGAAAAGATTAAGCTTAACTCGTAGGGTGTTCAAGGGAATGTAGACAACAAATAAGGCTCGGGGTTGGGAAATTACGGGCTAAATACGAATGGCTAAGTGTCGGATGGGGGTCTAACCATCCTACCAAGGCTTAGAGGGGTTACAGTGGAATATGTCATGGGATGGCTATTTGGCTCTGGTTAGGTCAAAGAAATTCCATAACTGTCGTCCCAAACTCTACCAAGTTCAGCCCTTCTATTTCGTCTTGAAGTTAATGATATGAGTTCTAGGTAGCCGAATTGTGCCTAAGTCAACCATAATCGGTCACTAGTTACCATGGCTCATGAAATCAAAGCTATACGTGCGTGAAAATCCCGTTTCCAAGATAAGGTAGAAAGCCAAGTAACATGCATTTAAACATTCATTAAATCATTTATCATATCAACATGAAGGCTCAACACACGAATGTAACATCAAAACCTTGAAATTTTTTAAAAATTGCTTTATTTCACTAAAGAAGTGACCAAACACTAAGCATACAACACAATGGCTCAAAACTCAATGAAGCACATAACAAAGCTAAGCCTACCACCCCCCACTTTAAATGCAACACTGTCCTCAGTGTGTGAATGATAAAGGAGAAAGAGGCTTAGCTTAACCCGGCAGAGAGGCGCAAACCATGTACGTGACATATCCATGAAAGTTCCACTCGAATACCTAAAGCCATGAGACAAAAACACCAAGAAAACGCAAGCACGGGGAACAACCACCGTTCCAAAAGCAAGCAGTAGATATCGAGAAATATTCAAAAGAATCAGTGTCACATACACTACCATAACGAAACCAAAAGTATCAAACTTGGATCACATGAGATAAAAAGTTAATAAAAAGAGAAGCGTCATCCATGCATAAAATATGTGCCAAAATGATAACAATCCAAGTATGGTACAGGAATGGAAAGGAAGTTTTCACCCGAGCGCTCTTTTCTAGGCCAAAATTCCCCACTCTTTTACTAAAGACTCACTCCTACTACTCCCAAACAAAGAAAAAGTGGGTTGCCTCCCACAAGCGCCTTTGTTTTACGTCATTGGCTTGACTTATTAAGAAACTAAAAGAAAAGCAAAAAAGCACGAGTGGAATGAAAGAAAAAATTGCACATCTTTTGCTTAATAGCTTCAAGAACATGGCAATTAAAAAAAACTTTCATCCACTTTTATTTAGCACGAAACAAAAAAATAAAAACATCTACCTAAAACATTGTAAGTTTAAAGTCCTTAGTTCGACTTTCTACCACCGACAATGCTAAGGATAGTTATACCAAAGGAGAGCTAACCGACACACATCATAAGAATTGAGCACACCTTTAAAATGAGATAAGAAAAACAAGGGGCTCAATCCCAACCACCAAGATTGGTTCAAGAAATTCACCGTGCAACACAATGAATTTAACTTCCCCGAATGAGAGCATATGCCAAGTAACAAAGAGTCAAACACCAAGCAATAACATTTTGGCTCAACCACAACATCAACATATTCTATGTGATCCACCACCTCAGTTTTTTCAATAAGGTTCAAATGAGAAGGAATAAATGATTCACTAGTAGCATGTTTCATACCTTCTTCATAACATTCGTGAGGGGTGACTACCTCAAAAGTCGATGGCGGAGCAGAAGAAATTTCATCATTTTTAGCACTCATCTCAACCTTCCTCTTCTCAATCAATTGATCTACCCGGTTCTCCAAATTATTTAATTCCGATTGAAGAGTAGTAGCATTCTTTGTAATATCCATCAACTCCCGACCATGATCTTGAAGTGTTCGACCTTGGTCTTCTATCTCACGGCCTTGCTCTTTTAACAGACGGCCTTGCTCTTGCAAAGTCTCATTGATTTGCTCTAAGAGGATGTCGGTTGAGCTCTTTTGTGGAGGAAGAGGTATTTGTGGAGGTTGAGCATATTGAAAATATGCACCGGGGTGTTGAAACTGAGAACTTGAAGGACTCTCCCACTCATTGTTGTATGGTGATGTGTATGGGTTGAACTGAAAATACGGTTGGAATCCAAAACCCATAGCACCGAAATTAAAGCCTCCAAATGAGTAGGGAGAAGAGCCCTCATGGGCATATGGATCCATACACTGCAATTCAAGGGAAAAACAAGAACACAGTCAAGGTATCTAGTCACCACCACTACCGCAATAGATGGTGTGACTTTTAACAAAAATCCAACATCAAGAAAAAAAATAAAAGAAAAAAAAACAACCTAAGCCTAAGTCTTCCAATGACTTAAGAGATATCGATTAATTCCCGGGCAACGGCGCCAGAAAATCTTGATGACCAAAATAGTAACGACCAACCTTAACCGGCAGAGTACCGGGTCGGAAGCACTATAGTAGCGAGCAAGGTCGTATCCCACGAGGAATTTATCGAATACCAAAGTCGTCTTCGGATTTAATTTAGGTCAACCACGATGTTTCAAGTTTAATTACACTAAAACAAAATATAAACTAAAGATACTAAAGAGAGAAGAAGACATAGCCAAACTATGATCCAATTGTTTACTTTCGCCCCTCTAATCGATTAGCTCGGGAATAGGATTAACCAACCTACCAACCTCTACTTATATTGACTCATTCATGGGTGCAAACTCCTAATCTAGTGTAAGACGCCATTCAACAATCAAACACGCTTTGCCCGGTTCAACAGTTCGCCTTTAAGAATTTAATTGACCGAAACAAGATTAATGCGCTAGAGTTGCCCGATTTCACAACCGATTGAACCTCACTCCCTAATCAATCTAAACAACTCAGTTGATTATAAGGAATGATCTTAAAACCCCTTTTCCCACACCCCTTCGCAACATACATTTATAAAAGTGGTGTGTGAGTTCATGAACTAGGTGTACAATCTAATTCAAGCATTGATAACAAGTTTTAAGACATGAATTCGTCAATACAACAACAATTAAGCACTACCCATTCCCAATTTCATCAATTAGAGGGTGATTTCATCAATCTTCACATAATTTGGCTATGAAAAGTTTAGCTAATCATAATAAAACAAGAAATAACAACTAAAGATAAAATTGAAGCCATTAAAAGAAGATTGATTACCAAATTCGTAGAGAAATCTGAATTACATCAAGCTCCAACAACATCCAATGTCAATTGATGATGAAGAAGACCCACAAAAAGATGAAAATCCAAAAGTAGAGAAGAAACTAGGGCTAGATTGAACTAATTCTATCTAATAATTTATGTAGAAGAGAATCTAAGAGTGAAAGAGTGAAATTCGATCTAGGGGAGAGAAGGATTTGGGAAGAGAATTCTAGGTAAAAATCGAGTATCAAAAAGTATCAAGAGGTATCCTAAAAATCTGTGCAATCTCCTATTTATATGTGCCCAAAAATTGTACTTAAAGCTGTCCAATGCGTACACATTGCTGCCTGAATGCGCACGCATTGCTCTGTGGCTGTCTGGAAAATTCTGACTTTGCTGAGATGATTGCGTACGCATAGCTTGGAATGCGTATGCAATGAACGTCTTAGGCTCACTGGTTAGCTTGTTGTTTCTGGGATGCGTACGCAATGAATGCATGCGTACGCATTGTTTCTGCTTTTCCCCTCCTCAGCATCCTGTATCAAGGATGCGTACGCATAGCTTGGAATGCGTACGCATAGAGTGAAATTCTCCAAGCTTTGCATCCTGTACCATGGTTGCGTACACATAGCCCATAATGCGTACGCATAGGCTAAAATTCCTCATCTTTTCCACTTTTCTTCAACTTTCCTCATCCCTGAACCTCGGTCTTGCCTTTATGAGCTCATTACCTCACCATCCAGGCTTACGAGCACCTAAATCCTGTGTCATAACATCCAAACATATACCGAGCATAGTTTCACAAGATAAATAGGACTCGAAAGGACTAAAAACATCATCAAACAACAAGGTTTGCCATCTATATGATGGTTTACCTCCACGTGATTGCATTGTGTGTTTTCTCCCTTAACATGGCCTAAAATTGCCCGGAAAGAGCTAAAAGTGCCATAAATGGGGGTTGAACTAAGCACCGGAGCAAAGTAAAGTTGACTCTCATCACTCGTCTCCAATCTTATCCCCCACACGCATAATAACTAGATAATTATTATAGAATCCTAAATAATAAAGGCTCGACTATTTATCACTTAATGCTAATATTTGAATAGCATAATTATCTCCTATAATCATGGAGATCACTCAATCATAATCTTTTTCCTTAGGGAGTACGTTAATCAGTGTCAATGACACACACGACACCTTAAACCCTAGGGCCTAAGCCCCACTATATAAACTGTCCCTAAGGAACTACGAAGATTTGATTCCAATTGAACCATTGGTACGTAGGCAACTTGATCATTGTCAAGTGCAGTCTAAAGCAAATCAAATCCCCTCATTCCATCATCGTTTTTCTGTGTTCTTGAAGCGTTCTTAGGTCATAATCAAGGAGGTAAATTTACAACATTACCCTGACGATTTTTGGATCGTCATATAGCAAACATTTATATTTCATAAGGATTTATGTATGTATGATTGATAAAAGATTTATGTAGATCATTATATATAAAAGTTAGTTTGCAGTAAACGGAAGGTGTATTGGTGGGACTAGAACATTTGATGCCTGCCTAAAAATCTTGGCGGTCTAGGTTCCCACAATCTGGGATGCTTTAATTTAGCCTTACTGGTTAAGGCCAACTACAATGGCTTTTGGCTTTCACACTGTGGGTTTGTATTGAACTAACAAAAGTAGCTTATGTGGCATTATAATAATATCCCTTTTCATTGTTATTAAAAATAAAACTTTCTATTCTATTTAATAAATAATATTCCTTCCGTTTCACAATAACTGAGGCAGTTGTAAAAATATTTTGTTTCATTTTATGTGAGGCAGTACAAATTCCAGTGCAACATTTATTGTGTTTTCACTTGATTTAACCTTATTTATTACCATAGGAGATATAAAAAAGAAGGTCATATTAATTATATACAATGACATTCTAGTCATTTCATTATAAAAGTTAATGATTAACTCACATTCTTAATATGCGTGATTTTGACAACTGCCTCAGATAAATTGAAATGGGAGAGTAAAAAATAAAATTTTCTCTTTCTTTTACTTTTTTTAGATGTGTACTGCCTGTAATTTGGACCCGTACATGGCTGAATACTTTAATTACATTTTGGGTAATTCCCAGCGTGTCATAGAGGCAACAGTCTCACACTCATATTCCCACCCAAAGCTTTCCCATAGTCTATAATTGAGCCATTGGAATATTCACTAAGAATACACATTGTGTTTCTTACAAAAGTTGACACTCAGATGAATTATTTTGAAGCCATTGTGAATGGCTTAAGCGGTAATGGCGTTTTCTTACTTGTCCCACCGCCCTTGCAAATCGAGTACTTAATGTAAAGTACCATCCCGATACAACTATCATGGCAGCAGGGTTAGGGAGAAGACTATCATTCTTGTGGAGGAGTTTGCTGGAAGGTAGAGATTTGTTAATGCAGGGGTTGCGATGGCGAATAGGAGATGGGAGTTCAGTTTACGTTTTCCACGATGCTTGGGTAGCTAGGCCGCCATCCTTTCGGTTGGCCCACTCACCTCACTTTCTACCTACGGATACTAAAGTGCAGGATTTGCTTTTGCCAGGCACTAGGCAGTGGAATTTGCCTCTCCTCAGGCACGAATTCCAGGCTTGGGAGGTAGACGCTGCCCTTCAGACTCCCATTGCACGCAGTTCGCACCCGGATAAATTGATTTGGCATTACGACCGTCGGGGCAGATATTCAGTGAAGCCGGGATAGTTCCTTGCCTTGAGCTTGTATGGTGGGTTTCCTAAATTGGTGCATGCATCATCGTCTTCAGGGCCAGACAGAGTGTGGCGGGATGTTTGGAGTGTCAGCGTGCCGCCGCGTGTTCATCATTTCTTATTCGGTTGCTTGCAAGACTGCTTGCCAATTGGGAGTAGCTAGCTAAGCGCAATATGGGCTCGGGATTTTGTTTGGCATGTGGTAGGGAGATGGAGTCCATGCGACATGTACTATTTGATTATGACTATGCTAGGGAGATCTGGACAGCCTCGCCTTTTGACAGACAGCGGTTGCAACATGGGTCGAATTTTAAAGCGTTTTTTGGAGCAATGTTAGTGCATTATACTCCGGATGAGGCTTCTACCATTTGTATGCTTCTCTGGTACCTTTGGAAAGCCCGATGCAGTGTTGTTTTCGATGATGTGCATATTTATGTTTCCCGGGTGGTCTATGCATTCTTAGCTGGGGCAGTGGAGTTTCGCCAGGCCATGTGTGCGTCTCACATGGGATCTGAGAGATTTGCACACCCGGTCATATGGAGTTCTCCTCCTGTGGGCAGTTGGAAATGTAATTCTGATGCTTCTGTCCCATACTCGGGCTCTGGTGTGTGCCTGATTTTTTGGGATGCGCTCGGCTCGATTGTTGCTGCTTTTTCGTTTTTCTTTGACTCTGGTATAAGCCCCGAAGTTCTAGAGATTCAGGCGATTTTACTAGCGATGGAGGAGGCTGTTCAATTGGGACTTTCTACTTTCACCTTTGAGATTGATTGATTGCCTTGTGTTCAAGCATTATTGAGGCCGTAGGATGATTTTTCCGTCTTCAGTTGCTTGGCGCGTGATTGTCTTGCGCTTTTGTCGTCCTTTATTACTCTTTCCTTTACTTTTGTCAAGCGCACTGGCAATTCTCCGGCGTATTTATAGGCCAGACACGGCTTAAATCTTATTGGTCGTATTGACTGGGGAATTGTCCCTCCTCATGATGTAATTTATAGCACGCTATAATGACTTTGAGCTTAATAAAAGTTTGTCTTCTTAAAAAAAAAAACATTTTTCTTTTTGTAGTGTATAGAATCTCCATTCAAGATAAAATGTATCAAATTTTTTATTTTTCAATTTTACAATAATAAATTGAATATCTACTTGTATTATTATTTTTCCGAATATAATAAAAGGGTGCATATTTTTTTATTATTTTTTTAGAAATTTAGGCAAGTGCTCCACAACTTTTTAAAGAATTTATATATGGAAGATAAAATGTATATGAAATCTTGATATGCCATATGATAAAATTTGGGAGATTTCAAAAAATTGAAAAAATAAGTACTCTTTTTTATTACAATTGAAACGAAGAATACAAAAGATGACATATTTTCAAAAGTTTTGTAGGAATGACAAAAAAAGAAATTTGTGAACGAAAAATTCTATTTTACCCTTAATTTAGTTTTTTTTTTTAAATTTATTTTTTTAGATATAGGACCCTTAATTTAGTTATGAAAAGAAAAAATCAACCCACCATCTGTATCGATGCATTACGTAAAATTGAAACATATTTCAAATAAAATTTGGGAATGAGAAAGATAATTTTAATTATGTTGGTTGTGGAATGAAGAATCGAACCCTAGTTGTGACTCTTTGTACCATTAGATAAAATCTAATTCTTTTCGTTTTCTTTATTTTATTTTACTTTTAAATCGATCGCGTTCTTCCTTTTAAGGGGACATTTGACATTTTTCGGCGTAATCTCTAAAATTCAAAAGTTTAATATAATTATTTACTAGTGAATATTAACGGTGAATTTTAATAAATTTCGTATGTTGCAATTCCATATATTGTTATTACTGTATTTAATAGTCCAAGTAAAGAGTTTCATCAACATCTCAATTCATATGGACACCAAAAGTTAAGTAGCGGATGGATACATAATGATGCATGTTTTATAGCAGTTGCATAGAGACTGTGTCCCACTAGATCTTTTGTTATGTGCAATCATATTAGGTTCTGGCGGCTTCAGAAATTTGGAGATACGGGTCGAAAATTTGATATATTTTGGGATTACTCAATTTAGACTTATATATTATGAAGCTCGATATAAGTCAATATGGATCGATATATAATAATAAGCGGGTCAATTTGACAGGTAATATATTTTTGACAGGTCGTCTGATCAATATCCCATAAGATGCAGCCCCCCCGCTTACATGAGAAACTTTTTAAGTTGGTAAGTCCATATAGGGTGAAGTAATTTATTGGACGGTCAGAACTACATAATTTAATTATATATTGAATATTAAGTGTATAGTTCGGATCATCTCAAAAGTCACTCCCTGTTGCTTGAGCCTTAATATATATATTTATATATATGTGTGTGTGTGTGTGTGTGTGTGTGTGTGTGTGTGTGTGTGTGTGTGTGTGTGTGTGTTGAAGACCTTATAACAAGATGAGCACTACAATACAGCAACAACGGTTTCCTCTCAGTGACATTAGGTCGAACACTTGTCACTGTGAGTTAGTTAGTTAGTTAGTTAGATGACTAGATCAGTTAGTTAGACAATTATTTACAATAAGCAGTTACAACAACTTGTATATAAGCTAGTGCTGCCCCTCTTTGTAAACTTACAGAAAAGAATAATTCTGTTCATAATCAATAGAAAGAATTCTACAGTTTATTCATTTCATCTTTCTGTTCTTATTCTGCGTTTTTGAGTTCTTAATGAACATTCATCATCTATGATGAAAGTTATCATGGTATCAGAGAAATTTTGTTAATCCGCTATGCTCTAATCTGTTCCTTCTTGTTTCTGTAATCTTGTTACGACCATTGTTAACATGGCAGCAGCTGATCTAGGTCAAGAATTAGCAATTGCAGATTTGGCCCTGCATTCAAATGAGAATCCGGCATTGATTCTGGTATCTCCTCCTCTGGATGAACACAACTATCATAGCTGGAGAGAATCCATGATCACAGCGTTATCTTCAAAGAACAAGCTGTGCATCATCGATGCATCTTTGGAGCCTCTTCTTCCGAATCATCCCAATTATTCTTTGTGGCGTCAGTGCAACAGTATGGTTAAATCTTGGTTAGTAAATTTTGTTTCTAAATCGCTTGCTCCAAGTATTTTGTTCTATAGATTAGCTAAAGATATTTGGGATGACCTAGAAGAAAGATTTGGGGGTAGGGATACTTATACCTTGTCAGATATTATGGAAGAAATTCAAAACACAAAGCAAGGTAGTTTATCTGTTTCCCAGTATTTTGCCAGATTGAAGACACTGTGGGATCAGTTGGTAATCCTGACTCCACCTCCTGATTGTGACTGTGGAAAAACTTGGTTTAAAGGATTCAATGAAAGGCAGTACGTAATTAGGTTTCTGAAAGGGTTGAATGACAATTTTTCTGCAATTCAGTCTCAAGCATTGATGCTAGATCCTTTACCTTCTGTCAGGGCTGTTTTTTCTATGGCTATTAAACAAGAAAAGCAATTACAGTATGGTAATAATAAAGTAGTTGAGTCTGCTGTGGATTTTGGTTTGGCTAATCAAGATCCTGCTGATAAATCTGTTTCAGCAGTCCAAGGACAGCAGAATATTGCTTACAAGAAAAACTATAACAATGGGAACAAGAAGCCTCAATGTTCTCATTATGGCATGCTAGGTCATACTGTGGATAGGTGTTATCATAAGCATGGTTCCTGCAAATTTTAAAGGCAGGGACAGAGGTAGGGGTAGAGTTAATGCCTCTGTCAACAATGTGCTTGCTGATACTTGGGATCACCAAGATTCTATTCAGGCTACTGGTTCAGATCCTAGGGCATCTATTACACAAGAACAGTATCGACATCTGTTGAATGTTCTTAAGGCAGGTCAAGAACAGTGAGGAGCACATGTCAACTCCATAGTTCTGAATTCAAATTTCCAGAAAACACAGGTATTTCTGGAAGGGCAAGATTATATGACTGGATAGTGGATTCAGGAGCTTCAGATCATATAATCTTCAACCCTTCCCTTTTCAGTGCATCAATTAAAGTTTCTGGTTTATCTGTGAGTCTACCTAATGGTAGGACAGTACAAATCACACATATTGGACAAGTAAGGATAAATAAATCTTTAGTGTTAGATAATGTCCTGTGTGTTCCTGATTTTACTTTTAATATTCTGTCAATCAGTAAACTTATTCAGTTTTCTGCTTTCATAGTTAAATTTTGTCCTAATCAGTTTATTATACAGGACATAGTGACTATGCAGAAGACTAGTATAGATGATCTTATCAATGGTCTTTATGTGCTTAAGGCAGATAGTTATTGTTACTCTTTTGCAATTTCTGTTAACAATGTGGATCAAGCTGTCAATCCTGAGCTTTTGTGGCACTACAGATTGGGGCATGCCTCTGATCAAAGATTACAAGTTTTACATACACAAAATGAAGTTGTTACTGCACCTAAAGATTGTATTTGTGATATATGCCCTCTAGCCAAACAAAAACGTCTTCATTTTTGATGTGATCCGTCCCGAGACATTTTATTTGTTTTGTTTATTTTAGTTTTCGGTGTTTTAATGAATAAAACGGCCTTAGGCCCGTGTCAAAAGTTGCCCATATGTTAGTATATTGGGCCAGGTGTTTATTTTTAGCAAATAAAAGTCATTTGGGCTTATTAGGGTTGAGTTAGGATTGTTACAAAATAAAGTGGCGAAAATTACATTGTAATTTATCCCACATCGGTTAGGAGATTGTCAGTCTTTTGGTTGTAAGCCTATATAAGGCAAACACTAGCTTTTAATTCAACAGACAATTATTATGATATAAAATTTGGCTTCTTAACTTTTATTGAAGTCTTCTTGACTTTTATTTATCACTTGCGAGTGAGTGTTCTCTTCGTTGTAGAGAATCACAAAAATCACATGCGTGTGAGAGTTCTCTTCGTTGTAGAGGATTCAACCCTTTAAGAATTTACCAGCATCGTGAGCATTTGTTGGGCGTTCTCTGCCTACGATTTAGTTGGATAACTAGGTCTAGGATCATAGCTCGTCATTGTTCCCCTTAGTTACTTCCTGGGCAAGAATCACATCAGCAGCATCGTGAGCATTTGTTGGGCGTTCTCTGCCTACGATTTAGTTGGATAACTAGGTCTAGGATCATAGCTCGTCATTGTTCCCCTTAGTTACTTCCTGGGCAAAACATCGGATCTAGTTCCAACCGGAATCACATCAGTTGGTAGCAGAGCTCAGCGACTTCGGTGAGCAAATATCCCTTTTATTTTGTTTTCCTTTATTCCGTTAATTCCAACAAAAAAAAATATTTCGTGTTCTTGTTATTTTATTTTCAGTCGTCCAGCCCCCCCCCCCCCCCTATCCTCCCCAAGAACACAAGCAATCTTCATCCACCAACCCGAAAACATTGAAGATCTTCAAACCTTCATCTCAGGAACCCTAATTTGTTTTCCAGACCCGTTTTTATATCAGTTCGTTAACTCCTCCAAAAATTCTGAAATTTTTACCACATATCCATCACATCTCTATCGACAATTGTTGTCTTCACACCCAATCCAAATTCGACGCATATCGGACCTAAAACTGTCGATCAATACAAACAATCTGTCCAGAAAAACTGCAGCCGTCAATCGTCGATCGCTTTAGATTTCTGTGCTTTAAACGACTCAAAATTGCCTGAAATTTTGTGACCTTGTAGGAAATTCTCCGATATACAACTTTTATCTTTGGAGTTTTCCCAAATTCTCTGTAGTTTAATCGAAATTGGCACCATAAGATACTGCTATCAATCAGGAGAATTCTGACAGATTGCACTAGTTTCTGAAAAACGATTGTTTGAGGGACTTATAGAACTCAAAAAAATCTGAAATTTTGAGATCCTTTAGAAAAATCTCTGTTCTACAAAGTTTGTCTTTTGAGTTTTCCCAGATTCGTATTATTTTGGTCATTAAATACGTGGGTTTCACACCAGGGTGTGAAAATTTTCACACATGTGTAATTCTGCTGTCGAAAAGTTTCTTTACGATTGAGCATAAGGGTGAGTGCAAACACATGAGTTTGTGAGGTCATTTATTTTGAGGCGATGACAGAAAAGAGATGATAGTGTGCAAGGTCATGTTGAATGTGATTTTTTTCATTACACGTTGTTTGATTGGTGAAAGGCTATGCTCTATGATTATTGAACTGATTGTTGTGCTAACTTAGTTAGAAATGCGTATGTGATCGATAAATTATCCATTCCTACTATACCCCATCCTCAACCGTATAAGTTGCGGTGGCTAAATGATGTTGGTGAAATGCGGGTTACCCAACAGCCTTAATCTCCTTCAATCTTGGAAAAATCGATGGTGTAGTTTTATGTGATGTAGTCCCCAAAGACGTCGACCATATATTACTTGGGCGACCTTGGCGGTTTGTGAGAAGAGTTACTTATGATGGGTATGCAAATAGCTACACTTTGCGCCATAAGGGTAAAAACTTTAAGCTCATTCGTTATCCACGAAGAGGCTCACAAAGATAAGGTTCGGTTCGCTAAAAACTTTGAGGGCATGTAATGGAGGAAGATGCTCGTTTGAAACTTGAAACCGAAAAGCAAAAGAATTGGTGGCACGAAAAGCGAGCGAGGTTGTTCACATTCGAGAGGAGGAGATGAAAAGCGAGGAAAGTGAGAGTGTGGTGGAGGCGAATGAACTGACTTAGTGGGTGAGAAAGTAGAGATATCTCGAAGAGTCAATTGTTAAGGATCACATGGGCCGAGATAGTTGGCGTTGAAGAGGCATCCGTTGAAGCACCTATTGAGAGTAGTGAAGAGCATACTGAGGTTCTTGCTGCACCATCCGAGGTTCCCGGTTTATCTTTGCAGGTAGTTTGTGGTGCGAAGCCGGCGCATCGTTTGGTTGATCCTTTTGCTGCATGTGTTGATGCGGCTCCGATATTGCATTGCTCTAGTTATATTGCTGCCACACCATATTTCGTCCACAGTTTCATCAGGCCACAATTTTGTTCTTCTATCCCATTGTGGAAGCACATGTCGTCCTTTTTCGCATCGAGGTTGATTTGAGGTTTTCACTTAAATCGCATATTTGATCCCGGCATAGCATTGATGTTTCTTGTGGGTTGTTCGGATTGATTTACGATCTTGACTTCTATGACGTCCTATTGATTCGAGGACGAATCCTTTCCAACCGGGAGGGAATGATGTGATCCGTCCCGAGACATTTTATTTGTTTTGTTTATTTTAGTTTTCGGTGTTTTAATGAATAAAACGGCCTTAGGCCCGTGTCAAAAGTTGCCCATATGTTAGTATATTGGGCCAGGTGTTTATTTTTAGCAAATAAAAGTCATTTGGGCTCATTAGGGTTGATTTAGGATTGTTACAAAATAAAGTGGCGAAAATTACATTGTAATTTATCCCACATCGGTTAGGAGATTATCAGTCTTTTGGTTGTAAGCCTATATAAGGCAAACACTAGCTTTTAATTCAACAGACAATTATTATGATATAAAATTTGGCTTCTTAGCTTTTATTGAAGTCTTCTTGACTTTTATTTATCACTTGCGAGTGAGTGTTCTCTTCGTTGTAGAGAATCACAAAAATCACATGCGTGTGAGAGTTCTCTTCGTTGTAGAGGATTCAACCCTTTAAGAATTTACCAGCATCGTGAGCATTTGTTGGGCGTTCTCTGCCTACGATTTAGTTGGATAACTAGGTCTAGGATCATAGCTCGTCATTGTTCCCCTTAGTTACTTCCTGGGCAAAACATCGGATCTGGTTCCAACCGGAATCACATCAATTTTCCTTTAAGTACAACTACCACTTCTGATCTCTTTGATATTGTACACATGGACATATGGGGTCCATATAGGATCACATGCATACATGGACATTGATTTTTCCTCACTGTCATAGATGATTACAGTAGGTTTTGTTGGATTTATTTGTTGAAGTCCAAGGCTGAAGTCAGACCTATTGTACAAATGTTTTGTAATCTGATTGAAACTCAATTTCATAAGAAAATAAAGATTGTTAGAAGTGATAATGGTCGGGAGTTTCATTTGCCTAATTTTATGATGACAAAGGTATTTTACATCGAAAATGTTGTAAAACACCACAATGAAATGGGGTGGTGGAGAAAAACACCAACACATTCGAATGTGGCAAGAAGTTTGTTGTTTCAATCCAATCTACAGTAGTATCTTTGGACATATTGCATTTTACATGCCGTGAATTTGATAAATGTCACACCCTCACGTTTAATAAAGAATGCAGTCACCTCATTTAATCTTTGTATGGCACTAAACCTATTTACAATGATTTAAGGGTATTTGGTTGTTTATCTTATGCTTTTAATCTTGGTAATGATGATGGTGACAAATTTGCGAAAGGAGTATAAAGTCTGTTTACTTAGGCAATGCTCCAAATGTGAAGGGGTATTGTATGTTGAATCTAAAGACTAGACAAATTTTCATCAGTAGAGATGTTAAGTTCTATGAGCTTGTTTTTCCATTTCAGATAAATGGTAAGGCAAATCAAGATACTCTTGATACTTTTTCTTTACCTACATTATTTGATGAGCCTGATCCAATGTTACAAAATCAGAATCTTGTCACACCTCAAACAAATGATCATCACTCCTTCATACAATCTGATCAAGCACACACACGCAATTCTGATGACCATTCCTTACAGTCTGGTCAACAACACAGACAAGATTCTGATCATGAGGCACAATCCTCTTTACATGAGCAAACACATGCACCTGTTGTTCACCCTACTGAAGTCAGGAGGTCAACAAGAAACAAAGTTACCCTTTTTTACTTAAAGGGGTATATTTGTGGAAATACAGAAATTAAGTCTACACCTTATGACATCAATAAAGTGGACTCTTTATCAGCCTTATCTACATCTCACAAAAATTATGTTTTGAGTACACAGATAATTACAGAACCAAAGTCCTACAATGAGGTTGTCAAGCATGAAGAATGGAGAAAAGCTATGAAGGCCGAGTTGGATGCATTAGAGAAAACAGGAACTTGGGAAGTTGTTCATCTTCCTAAAGGCAAAATGCCTATTGGCAGCAAATGGGTGTACAGAGTTAAAAGACATGCTGATGGAACCATAGAAAGATTCAAGGCAAAGTTGGTGGCAAAAGGCTACACTCAACAACTAGGTTTGGACTATCTAGATACATTCTCACCAGTGGCAAAGTTAACCACTGTCAGAACCTTACTGGCAATTTCAACAGCAAAACAGTGGCATTTACATCAATTAGATGTAAACAATGCCTTTCTTCATGGTGATTTAGATGAAGAAGTGTACATGTCCATTCCACAAGGTTTCCAATCACAACCAGGCACTGTTTGTAGACTCAAAAAGTCTCTATATGGACTCAAGCAGGCTAGTAGACAGTGGAACATCAAATTAACCCAAGCTTTGCTTGAGAGGGGGTTTAGGCAATCAAAACAAGACTATAGTCTCTTTGTCAAGGGCACAGATGACACGTTCATGGATGTACTGGTCTATGTGGATGATGTCTTGGTTGCAAGTTCAGACATCAATCAGATCAAAGACCTTAAAGTGTTTCTGGACAAGAAATTTGGAATTAAAGACCTTGGTGAACTTAAGTATTTCTTGGGGTTAGAAGTAGCAAGGTCAAAGAAAGGAATTATATTGTCACAAAGGAAATATTGCCTGGAACTACTCGAAGAATATGGTTATACAGACTGCAAACCAGCAAAAACTCCTATGGATCCAACTTTGAAGCTACACAGAAAAGATTCAGATCCACTACAATCAAACACCTATTACAGAAGTCTAATAGGAAAATTATTATACTTAGGAATCACAAGACCTGTTATAACATTGGCAACACTGTAGTTGAGTCAATTTCTGGAATCACCAACTGAGCTTCAACTTAAAGCTGCACACAGATTATTGAGATTTATGAAAAACTCACCTGGACAAGGAATACTCTTCCCAGCAACAGACAATATGGAACTAAAAGGTTATGTGGACTCTGATTGGGCTGGATGTGAAGACACAAGAAGGTCAATAACTGGTTTTTCTGTTTTCCTAGGAGACTCCCTAATCAGTTGGAGATCAAAAAAGCAAACCACAGCTTCTAGAAGTTCATCTGAGGCAGAGTATAGAGCCATGGCCATGGCTTCTTGTGAATTACAGTGGTTATCTTAATTATCTTCTAGCAGAATTCAACATCAAGCAGCACAAATCCATACATCTGTTCTGTGATAGCAAAAGTCACTACAAAAAAACAGCAGTTTTGCGACGGCATTTTTGCGACGGACCTTATTTCCGTCGCAAATTTACGTTTGCGACGGATATTTTAATGTTTGCGACGGGACACTTGGCGGGACCGATTTTTTCACTTGGCGGGCAATTTTGCGACGAAATTTTTATCATTTTGCGACGGACTATCGAATAAAATTTTATTAAATTATTTTATTATTCTAAATTTAGATAAACTTTGCGACGGACTTTAATTGCCGTCGCAAAACTCCGTTTTGCGAGGGAATTTTTATTGTTTGCGACGGAATATTTAATAAATTTTTATAAATTATTTCATTATTCTGTATGCACATGTTTGCGACGGAATTAGGTTTTAGTTTGCGACGGACATTATTTTCCGTCGCAAAATGGCGGATATCAGTCGCATTTCCCCCTTTTCTTCCTCATTTCTCTTCTTCATCTCCCTCTTCTCTCCCGCCGCCCCACCCCCACCCCTGCTGAAGCTCTTCCGGCAACGCCACCTCCTCCCACCACCGCCAGCAGACCACCCACAGGGTATGCTCTTCCCTCCCCCCCTCCCCTCTCCCTGCACCCGATTCCCCTCCACTCCCTCCCCATGCATATGTATGTGTATATTTTTTTATTTAGTTTTATATATATATATATGTATGTATGTATATGTATATATATATTGTATATGTATGTATATTTTTTTTTTATTTATTTTTATTTTATATATATATATATATATATATATATATATATATATATATATATATATATATATATATATATATATATATATATATATATATATATATATATATATATATATATATATATATATATGTATATATATATATATATATATATATATATATATATATATATATATATATATATATATATATATTGTATATGTATATGTATGTATATTTTTATGTATGTATGTATATGTATATTTTATGTATGTATGTATATGTATATTTTTATGTATGTATTATATGTATATTTTTATGTATGTATGTATATGTATATATATATATATATATATATTGTATATATATATTTTTATTTCGTTTTATATTTTTTTATATAGTGTATCATATGTAGTATAGATTTATAGATATATATGTGTAGTAATCATAAGTTAGAAAATGCTTACTTATGTATATTAGTTAGATAAGTTAGGAAAATGCTTAAGTATGTGCAAAGCCGGATGTTGGTTGAATTGGTTGAATTGGTTTGTTGAATTGGTTTGTTGAATGCTTAAGTATGTGCAAAGCCGATGTTGGTTGAAAATGCTTAGTTTAGAAACCGGATGTTGGTTGAATTGGTTTGTTGAATTTGGATTGAAATGATGATAAGTATGTGCTTACATGATAAGCATAACATACATAAGGTCCTCAAAGGGTGTTGTTCCTACCCATTTGGAAAATGGTACTGGGGGGTACTTTGTTATCCGGCAAAGCCTCCGAATTATTTTGACGTCGAACCTTTGACCATGAATCGAAAATTTAGGTTATAGTGTTGTTAGTTTCATAGTAAGTTGAGTAAAACCTGAGTTTGCAAAAGTGTTGAGACAACCTTTAAAGACTATTGTTAGTCTCATATTTTGTATGATATGATGTGTAGGATTGAAAATGAAGAGAATAGAACGGAGTTGGATGTACGAGAGGAAGAAGAATCGGTTGATGATCTAGATACTGATGAAGAGGAGGAAGAACTCTTCCATTCTAGTAGTGATAGTGAATAATAATGTATTAAATATTTTATTTTGTCATGATAGTGAATAATAATGTATTAAACATTGTAATTTATTATTAATTAGTATAAACGCCTTTTTATTATAATTGCATTTATATTAGTATAAACGTCATTTTCTGTGTCAAATAGATGTCGGTAGAGGTAGAGGTAGAGGTAGGCGCGGTAGGGTAGTTCCCCTCCCCGGAGCGTCTTCCTCCTCCTCAGCATGCGAGTTTGGATGATGAGATACACCAGATGAGCGAGGAGGGATTTTGGTGTCATTGTCAATGGTGACCTTGGATTGCGGTTTTGGATCCCGAGGGAGATGGTAAGTTAATACATATCTTGCTTTAATTTGTTTGTATTTTTATTTATATTTTGATTAACCAAATATATTAACAACTTATTGTTTTCAATATGACAGAGTTTACCGACAACTATGTCAAGAAAATGGCCAAGAACGCCATCATCAATGGCTTCACACTTTTGCCACCACGTGGCATAATGCCCGACCAGGAAGCGGCAGGATAGGTGGTGGCACGCATTTAGGTACGTCGTTCATATAAATATAACTATATATAAATATAACTATAATTATAACTATACATATAACATATATATAACTATGTTGCGAGGTCATTTCAAACCGAGTACGCCACGAGCGCTGGTTAGGAAGCTTTTGAGCGGTATGCTATCAACGAGGTCCGTGATTATATGTATCGGGCTCAAACAAACCCCTGTGCTCGGCTTTGGATGACCCGGATATTCTCCGTCGATTCGAGGAGTGGATTGGGAGTCCGTAAGCAATTATTCAATATTTAATTAACAATACTTGTGTTTTATATATATATGTATATACTAACTTGTTTATCTTATGTCGAATAGGCGTTCCAGAAACATCTCGAAAAAGAAGCTAAACCGAGCTTACGGATCCGGTGAGGAAGGCGGATCCTGGACACATGCTATGGGCGCGAGCGCGCGTTATCGATTTCGCTCGGGCCATGGAGGACAATAGAGGAGTGCCCTATCGATCGGTGATCTCGGTGAGTAGTTCGAAGAAGAAGAAGTCGGGCAACTTCGTCTCGAGGAAGTTTGAGAAAATCATGGTACGTTATGTATTCTAATTATTATATATACATTATATATATATATCATGTAATTATTGTTACTAACAAATTTATATCATACTTTGCGGGACGTCTTCACCTCGAAGCGAAAGCCAGGAGAGCGCGACTGACACCCTGTCGGCGAGTCGCGTCTTTATTGAAGCGGCGGTGGTTACAACAAGAAGGGAGAGTTTTGGCATGGGGTCACCGCCTCCATGTACTACGACAACTCTCTTCTTGCTCGACACTCATCCGCCGAGACATACTCTCGGGCATAATCACCCGTCTCACCCAGGGAGATGGCGAGAGACAGAGGCAGACTCATGCAGAAACTTCGAGGCGAGGTTGGAGGAGCTAGAGAGAGACAGAAGCGTCGGGATGACAGACTAAGCGAGATGGAGGAGTGGATTACCCAATGGTTAAGCGGCATCCTCCGGAGGATGCAACCCGGGTCGAGGCGACACGCAGAGATGACCATTCGATCATGGACCTGGAGGAGGTGGCGTGGGTTTAGGTAGTACACCGGTCCGATTGGGTGACATTGTTTTGATACATTTTTATTTATTTTGGCTTATCGTATCCGCTTTGACATATCGTTTTATTCATTTTTGACATTTCCTTTGACGTATTTTTGACATATCCCCTTTGATATCGTATTCCCGTTTATATTGTTGTTGTTGATAGCGGTAGCAATTGTAATGCTACCGGGAAAATTAAGGCTGTTTTGCGGTGGTTTGGCAATTTCTTTGCAAAACAACCATAATTTTCATTTAATTTATTTTTGCGACGGAATATTTCCGTCGCAATATGGTATTTGCGACGGCAAAGACTCATTTGCGACGGATATACAAAGATCTAAAAATAAATAAATTATTTAATAAAAATAAGTCGCGACGGATTATACATTTTAGCGACGGAATATTTCCGTCGCAATTTGTCATTTGCGACGGAAAAGGCTTGTTTGCGACGGATATGCAAAGATCTAAAAATAAATAAATTATTTAATAAAAATAATTTGCGACGGGTTATACATTTTTTGCGACGGATTATACAATATTTGCGACGGACTATACATTTTTTTGCGACGGAAATTATAATTAAAAAATAAAATAAAATACGTTATTATCCGTCGCAAAATCCGTCGCAAACAATTTGCGACGGATAAACGGTCGCAAAACTGGGTTTTTGCGACTAAAAAATGCGACAAAGAAAAATCGTCGCAAACTAGGGTTTGCGACGGTAATCTTCCGTCGCAAAACCGCTGTTTTTTTGTAGTGAGTGCACTTCATATAGTGGAGAATCATGTGTTTCATGAGAGAACAAAGCATATAAAGATAGACTGTCATGTAATTAGAGACAGATATGTATCAGGACTATTAAAACCCCTTCCTATATCCACACACATTCAACTGGCAGACCTATTCACTAAACCTTTGTACAAGACCAGATTTTATGACTTACTTTCTCATTATCCTATCACCAACATCTACATGCCTAAGTGCTCAATTTGAGAAGGGGTGTTGAAGACCTTACAGCAAGATGAGCACTACAATACAGCAACAACAGTTTCCTCACAGTGACATTAGGTCGAACACTTGTCACTGTGAGTTAATTAGTTAGTTAGTTAGATGACTAGATCAGTTAGTTAGACAGTGATTTACAATAAGCAGTTACAAAAACTTGTATATAAGCTAGTGTTGCCCCTCTTTGTAAACTTACAGAAAAGAATAATTCAGTTCATAATCAATAGAAAGAATTCTACAGTTTATTCATTTCATCTTTACTTTCTTATTCTTAGCTTTTGAGTTCTTAATGAACATTCATCATCTATGATGAAAGTTATCATATATATATATATATATATATATATATATATATATATATATATATATATATATATATATATATATATATGTGTGTGTGTGTGTGTGTGCGTGTGTGCATTAATGTGCACAAGGTGTGTGTGTGTGATTCCACATATACAAATGGAAAAAGAGCACAAGAATCTTTTGAATTAGACATCAGCAAACTTCTATATGAATGGCAACTTGTATCTTTCGTATAATAATGACAATGAATTTGACATCGTTACTTATGTCCATTTTTTTCTTCTTACTTCTAAGAACAACACGACCATCTTTCCGACTAAAATTTGTGAAGTTCACTATCACACAAACACTTTTACTTGAAAATTCACTATCGAATTTCCTTAACATCATCGTACAGGTCTTATTCGCATCATACACATTAAATAAGACGTGTACATGCAGCCATTGTAACGTAACTCTCTCGTGATACCCTGTAATGCTTGTTGTGACGCGTTATAACATTTTGTTGTGACAGTAAACACGAATCCATAAATAATGAGACAATTAGGGTTGTAAAGTGTTCATCTCCCTTTCTTGAACTCCCTTTTGCAGCTGAGATTTTATCATCTTGGCCTTCTTGCTTTGTATATACTCACCATAAAAGTAAGAAACAAAACCCCAAAGGGAAAGGATTAAAGCAACTCCTTTTTCAGGTTGGAACTTTTCCTTGTAGAATACTAGGGCAAGAATCTCCGTCACCGGAAGTAGAACGGCGATCATAACGCCGGAGTACAATGACGACGCGCAAAAAATGACGCCGACTGCACCCATGAAGAAGCATTGCCAAAGGATTGCACACCATACTACTACTACGTAGTATTTGGCTTCTCCAAGTTCATAGTTTCTTGCTTCAATTGGAATAGCCTGCAAAACATTATAACATCAACATGTAAGTGTGATCAATTGGTATGATTTCATATCAACAAGTTACTTAAAAATTCATTGCATAATCCAAAAAAAAAAAACAATGATACAATCACCAATGTAATGTTGGTAAATTAATGGGGTTTTGTGTTTTAACTCAATTTCCATGTAGCTCTTTACACTTGTTCAACACACAAATTTTAAAATGATAAATGAGTACTATGATCAACGTTGTTAATTAGCAGCCAATTAGAATCTTGCAATACCACACAAACACAGCCATGTGATTACAAGTGTCCATATTCATGCTGATCACTGATCTTCATAAAATTCATGTGTTTATGTTGAATTATTATCTCTTCCAAAAACTTAAGCTGACGGGGATGTAGATAATGAAAGGTAGATTATTAACATCTCAAATACTTCAACAATATAAAGGGAAAGACAGTAGTTTAATCTGTTAGGAAGATAGATAATTAACATCTTAATCACTTCAACACTCTCCCTCAGATGTTGCCTATAATATAAATAATGAGAAGTAGATAATTAACATCTTAAACACTTCAACAATTTAGACGATGCACTTCAATATCTCAATCATATTAGCTAGAAAGCTGCATGTTGTTCGCTCAGAAATAAAAGAACTTTAGACTTTACCCCAAGAACTCGAGTCTAACATTGTTACTCAATACATAATGAAAATTACCAAATATTAAGGTTAAGAAGGAAAAAAAAAAAGGTTAAGAATGGCACCTTAAAGTCATTGTTAATGACCATTCCAATAGTGCAGAAAAACGTTGCAAAAAAGCTAATAACCATTTGAATTTCAAGCACCAAAGTATAAGTTATACTCTGTTTAGCCTTCAAATACATCAACTCCACCAATGGCAACACCAGTCCATACAACACCGCCGCACCTACCGTCATTATAAACCCGAATACATATTCCTTAATCGACTCCCCTTCCGGTCGATCCGCGCTTCCATTCATCGCCAAAACCCCCGATCCCATCGTCATCAATACCACGGCGTTTATCGAATACGCCGTAAACTTTTGCTTAACTAAAAAAAATGCAAAAAGTGCCGTGAAACCTAACTGTGAGGCAATAATTAGAGAATATGTTGACACGGGAAGTCGCGCCACGCCAGAGGCGTATATAAAATTGTCTAATCCGGTGAGTGTTCCAATGACGGCACTGGCAAAGAAAACACGTGGCTTCATAAGGATTAGCTTATGGCGGCGACGGAAGAAATAAGATATTGTAAGTGGGATTAGCATTAATGGCCAACCGCCGGTTTCGAGCCAGCCGGAAAACCAGATTCTTTTGCCGCCTTTAAGGAAGTAGAGCCGTAGGATTAGTGGGCCGCCGCAGTTTCCGACGCCGAGGATTATACAGTTGATGAGGAGTAGAATTAGTTTCCATCTTTTGGTTACGGGAGATTCTTCTTCCATGGTGGTGGTTTGTGTTCTTGAAAGAAGAAGTGTTGGTTACAGACATAAAATATAAGAGGTGATCCTTGAATTTCTTATTCCAGGTTTCATGCATGGAACCTGGTTTTATGGAAATAAACACGGATAAAGACATTTTCAATGTTTTTTTTTTTTTTTTTTTTTTTTTTTTTTGAGTGGCACATTTTCAATGTTTTATTTAGGTGTTTTTATCATTTATATATTATTATTATGAGGAAAATCATGTATATTTCATCTAGTTATATTTAACTCAACGGTTTTTCACATTTTCAGTCCATTTTTTCATGTGTTAATGTTTTTATTATTCTAATTAATTAAATTACGTATTGTTAATCACACGTTCTAATCATATTTTCACATCTGAGGGCGAGCGCGCCAGAATTGAGGGCGGCTGCGCTCTTGTGTGTTCCCAATTCCTCTCGTAAATTTATTTCATGTTTAGTAGCGGTGAGTAGTATACAGAATATGTTTATGAGTTTCCAGTAGCTTTCTGAATCTGCAGATTTCCATGTATTTCGTTACTATACTCAAGTCCTGCATTTCAGGTCAAGCGAAAAGGATGGACCTAAGTACTACTAAATCTATTAAGTCTCAAATATCTCCGAGTTTTAGGACATTACATGATCTATCAGAATCAACTATCATAAATTATGTGTTAGTCCGTGATTTATGGTATCTTGGATAAAATTTGTGAATATATATATCCACCGTTTAAAAATATTGGTGTAACAGTGGTATTTCTCTTTTTTAATTCCTAATATCCCACGGAAAAGGATACAAAATTTAAAATAAAGAAGTAGTTTTTCTACATTCGTCTTAATTTACCATACACCATGCATAGTACTCATATATTACATCTGAATTGGCATTTTAAATGTCGATTCTTGATTTCCTGTTAATTAAGAATTAACTTTTTTTAATGTTGAATCAGTATAAATTACCGGTTAATTCATTATAGTGTAAATAATGATCTCATCTAAAAAAAAACCTTGATCCTGTAACGCCTCGTTCCCGGACACCGAGTCCTTATCCGGAAGAGGAACGTTCGGCACATATAAAATAAAAATAAATTCACTTTATACGTAAGCCTCTACTACGTCATATCAAAAATAAGCAAACGGAAGCAAAAGACTCGGGTATAAAAATTTCCAACATCCAAGAATAGAAATGAAATCTAAAGAAGTAAATGTAATTTATTAAATTCAAGGAAAGTACGAAATCCAAAAGAAATGTAACGGTACTACAAGTCTCGAAAGACCAAAAGTCTAATACTGTCTGTGGAAATATTACTCAGCAGATTTCTGAGTCTGCTGACTCATCAGCAGACTACTGAGTCTGCTGACTCATCGTGCATAACATTATTTGTACACCTTATTTAATTGTAAAAGACATATTAATTGTGATTCATATAAACAATTAATATGTCAAACTCTAGTTTATTTTATGTCATAGACATAGCTTTTACTTTTACTTTTGCATGCTTGCCGCCCACATCTACATACTCAAGTGGCCGCCCAAGCTAGCTAGCTAGTCTCTCTCTCAATTGTATCTATTTATACACCTCTCATATCAATGAATAAACTAAGTTAATGTTTACTCTAGTGTATATCGCTTTCTCAAACATTCTTCATGGTATCAGAGACTTAAACTCCTGAATCCGCTGCAAATTCTCAGTACCCTGCTGAATCAAGAATGTCCTCATTATCTCGATCTTTGCCTCACCTCGATTGAGTCCCAATGCCTGCAGCAGACTAGGGGTCACTGACTCTTCATCTTACACTAATCATAGACTTGATAGCGACAACTACTTGTTGTGGTCAAGGTCTATGAAAATGTACATCTCTGGACAAGGTAAGATGGGATACCCGTCTGGCTCTAAACTCCGCCCTGCCAAGAAGATGACCCAGGATTTGAAGCATGGGATACTACTAATAATCAAGTCATGACCATTCTCATAAGATCAATGACAAAAGAGATCGGTGAGAACTTTATGATGTATGATATCGCAAAGGAGATCCGGGATAATGCCAGGATCTTTACTCCAAGAAAGACAATACATCGAGGTCATGAGCTTGAAGCTCAAATTCAAAACTGCAGACAAGGAGATATGTCTCAGACTCAATATTTCAACCAACTCTACAGGCATGGCAACACCTAGATATGTTGGAAACTCACTCCTCGGAATGATGTCAAGGATGCTACTCTATATAAAGACATCATAGAAAGAAGAGAGTATTCAAGTTCCTCACTGGATCGAATCCTACTCTTGATGATGTTAGAGGTAGAATTCGCTACTAAACCTCTCCCAAATCTCAAATCCATGTTTGCTGAGGTCAAACATGAGGAAAGCAGGAGGAAAGTGATGCTATTGAACTCCTCTGCCGACAACCCTCTTGAGAGTGCCACCTGCGATCGTCAGGAACCCTACTGAGGCTTACAGATAAAACTGGAAAGCTGTTCTGTGACCACTGCAAACGCACAAATCACACCAAGGACACTTGCTGGAAACTACATGGCAAGCCTAACTCCTCCAAGACCTCAAGACCTCGCCAAGGAAAGTCGAGCGGATATACACGTGGTGAGGAAGAAGATGACAACAGGTTGAATGCACAACTTGTCGCATTCAAAGCCTTCCTAACTCAACAAAAGGAAGGTAGTCACTCTACCGACATAGCCTCTCATGCCAATCAAAAATTCTACTCATCTATTAGTAATGAAACCGAGATTGTTGATTACGGGGCCTCATCCCATATGATTGTAATAAAAATCTCATTACTCAACTTAAGCCATGTCCCAAAATTCACAATATTAAGATTGTTTGATGGATCTATCTCTAGTGCAAAAGGTTTTGGTAAGGTGCGACTTACTAATAAGATATGCCTGCAGGATGTCCTATTTGTTCCAAAATTATATTGCAATCTCATATCTCACAAGAAACTTACTAAAGATTTGAACTCGATCGTTGTTTTTAATGAGAATCGATTACATTCCAGATCATTCCTCAAAGGCGTTGATTGGGATCAAGTAAACCTTGCTCAGATCAAGTTGTGGTCAACCTGTGAAGACAGTAAGATCAAGACCGAATCGCCCTCGTGACTGCACTCAAAACCTAGACAATATCATGTTATGGCATTATAGACTAGGACATCCCAGCTTTAGTTATTTAAAGTCTATAGATCCTGAATTGTTTAAAAGTTGTAATTTGAATGATCTTCAATGTGATATTTGTCAATTTGCCAAACTCACCAAATCTGTGTATGCAAAATTACCTCACTTACCTTCCACACCATTCACCTTAATTCACAAAGTGATGTATGGGGACCTCAAGAGTAAAAAGCATAACAGAGGAAGAGGTGGTTTGTTACCTTCATAGATGATCACACTAGAACCACTTGGTTATTTTTAATGAAGGATAAATCGAAGTTGGATCCATCTTTCAAGAGTTTTACAACATGGTCTCCACTCAGTTTGACACTAAGATCAAAATTTTGAAGACCGACAATGCCCTTGAATATTATGAGTCTCATCTCTCATTAATTTCTTGATGGATAAAGGATTGTCCATATCAAGAGTTGTGTTGAAACTCTCTCAAAGCAAAATGGGGTTCTTTGAGAGAAAGAACAGCATCTGCTAGAAATGGCTAGGTCTATCATGTTTACCACAAATGTTCCAAAATATATGTGGGGTGAAGCTATATGACTTCCACATACTTAATCAACGCAGACTTCCCAAAGAAGGTACTAGGCTTCAAAACCCTACTGATCACACACTCCCTTACCCATCTTATTTCCCGATTACCTCCAAAAATCTTTGGTTGTACTGTGTTTGTCTATATCCATGCCCAACACGAAGCAAACTTGATCCCAAGGCTCACAAGTGCATTTTCTTAGATATGCAAAGGACAGAAAGTCTACAAGTGTTACTCTCCTTCTGAAAAGAGATTTTACAATTCTATGGATGTAAATTTTTTTGAAAGGACTCCCTACTATAGAAAGTCCACTGAGGCAGTCACTGATGGAAACCTGATTGAAATTGACCTAAACCCTTTCCTCAAAGAACTCTTAACCTCAAGCAGATCATTGATTCTCACCACCGATCCTCGAAAACCTCCTGAACTCGATACTCATCGACCCAGAGCCTGCGACTGCGAGCCTCTGCGACACTCAAAGAATCTCTGAGATCCTCACACTGCCGATATTGATGATAGGCCTATTGCTCTCAGAAAAGAAAAGAGATCTTGCACTGATCACTCTATTCATACTTATTTATCTTATGATCACCTGTCTCTGTCTTTGCCATGTTTACACAGGACTTGGACTCTCACTCTATTCCTAAAAATATTCGAGGCTCTTCAAAATGATAAGTGGAAGGTCAGCTTTTAAAAGCAGAGATGATCGCCTCCTGGATAATCATACTTGGGATCTCACAACTCTTCCAAAAGGCAAGAAGACAGTTAGCTGCAGATGGTTATTCACTATCAAATGCAATGCTGATGGTACAATTGACAAGTACAAAGCCAGGTTGGTTGCAAGGGGTTTCACTCAAACTTATCGCATTGACTATAAAGAAACTTTTGCACCAGTGGCAAAGCTCAACACTGTCAGAGTACTAATTTCTCTAAATGTCCAACTAGACTGGCCTCTATACCAATTGGATATCAAAAATGCTTTTCTCAATGGTGACCTCACTGAGGAAGTCTACATGAATATACCTCCTGGTTTTGTCAATCCTCACACTCAAGGCAAGGTATGCAAACTCAGGAAATCTCTATATGGCCTGAAGCAATCCCCTAGAGCCTGGTTTGGAAAACTCACTCACGTGGTTAAAGTCACTGGATATCATCAATGCAACTCGAGATCACACTATGTTTATCAAGACAACCAACCGAGAGAAGGTCTATTCTTATTGTATATGTGGATGATATCATCCTTACTGGAGATGACTCTACTGAGATTCAAAATTTGAAGACTCTACTGGCAAAGGTGTTCCAAGTCAAGGATCTGGGCCACCTCAAGTACTTTCTTGGTATGGAAGTGGCTAGAAACACCAAAGGCATTTCAGTCTCCCAAAGGAAGTATGTCTCGGACCCTCATCAAGAAACTGGCATCTTTGGGATGCAAACTCTTTGTATCCCCAAGAAATCCCAAAGAACACCCTACTCGCTGTTAGGAAATCTACGCGGGAACGCAGCGGAATTCAAAAATTTGATTTCCTTTTACCCAAGATCGACTTCGTTTAAGCAATAAACAAACGAGTTAGTAGACGGTGGTTACCTTGGTTGATCTATAAGATCGACGCTTTGACCGTCTAAGGAGAGTAGTTCTGCATAGAGCCGCCCAAGTGTTCGGCCTCTACCGCTAGTCCACACGTACAGCCCGCCGGAATCCCATCATGGATTGCTATTGGAAAACTCCGGTTGCTAGACCGGCCCTTTTCCTCTCTCTCCAACTCTCTATAGGATGCTCTCCAATTTTACACAAGAACTATTAGCTCTTGGAATTATGATGTACAAAAGAGCTTGACACCCACACTATATTTATAGTGTAATGTGGCGCCTCAATGAAGAGTGGAGGAGAAGAAAACATTTTCCCAATAAAATAAGGAAAATATATTTGATTGATTTATCTCATCTATTACAATATCTCATATTAAATAAATCTAGGATATTGTCAATATCTTATATTGAATATTCCCAAGATATTGTCAAGATCTTATATTGACAATATTTATCTTTTATTATATTACCATAAATCAATTTACACATGTGTATATCACATATATAAATCTATATAAAATATGTACTACTAAAATATGTCAAGTGGATGCATATCACATATATGATCCACGCCACATATATATATATTTATACATACATATTAATATCTAATATTAATATAAGGTAATACTATTAATTAAATTGCACAATCCAAGTGTATCATATACACTTTAATGTGGCGCCCCATATAGCCAAATATTGGCTTCCGGAATATTATTTAATTAATATAATACTATTAATATCTTGTATTTAATTTATTCATAATAAATAAACACCACCATATTAATTTACCACTATAACCTTTATAGTCTCGAGATAAACTTTCCTTATTTGGTTATCATCTATAACCACATTTTAATCCGGCTAGATGTTCATATGTGTGTGACCCGATAGGCTTCCGAATATGTTGGCCGTAGACACAAAGTGCAAATTACTTAAAATGCCCTTCATGCCTAACGATCACGGGATAGCGTCTAGCAACACACCGTGACCCCCAATCATCGGAAGAGTCAAATGCAATGACTACTACCTTTCATGTGAAACAGTTACCGTGTAACTTACAATCCTATCGCTGTAATAATATCCATACGGTCGTTAGTCGAGTGTCAAAACATCAACGGCCGTATCTTATAATCTGGATATCAAGCTCTCTCGAAGTAACACATTTACTCCCACTTTGCAAAGATTCACGAGAGTAAGACATTCCTTATAAGAAGGCCATTTCGGATATTCGATCCCAATCATAGATACGCGATTCCCGGACGACCAATCATGTATACTCCGCGATGCTTCAATATCATACCCAATCACTACCGCATGATCGCCCGTGGCTGTGGAAACCTCAATAGTGTCAAAGCATGACAATCCACACCGTGATGCCATGAAGACTCGGTCCTAAGGATAATTACACAACCGCCATACATAGTGTGACACTTATCTCGTGTAAGTGGGTCATCTAACGTCGCATTCTCTAATACACGCCCACGTGCACCCAAGTGTCTCTACACTTCGATAGACGAGATCTATCCCCGCCTCAAAGATGAAGACATCTAATACGTGCTAGTCTGTTTATACTATCAATGCCTGCTTAATAGTACATCGGCTAGAGACATTTAAGTATCAAACTTATTAAAGTGATTAGAGATCTCATCAACCATAATCGCTATCATGGTTTCTACCACCAGCTTTTTAATACTAAGGGCGTTATCATATACCAATTCATAATTGGTTCTTTAAAAAAATATATATATGACAAATGTAAAAGCCATTTAATATATGTACAAACATAAAGAAATAGTAGAAATGATCCGACCGGTCGGATCCGGTCCAACCCGATTGGGTTTAGGACACTATTCCAACAATCTCCCACTTGGCCTAAAACCAATCACTCGCACACACAGACCAAGTTGAAACACAAGAATCTTATGCAATACTCGCAACTAGCCCTAGCCATAAACGGATCGCTATCCGTGGGGACTCGAACTATCTTCATATCATGTTCCAAATGACCAAGTCAAAGGAACCGCCTCAACACACACATGAATCTCTCGACGAGACCTCGTCCTTGCTTCAAGCAATGAATCCACTTACTATATCATTTATATAGAAAAGGTGGAAGAACCGTACAAGGTTCAGGAATGAACCTTCTAGATCCATGTACTGCTCCCGCTATGCCTCCAAGGCAATACTGTGTTTTGGCTAAGTTGTAGAGTTTACAGTGACCCATAGGCTAGAACATTTCCAGCTCACTGTATCACTTATTCAAAGTGATTGCAAACCCAGAACAGTAGCTCCCACTCGCCTTCATAAGACTCGGGATCTACGTCTCAGATATCTACGTTTATTTAATTCCAAGTTTCAATAAACTAGAAACTTTCCTTAACTTGTTTAAGGATATTCTCGACATTTACAGTTTACTTTCATACTTGCTCATGACTATTCATGGACTATGAACATCCGGCATTACCTATAAGATGGTTCCTATCGCAGAGCTGTGAAGAAACCTTCCATAAGCATCATCTTTCACCTTATCTTTGGGACTAGCATCCTAACACGAGATAGATCTTGAGAACACCAAACAGCAAAGATCCCGTCGCGATCTATGCTGAACTCTTTTAGCATCACATCTATATAGGTAAACAATAATCTAACAAAGAAGCAAATCTATCAAGATAGATTCTCATTTCTAAAATAAGAATCTGCTAATCCAAGTGCTTTCGTAAAGACCTTGAACTACCAAACATTAATTGATCGTGACATGGGGTGATAATTCTAGAGAGAGATATCCAATACCTTACTCAAAAATCGTAACACACTCCCACTATCCATCTTGCACATTGGGCATATCCTTCTTTGACTAAATCAAACTCCTTTGATTATCAAACAAAGAAATTGTCTAGAGAAACTTGTTTGAGTCCATAAATGGATCTCGTGGGCTTACATATCATGTTATTGTCTATGAACATCGAGCTGTCTGCCCAACGTCTTCAACACTATCATATAGTCATGATACGAAGTTATAACAAGCATAGTCTGAATAGAACTGGGCACAGCCGGCATCATAAAGACAATTACAAGGTTTACACCTCATACCCTTCACCGTCACTATATAGCCTTATGGTAATCATATTACTATCCATGTCAGCCTTTCAGGGACACTCCCCTTAGGTAAGACAGACTAGGTTCACAACCTGGTTGTCACTGATGGAATCTAATTCAGATATTATGGCTCCTAGCCATATCTCTCAACCTTGCCTTTCAAACATTCTTTCACAAGTCGTGAGATATTCATTCTTCAAGATGAACATACCAACAACCTTTTCAGGCTTACAGAACTTTTGTTTGCACTGAGCAGTGATCTACACCTCATCGCTATGCGGCGTCTGCTCATGTTCCAATGGTTGAATGTATCTTTGTGGTTCTCAAACTCTTTTGAGATCTGATTTACTCCCACTGTTTCTTTCGGAAGAAACACTTCCTCAAGAAGACAGCATGTTTGGAGACAAACATTTTGCTCCGCAGACAAGTAAATAATATCCAGCGTGCTAGCTAAGATATGCCACAAAGTTGCATATGTCGTACTAGGCTCCAAGCCTTTCTGACTTTGCCTATGACAACTTCAAATCATCGGTCAAGATAGATTTGACATTATCCTCTTCCACATCTAATATGGAATTTATTCAACCTTTATTCCTTGGAACTCGGTTAAGTATAAGGGCACTATCCCGAAACGGGTAAGGGATACTTTGCATGGCTTGCGTCACACCTTTATCATATAAAGTGTTGTTTCCATTTTGGGAACACAATCTAATTAAGTGTATCCCAAAGATGGTATCCTTGAAGGAGAATCTTATTCCCTTTCAGACGACTTCTGAAACACCCTTCAGGTATTAATTACTTCAATCCAATTGAAGATTAATTCCTAAGTAGCTCATTAATCTCATATTCGTACTAGCTCGAACTTTTCGGGCTTCCGAATTATGCACTTCACTGAGTACACTTGACTATTTCTAAAAATAGTCGTAGAGACTAATAAACAATTATTTGTGGCATTAATTGTCACAAGCCAACAAACATCGGTATGTTTAGGCTTCAGACAATTTTTCTAGATTTTACAACCTTTTCATAAAAGGGTATTTTAGTCATCTTTAGATAAGATACGTATTACCTATATGATTCATAATCATATGGTTCAACATCATCAGAATGACGTTTGATTACACGCTTCCCTTCCAGAGAGACTATGTCTAGAACAACTACAAATATCAAGGATAATAGCCATACAAATATTTAGTTGAGATCTCATCACATATATCAACTATATAGTGACTTCAATCTAGTATGTTAGATTCAGTGACCTTCCAACTTTATTGGAATAACATTTATTCTTTACAATTGAATATGTCTACTAAATCCTGACGGATAACTGAAAGTACGCTCTTCACAAGAACCGGAACATAGTAACATTTATTTAGTTCCCTTATCAGTTTACTAGATCCAGAATATGGTAAGTATTACAACGTTTGCTTCACCTTTCCATATCTGTATTTAATCTTTCTAATTTAATCACACTCTCAAGATATCATATATCTAAGAGTTGACTTGAACTTAGATAGATTTATCTCAACTTACTTGCCTAGAATAGAAACTTCAATAAGTTCTCTATTTAAGCACATGCCCTAAATTTCCTTTCAATCCTTTAAGCACTTGAGAAATGTTTCTTATTGTAGTCTTCGTAAGACTTAAGAAAGATCACAAGAGCTATGTTTTCAATTTCCTTTCATAAAGAAAATCTAAAGTTTATTAAATAGTTTATTTAACCTTTTAAATCGTATTTAAAACATTAACTATTTAATTAGCTTTTAAGCAATGATAAATTAAGTCGATACTTAAATCTTACAATTTTGAAAACATCCTTTCCAAAATTCGGTCTAGTCATTCTTATCCAACGTTTGAATAACTCGTCGTCGTATGACCGAATGATTATATTGGATCGTGTCCAATATCACGAGCTCCCGCTTTTCTTTAATAATTAAAGTCTTGGAGCACCGCATTGAATATGTAGTCTCCTTGTCTCTAACTACTATAACGGGATTGCTCATGTCATTGCTTATTTTAAAAGGATTAAAATTACTTAACCATATTTGAGAACGCTTCTCAAAATTAATACCATAATTTGGTTTTACTAATCGAGAATTAAACATAAATATAAAGTTTGCTAAAACTACAACATAAAAATGAAAATAAAAGAGTGTTGTTGTTTATACACGCAAAATCAAAAATGGTCTTTTGGTTTATGATTTTGCTCCCACTAGTCAACTACTTCCAATTGACTTTCAAGAATTTTTCAAAATTCTTTAGTGGTCGAGATCCCATCTAGTTACCTCGATTCCCGGCGGTGGTCGATCAACCAAGATAATTTCGATAGGTAGGTAACTCTTTACCATTCACATCTCTATGTGATTCTCAAAGGGTTGACTAGTCAACTCTTTGGCGATACACATCACTATGTGTTAGTCAACCCTTGTCTCTAAAGTCGACGCCTCCCGACGGTGGCCAATCACCGAAAGACTCTAGTCAAGTCATAACCCAATATTCACGAGATCTCATACGATCATATCTCAATAACGACGATATACCCGTGGTAGGTCAACTCCCGGCGGTGGTCGATCGCTTGGATCCGAACACAGGCTCTTCACCGTCGTTATAATATTGGGAGACAATATTTCGACTTGATTTTTGTTGTGGAAGTATTTTTCGTAAATTAATTCACTTAATTAATTTTAATTTCGGTCTCATCATAAATATGTCTATCTCTATAAACATACATCCTACACATTTATCTAGATCGTGCTAGTCATGCATCTATCGTATCATATAAAATAAATACAAGCACAAAATAAATAAATGCGTAAAATAACCGGTATGATCATGGACTTTTCCTAGGTGCGGTTTCGAATACAAACTGACGAAACCGCGGGTCACATTCTAAGGGTAGCTGCAACCGCCAATAGGATCTTTAATTTCGTCTTTCTTTGGTCTCCATCTTCTGCTCCATTCTTATTACATTTAATTCTATCTAATAAAATAAATACACCCGCACACACGGAGTCAACGAATGGGATAAATGCAGAAAATAAACTAGGTCACGCGTTCTTCATAACGGCTAGGACAATTTTTAAACCAACAGAAAAATTAAATCATTCACATCTATCCTATCGGTCGAGTCATGATCAATCGGGTTCCATATAATCATATTATATCTACTATATCTAATCCATACAATAAAATCTTATGAAAAAGATAAAATTAAAATTTAACTACTTGCGCCTTAATTAATCAATTAACATTTAATCTATTAAATAATTTTATCCAATCAATTAACTAATTAACATTTAATTAATTAAATGATTTTAATCAAAATAAAATTAACGATTAATTTTAAACCGATTTTTAATTTTAATTTTAATTAATTAGAACTTTCCAAAATAAATCAAAATTAAAATTATTTCTCTTTTGTTTCTTTCCTTTTGATTCGTAATCAAAGGGATGCCTTGGTTTCCTAAACCAAATTTGGCTTAGCGCAACGCCACTTTCCAAAATCAAAATTTTGGAAGTGGCTGCAAGCTAGCCTTTTTACAAATCAAATATTTGAAAGGCTTGTTTCTATTCCAAATCAAATATTTGGAAAGGCCAAATACTTTTAGTTTAGTTCACAGCCACTTTCCAAAATCAAAATTTTGAAAGTGGCTTTGAGCTTGCCTTTTCCCAAATCAAATATTTGGAAGGGCTGGCTATTCCAAATAAAATTGGAAAGGCCATTATTATTTTAATCTGTGTGCATCCCAAATAGCCAAACTATTTGAACCATTGGTTAGCCACACGACACAACTAAACAAAGGAGATATTAATCACAACTATGAACAATATTGAAACACAAAATACACAAAACAAAATTTAGGGATCTACCAAAAAGATGCACCAGCCGACGTTGACTGCCCCCAAAGGGGAGCCGCCGCCGCCGCCGCAATTTCCGGTGGGGTGCCGCCGCCGATCGGCCGAGCACCCCAAAAGCCGCCTTTTTTTTTTTTTTTCGTGTATCGATTTGAGAATCAAAAATCTTTCATCTTTTAATTACGTGATTTAAACGATAAAATTAACTACGCAAATTAACATGCTTATTGCTTAAGCTCAAGCTCGCTCCGATACCATCGTTAGAAATCTCGCGGGACGCGCAGCGAATTCAAAATTTGATTTCCTTTTACCCAAGATCGACTTCGTTTAAGCAATAAACAAACGAGTTAGTAGACGGTGGTTACCTTGGTTGATCTATAAGATCGACGCTTTGACCGTCTAAGAGAGTAGTTCCGCATAGAGCCGCCCAAGTGTTCGGCCTCTACCGCTTAGTCCACACGCATGTACCCCGCCGGAATCCCATCATGGATTGCTATTGGAAAACTCCGGTTGCTAGACCGCCCTTTTCCTCTCTCTCCAACTCTCTATAGGATGCTCTCCAATTTTACACAAGAACTATTAGCTCTTGGAATTATGATGTACAAAAGAGCTTGACACCCACACTATATTTATAGTGTAATGTGGCGCCTCAATGAAGAGTGGAGGAGAAGAAAACATTTTCCCAATAAAATAAGGAAAATATATTTGATTGATTTATCTCATCTATTACAATATCTCATATTAAATAAATCTAGGATATTGTCAATATCTTATATTGAATATTCCCAAGATATTGTCAAGATCTTATATTGACAATATTTATCTTTTATTATATTACCATAAATCAATTTACATACGCAGTATATCATATATATAAATCTATATAAAATATGTACTACTAAAATATGTCAAGTGGATGCATATCACATATATGATCCACGCCACATATATATATATTTATACATACATATTAATATCTAATATTAATATAAGGTAATATTATTAATTAAATTGCACAATCCAAGTGTATCATATACACTTTAATGTGGCGCCCCATATAGCCAAATATTGGCTTCCTAATATTATTTAATTAATATAATACTATTAATATCTTGTATTTAATTTATTCATAATAAATAAACACCACCATATTAATTTACCACTATAACCTTTATAGTCTCGAGATAAACTTTCCTTATTTGGTTATCATCTATAACCACATTTTAATCCGCTAGATGTTCATATATGTGTGACCCGATAGGCTTCGAATATGTTGGCCGTAGACACAAAGTGCAAATTACTTAAAATGCCCTTCATGCCTAACGATCACGGGATAGCGTCTAGCAACACACCGTGACCCCCAATCATCGGAAGAGTCAAATGCAATGACTACTACCTTTCATGTGAAACAGCTTGATTACCGTGTAACTTACAATCCTATCATTTGTAATAATATCCATACGGTCGTTAGTCGAGTGTCAAAACATCAACGGCCGTATCTTATAATCTGGATATCAAGCTCTCTCGAAGTAACACATTTACTCCCACTTTGCAAAGATTCACGAGAGTAAGACATTCCTTATAAGAAGGCCATTTCGGATATTCGATCCCAATCATAGGATACGCGATTCCCGGACGACCAATCATGTATACTCCGCGTGCTTCAATATCATACCCAATCACTACCGCATGATCGCCCGTGGCTGAAAACCTCAATAGTGTCAAAGCATGACAATCCACACCGTGATGCCATGAAGACTCCGGTCCTAAGGATAATTACACAACCGCCACATAGTGTGACACTTATCTGTGTAAGTGGGTCAGTCTAACGTACGCATTCTCTAATACACGCCCACGTCATACCCCAAGTGTCTCTACACTTCGATAGACGAGATCTATCCTCGCCTTAAAGACGAAGACATCTAATACGTGCTAGTCTGCTTTTATACTATCAATGCCCTGTTTAATAGTACATCGACTAGAGAGACATTTAAGTATCAAACTTATTAAAGTGATTAGAGATCTCATCAACCATAATCGCTATCATGGTTTCTCTACCACGCTTTAATACTAAGGACGTTATCATATACCAATTCATAATTGGTTCTTTAAAAGAACATATATATGACAACGTAAAAGCCATTTAATATATGTACAAACATAAAGAAATAGTAGAAATGATCCGACCGGTCGGATCCGGTCCAACCCGATTGGGTTTAGACACTATTCCAACAAACGCATGGTGACATTGGTTGTCAGAAAAGAACAATATCAAAGGCTTGTAGGTAAACTCATCTACCTTTCTCACACAAGGCCTGATATTGCATATGGGGTTAGTCTGGTCAGTCAGTTCATGCACTGCCCTACTGAGCAACATTGGGGTGCAGTGAATAGGATACTGAGGTATTTAAAGTCCACTCCTGGCCAAGGCCTACAATTCACTAAGTCTACTGATAGATCAATCAAGGTCTACACTGATGCTGGGCTGGATGTCACATTGACAGAAGGTCTACCACATGCTATTGCTCATATGTATGGGGGAACCTGGTTACTTGGAGGAGCAAGAAACAACCTCTCAGGTCAAGTCAGCGATCTTTGAAAGTGAACTCGGGGCACTTGTACTTGGCATTTGTGAAGCTCTATGGCTCAAAAGTGCTTCATCTCGAACTTCAAAGAACCTTCTCAAAGAACCTATCACACTCTGCTTTGTGATAATAATTCACCCTTATGCATGGTAGAAGATCCTGTCCCATCATGATAAAACCAAGCATGTGGACATTGATGACATTTTTTCAAGGAAAAGATTGATGCCAAGATTATTCAACTCCATATGTTCCTCAAAGCAGATCGAATCGTCGATATTCTTACCAAGGCTATTCCACCACTTATGTTCAAGAGACTAAGTAGCAAACTTGGTCGCATCAACATATACAACCCGATTTTGAGGGGGTGGAAATATTACTCAATGAGACTTACGAGTCTGGCGACTCATCAATGCAGACTCACGAGTCTCACGACTCATCGTGCATAACATTATTTGTACACCTTATTTAATTGTAAAAGACATATTAATTGTGATTCATATAAACAATTAATATGTCAAACTCTAGTTTACTTTATGTCATAGACATAGCTTTTACTTTTACTTTTGCATGCTTGCCGCCCACATCTACATACTCAAGTGGCCGCCCAAGCTAGCTAGCTAGTCTCTCTCTCAATTGTATCTATTTATATATCAATGAATAAACTAAGTTAATGTTTACTCTAGTGTATATCGCTTTCTCAAACATTCTTCACTGTCTAATGAAGAATAACAAAATAATAAAAGTAAAGTCTTCAATGAGGCGTCTTCAAACGTCATCATCGAACTCCTCCTCGTAAACATTATCTACATGTCTGTCTTCTCATCCCCAAACACATAGAAAAACATGCATTTGAGGTAAGTACAACGTACCTAATAAGAAAGAGAAGCTATGACAACAGTTATAATTCATAAAGATAAGATAATTAAAAGTTTCGTTGTTTAAGTTTGACCGACTCAATCTAGGGTTCATCTCATGTCCATCAACATGAATTGACTAAACGTTTCTACTTAAATTATCTATGTTACAACCGCACTCAAGGGCACTACGCCTGATGTATATCCACCAGGAGATATCGATTGCAACATATTAGTGGATCACACCAATATCCACGGAGGCTTGACTAGGTAGGCTCCGATAGTACGCACACCTACGGAGTTCTTCCACCTTCAGAGGTAGCACACACATCGCGATATAGACTGGTGCCTATCCAAGAGAGACATGTTGTTTAATCTTTTACTAGTCAAGTACGTGTTCTATTAGGATGATTAACTAACCACCTATGTGTTTTCAATTAATCTCCCTCACCTTGACTACTCTCTTCCTAGACCCCTAGACATAGACGAGGCCTAGCAATTACACAGACATTGATGAATATTAATTCAACAAAGCACAAGCCTATCATGCTCTCCCGACGGATCCGAACTTCAACTCCATTTAAGAGTACATTCGGTGTTTTAACTGAACGAATCAGAAGCTCAATTCAGGCTTGTTTATGTTATCCAATGTTATCATATCATAAATTAAGGTTTAAAACAATTATAACATGATTATGAAACCCGAAACCAAACTAGAATGATAAAACCGTACAGGCAAGGTAAAACAGCCAGACGCCCGCTTGGACCCCTATGGACGCCCATCCGTAGTCGGACGCCCGTCCACTAAACCCCAAACGCCCGTCACAAAAAAACACATCTCGAACTAAAATCTCACCTCGTGACGCCCGTGCGCTTTATGCAAACGCCTGTCTGAAAGCTCATTAGGGTTGCGAACGCCCGTCCGCCTATTGGAGACGCCCGTCCGCCTGGGTTTTTCTCAAAACGCTAAATCTTCTAAACACGATTTCAAATCCGTTTCTGACCTAATTGGCATCGAATTAAACTCATAAAAACATAGAAAACATATCTAAACATCCCAAGGACACTTATGATCCTTGATCAACGAAAAACACATCTTTTACTAACATCTGCACATCTTAAAACATGATCTACGCTTCACGAATCATAACTGAGATCATAGGAAGAGTTTCTTACCTAATTGCTGCCCAAAACAGATCCAAAACAGCCTCAGAATTCTGCAGCCCTTCCAACAAAGCTGAAATCCATGCGGAGCTCTCCTCACGACGATTCCAATTCTACCGTCTGAACTGAAAATGATCAAGAACCGCTTCAGTTATTGCGAAAACTATCCAAGCCCTATTTCTCTCCTCAAAGCCGCAGAGAAGGAGCATGCAAACTGAATTTCTGAACCGTGTTTAGGTTATGAGATTAATGTGTATTGATTTTCCTTAAATACCAATTTCCCATAAATCCCTTTTTTTTCCACAAACACCCTTAATTACCAAAATTCAGAATAATCCTTTTAATTATATACATATAACTCGAAAATTATATATATAAAATCCATAAAATACTTAACTCCAATAAAAGAAAAGAAATAATAATATTTCATTTTCACAAAATGACACGTCTGCCATTTCCCGAAAATCGGAATATTACAGATCCATTAAACAAGTAAAAGAGTGGTAGTGATCGGGTCGCACATATATATAGTACTAGAATGAATAGTTTTTGTGTGAGTGTGTGTTGAAAAGACATTTTTTTCCCCTTACAAACAAAGAAACTTTCATTGATAACAATAATTACATTACATCAGTTTACCGGCTTGAAGAAGCCAGATCGGAAAAGAAGATGTCCGGTGGATATCTCTTTTAAGACTTTTAGCTAAACAGGTCATTTTGTGGCTTGCCATATTTTCAACCCAACTAACAAAGCCCTCAGATAAACCCTCACTTTGATTTTTTATGGCCCAAACATAATCAGGAATAACGCTGATACTCGGGTCACTCGAACCACAACCGTTGACCGAATCCACAATGCTTTTAGAATCAGACAAGATAAGTGTGCTTTCCCAAAAAACAAAAGGCATAATTTATATAAGAAATCAATTCTAGCGACTTTCTAAAATGCAAAGTTTATGATCTTAAACGTGTTGGAAGTAGCGTCCGAAAAATAATTTATGTAATTGTTTTTAGAATTAATAAATGACAGATTTATTCTCATCTTATTACTTTCTTCGTGCTTGTAAGTAATACACTACTGAAAACCTTAAGTCGTATCATATGTAGCCATATAACTTAGTGTGTGTCACACATGAGGATTAAGTTTATGGTGATACATTTGAAATGTTAGTCCGTGGTGAAGTTAATCAAAGTATGGGGTATATTGATTAAACCACCATTAATGCGTCCAGAACACTTTATGGTGTGACCGTCTTATCCGGTCCGTCGACATTGGTTGTCTAAGTGGGGCATTTATATATGACGTAGTCATATAGGACTGAACCGATTTAATCTGAGTTTCTCATATAATTCCGTGATTGAGAAATCTTATTAAATCACAAGATGATCATATATGGATTAACCTTAATCTTGAAGTGATTACAGACTCCTGCTTGTTTCATGATAGGGTTTGATGTGTTCGTTAAGGATCGCTAAGAGACGCGGTCTGAATCACTTTCACGTTGGCACTATTCTGGAATGAGTGAGAAGTGTGTATCTCACAAATATGGATCCGTTCCTTCCTGCGGGTAGTAGAAAGGCAATCCCTTATTTGTTAATCCTAGAAACTGATCGATCCCGGGAGTTCGTATGGGTTATGAACTAATTGATCACTAGTGGGTTAATGGTAAATAAGGATGAGATGTAATGAAGAAGGTTTACGGAACTATTCCCACTTCGTTACGGATAGTATATGGAGGGTTAGTCTGTATGTAATGTTTATATCAATGGGCATTTATCGACTCAAAGTTTTGAGAATAAGTTATATCCATAATCGATAGAGTTCAGTTTCGGATTTATGGTGGCGTAATTCCGGAATTAATGAATTAAGTGAAATATTATGTTCGATGAATATTTTATTTAATTTATTGTAGCTACTGGTTATAGGTCCATGGTCCTCGGGTTGACTCCTAACACACGAGTGTTTTCTCGTTTTATGGAACCTCGAGAATTAATTAAATAGTTGGTCCATTTAATGAATATGCAATATTATTTATTTTGTAAATAATATTTAGAATAGAAAAGACATTTTCTATTAAAATGGCTTAATAGGTGGCGCCCCATGTTCAGATAATAAGGAAAATAATTTTTCTAGATTATGTCACATGTGTAATTAATTAATTAATTAATTGTTAGATAATTAATGGAAAAGATATAAAGAGATTGATTTTTTGGGAATTATCTCTTATATTATGGCAAATATCTTTTCCTTATGGGAATATGTAACTGTGGTGTGAAAAGGATAACTCTCTTATGACTAGTTATTTTTCTATATAAAAAGAGTTTCTCCTAGCACAATGATATTGACAAATTGGCGCCACCATCATAATAAAAAGGAAGAAAAATTAGTTTCTTGCCTTAGTCATTAAGAGAAGAAAAACTAGAGTTTTTCTTGGGCTTATTCGAGGAGGTTCTACGGCGAGGATCGACGTCACTCACCGTCGCCGAGATACAATCCGGAAGATCACGGCTTCTCCCTTGGTCGATTGTCTATTTCTCTCCGGTTGGGGTAAATCTACTAACCTTCTTGTAGATTAATTTACTATGCGAATCATATCGTGGTAAAATCGTAAACGAATTTAATTCAGAAGCTTCCGTTGTGCATGATCGAGCGCCTCGATCGAGGCTTGAGAATCAGATCCGACGATCCACCATGGATCGGATCCGATTCGGGTTTCGATATCCAAAGAAAAAACGTATAGAGGTGTGAGATGAAAGAGTGAAATTTGGGACTTATGTTGTGTCAGTATACATAACTATTGAGATAATTATTAATTATCAATATTCCCACCAGCTTAAAATTTTTAAATAGATCGATTGTAATTCAAACGGTATCAGAGAGAAAGATTATGGGTCAAAACCTAATTCCAAACACAATTTTCTTACCCCCCACATTTGAGGGAGCGTATTGAGATATAATGTTAATTATCTAGCTTCCCATCGAGCCTCTTTCCTCTCTTATAGGCCTATCTTCTTTCTTATGAGCTTATACGGGTCTCCCTCCCATCTTATTGACCCACAGACACTTGATTACACGAGTCTCTCTCCCTTTTTATCGGCCCATGACGTATTGAGATATAATTTTATTATCTTAGGCCCATAGACACTCAAGGGGACTTATTTAGATATTATATTAATTAATGTTAATTATATACCCCTCTTATAGGCCTGTTTTCTTTTTATATGCGGGCCTCTGTATCTTTTCTTATTGACTCACACAGGTCTCTCTCCCTCTTATAGGCCCACAAACATTTGAAGAGACGTATTGAAATATAATGTTAATTAATATTAATTATTTATCTTTCCACGAGTTTAAACTTTCGGGAGAAATGAAATTCAACAATAATGCTCTAGCATATTCAAACTTGACTAGGTACACACCAAACTTATAAAAATGCCAACAATAACACTCTAGCATATTCATACTTGACTATGTACACGCAAAACTTATAAAAATGCCAACAACACTCTCTTGAAAATGCGTCGAATTTCTATGGGGTTTTGTGCTCTTTGCTTTGAAAATGAAGAGACCTGGAGTCAAATCTTTCATCTCTCATTCCTATATTTTCCACCATCCTTGAATACAAGCACTCTAACTTTATGGATCTTTGCAATCTATTGCGGAATGAGAATCGGGAGGATGTTGACTTATTTTGTACAGTATTTTGGTTTATTTGGCTGGCTCGGAATATGAAGGTCCTCGATAGTGACCATGTAACGCCCTCAGTCCCCGGGCCTGATAGCGCTAAATGAGTCATAAATGTCTCGGTCAATCGCTAGACCGCCGTCCTCGCTGGTCTAAAAGTGACTAACCTTAGTTGATGAAGCACCTTTATGTCTCACACTTATATAAAAAGTGAACATTCTCTTATTTTACCGATGTGACTTTACATTCTCCCCCTTTATAAGGGATCAAGGCGTCCTCGCCAGACGGCCGAGATCGTTCCCGGATCGCCCCTACCAGAGGTAATTAGAGGCCATCCTTACACCGCCTTCTTGTACGGTGTAACGCATAGTTCCGCCTCGATAGTCGGCTCAATACTATTTCAGAACGCCCCTGCACTCCGGCCTGGTAGCGCTTAAATGAGTCATAAATGTCCGTCAATCGCTTAGACCGCCGCCCTCGCTTGGTCTAAAAGTGCTAACCCGAGTTGACAAGACCTTTTTTTTTTTTTTTTTTTATGAAATGATCTGCTTTATTCAATAGCTAAAAATGCTAGGCATTTACAAAAGGTTCAAAAACAAAATCAATACAAGTCACTGCTCTCTGTAGCCCCAAGCTAGTCTAATATTTCGAGCCTGCTCCACCATTTGAGCGATGAAGATATGAGGCGGAGGCGATTACACACTCTCCCCAAAGATCCGCTTGTTGCGCCACCCCAAATGCCATGTACAATCTCCTCCAAACATACTTACATCTCTGTGACTCATGCGAAGTACGTGCAGAATGTAACGAAAAAGTAACCCAGTCCTTAGTTGATTCCGCGGCAAAGAAATCTCTAGTACAAGTAGGGTCCAAAAAAAATTCCCAAATTGCTTTAGGCCGACTACAAATGCTAAGTGCATGAAGGATGTCTCCTCAAGATTACCACAAAGCCAAGAATATCCGAATCCACCACTTGGCATCGGTATAGTCGAGTGGTGACCGGTAATGCATCATGGCACAATAACCAAATAAAGTGATTACCTCGAGTTGGACCCTTTAAGTCCCAAATTTCCTTCCAGATAGGATTTGCACTATGTTGTGCCATCGGTTTGCAATCCAAGATGGTAGCCCGAATGTATCAGAGTATTGCCCCTTCACACTATCCTCCAAGTGAGAACACCATCGATAGTATCGGCTCCTCATCTATTATCCTTGCCCCACTTTTAATACTTCTCCACATAATTGAGCTCCTTGCTTTAAAGGTCGATGAATATCACCGTATTTAGCTTTGAGGCATCAACCCACAACGCTTTGCTTATCCGTCATATCTTGCCAAAGCTAGCCACGCCAAAAAGCGCGATTCATCCCGGTTAGATTTTTAAAGCCAAGCCCACTCGCTTCTTTGGCGCGCATAGTTTACTCCACGCAATGTAATGCATTGTCCTTTTTCCTCCGTATCTCCCCAATAAAAATCTCTCGCAAATCTTCTTATTTTACCGATGTGGGACTTTACTGAGACCCAAATGTCATCATATGGATTCTCGCATCAAGTTCACTATTTGTTGGATGCGTATCGCCAAGCTTCGGATTGATGAGACGGTTGGGTATCCTTCTTCAATTCCAAATAAGTGGATCCCCAAAAAAAAGAAAGAATGGTGAAAGTGAATGACGATGCTGGGGTTAAGGAAGGAACTGGTACAACATGAATTGTTATTCGAGATCACCTTGAGTTCTTCTCACCGCCATTTCCTTCAATCTTGGTCCGGTGCCTTCCTTAGAATTTGGTTGAAATGACAATATTTGCATGGAGTTCAAGAAGCATCGCGGTTATGGAATGGAGAAACCATTGTTGATGGATCGATTCTTTAAGCAAAGGTGGCGAGAATCAATGGAGAAGAATAAGATATTACCGCACGTGGTATGTTAGTAAATCAAGTCCGAGCAAAGATGAAGATTCTTTTCTACTTGCGAGTTTGTTTTGTCGGTGTGAGGAGGTTGTGTGGTGCTAGGTTGGACGGACACGAATCACGGGACACGGATAAATGGATACGGGTTACAGGAATACGAGAGTTTTGAGAAAAATGGGACACGGGTGCGGGGGTCCAAATGTAAATATTAAAAATCTAAGGACTAAAATGTAAACAATAAAAATATAAAGACGAAAATATAATTTACAAAAACTATAAGTACCATATGAGGACCACTAGAATATTTTCTTTGAACGGGATGTGATTTGGTTTAAATGGGACCGCATCTGACTTTAATGGGCAAGAATGAATTTTTTTAAACGAAATTACGTCGTCTTGGATAGAAGATTGTCTAAAATCAAGTAAAAATGTCAATTTTATAATTATACTAAATTATAAAATTTAGTATAATTTTATTTTTCAGACATATTTTTTCAACATTTTACTTTTCGAATATATTTCTTCAAGTTTCCCAAAAAAAATTAAGTGTGTAGGGGATAATGTGAGGAATATGAAATCTAAATGACAATTTTACCCTTTCTTAAAAGGTGTATAATAATGAAAAATGGGTGTAAATCGAGCAAAAACAATTGATTAGGATGGTAAATCGATCAATTAAAAGTTGAAGGATGTAAATTGATCAAAATACATAGTTTAAAATTATAAATTAAACAAATAATTGTTTAAGATTATAAATTTTAGGGGAAGGCGCCAGGACAAAAAAAATTTGATAAATGGAGTCGGATGACAAAAAGTAACATTTCACGATTATAAAGACAAAATCACAAATGTTACTTTACAATCATACTTTATGTGTAACGTTACTTTCAGATTTACAATCATATTTTACATTTACTTTATTTCATATATTTTCTTACGTGTATATTCTTACAAAATATTTTTTGTCGCTTATTAAATTACAACGTATAATTCTATCCGTTTTTTGATAATTTTATCCTTCTGGATAAAAAACTATAAATTTTATAAATAACATAGTTTAAGAGAGTAAATTGCATTTTCCCCAAAATATAAATAACAATTGCCACAATATGGTTTAGAATCTACAAATTACGTAAACTTTGAGGACAAAACAATAACACTACACCCAAAAAAAATAAAATAAAAAATAAAAAACAATAACAGTACTTAAATTTTTTTTATTCAAAAAGCGACAGTAATTTATTTATTTTTTCATATATGACAACTTCAAAGATCGACAAGCTAGTTTAAAAAAAACAAAAAGATGGACAAGCTTCAAAAATAAAATCTTTTGTTTTGTCTTGTAAATGTAATGTAACAGCTTCAATAATCTTATTAATTGCTACAGTTCAAAGAAGGATATTGGCTATAATTTTCTAATATAAATAAACACACTATATTGATAATAAAAAACAAACGAAAATAACAACAAAAACGTAGATGGGGCAATCGACTCAGACCGGTGACTCCCCTCCGATTCTTTCCCGTTCCCCTTCAATATTCATCCCAAACAGCCGGTCAAAGGGAGACCTAATAAACCGGAGCGATTTTCTCCGTCCAACCACCGTCATCTCCGATTCACTTCCCCGCCGACTCGAATCCCCTCCGGGAAAGCACTGCTGCGTCACTGAATATATCCACCTTTCCGATTTCGCTTTCATGTCTCCAAATCGCTCATACTCAAATGGACTGTAGCACTTTCCTTTTCTGGTCCTAAAACTTCTGCTCCGATACCCTTTAACCAAACTCCGTTCCATCGGGAAACTAATACAACTTCCATTTCTACTTAAATCTGATTTCAAAAGTTGATCAAGTACCTCTTTTGATAATCTTAGCGTATATTTCTCACTTTCTTCGCCAATCTGAATCTGAATCTGACCCATTGATTTTGATCGAAACGGTTTTAATCTGTCATCATTTCGCCGCCACCTGCCGGATAATTCGTTCAGCTCTTCCGGCTGATCAACGTTGGAATGGACCGCAATCAGGTTAGACGATTCTATATCATCAACCCGATTGCCGTCAATTGGCGACGACTTTAAATCTTCACGTTCACCAACTTTAGGATTAGGAATCAGGCAGGCCCGACAAACGGGGCAGGTAATACGAGAATTTAGCCATGAATCGATGCAATCACGGTGAAAAACATGGCTACATTCCGGTAGTAAACGGAGTTCATCGTTTTCGCAGAACTCGTTTAAACATATGGCGCATTCAAGAGCTTCATTACCAAGCTTTAGCTTTTTCACTTGAGAGTATACAAATACCGGAAAACTTTCTCTAATCCGAGTACTTAAGCCGCGAGAGGAGGCTCGGCCAGCTCGGCTCGACCGCCGACGCCGGGAAGAACGGTTGTTATCGTCCGGTAATACGACGGGGAATTGGAATTCAGAACATTCGCAGAGACACAAAGAGATGAATCCTATTATCAAGAAAGAAATCAACATGCAAATTATGACGATTAATGTATTGAGGTCTACTTTGAAGTGGCTCATGCTCGTTTAATTTGCATGCACTAATTATTTTTTTAAATTGAAAAATTATTATCAAAAAATAATTTATAAGATTATAAAAGAGATGATTCTCTTATAAATACTGTAAAGTTTATTCTTGGATGGTGACAGCTTGGTTTTTTTGTTTATATTTTTTTTAAGGAATAAGTCTTTTTATTAAGCCAAATCTGTAATAACGGCGGAAATTATATTATAAGGGGATAAGCTCCTCAAACAACACGATCAACATGACTCAACTCATGCCTAGCTAATAAATGCGTCGAAAAATTGGCTATATGCTTGACAAATGTAAAAGAAGAGGAAGCAAAGAACGACAAAAGCGCAAGACAGTCATGCACTAAACAGCTGAATACAGACAAATCATTTGACGGTCGTAGTAAGGCTTGAACACATGGCAAACAATCAATCTCAAAAATAACAACAGAAAGTCCCAAACGAATAACATCTTTCATTGCTAATAGGATCGAATGCATCTCCAGAGTGTCAAGCTTATACCAGAGTCGAGATGAAACGAAAAGAAATTATTAGAGCATGACCACTTTACATAATTAAACAAGTAGTTAACTAGTTATTAAAACTTTCTCTCATAATATAAAATTGCATGAAAGATGTTTGAAAATGGTGTGTTGTCCAAGAAATTAGCTTTTGATGGTGTAAATTAAGCTATTTGATTTTGATGTTTGAGTAAAAATAATAGTACCATTAAAAGCTCATTTCCCTTCCAAAAAAAAAAAAAAAAAACTCATTTAAACAAAAACTTGGAAAATATAAATGTAAATTACTTCAATTAGAGTTATTCCAGCAAGTTTTAATTCTTTTTAAATTAATATCACCGTAATAAATCAAATAATGATTTTTTGGTGTGTAGTAAACTATAATATTTTATTATCTTGCGTAATTCTCTTCATAACAATGATTTTATTACGGTTAATAAAAACTCTTTCTTGGTGTTTTCAAAAAAAAATAAAACTCTTTCTTGGTTTTTTTTTTTTTTTTTTGAATTGTTTTAAAAAAAAATTTAGCTGGCGCATTTAACTTCATGCGGAATCGCCAGCTGATTACATATTTGAGAGGGATGTTAAACATTGTTTGAAAGTGTCGATGAGATATACATGTTACAAATAAAGCTGACTGTGCAAATAAATTTAAAAATCAGCGGTTGAATTTCTTAATAAAAAATTGGACTTTTACGGTTTTAGAACCTCATGTTTGTGTTTTTTTTTTCTTTTCAGTTTTAGGACAATTTCGAAATTTCCGTCTAAGTTAATGTCAAATTTGACGAAATTTTTGAAATTGTCCTAAAACTGAAAAAAAAAAACACAAATATAAGGTCCTAAAATTGTCACTACAACAAATTAGGTTTTTAGAGACCGTATATTTAGGGACGACATTTGTCGTCCTAAAATAAAGCTTATTAGGGACGACACGTCATCCTCGTAGACGGCCAACGCTCGATTAATTAAATATGAGAAATTTAAATCTTTCGGGATGATTCTTTATTTTTAGGACGCGACAATGTCGTCCCTAATAACCATTAAATTTCCGCCTTCCACGTGGATTCCAGAGTGGCAAATTTTACCCGAAACTTTTAGGGACGACAAAGTCGTTCCTGTTTTTAATTTTTTTTCCCACCCAAAATTTCATGAAATAATTTGAATTTTTATTTATTTAATAGGGACGACAAATGTTGTCCCTAAAAATGATTTTTTTTATTAAAAATGATTTTTTTTATTAAAAATTATATTTAGTATTTAAAATTCAAATTTTTAATCTAAAAATTTTATTTAATATTTAATAATTATATTTTTGTATCTAAAAATTATATTTAATATTTTAAATTCACTTCTCGTTAATCAATATCGAGTTTGAAATCAACATTTGACTTATAAGTAACGAGATTGAGTTTTAATTTACTACTTATTAATCAATCTCGATGTTGAATTCAACATTTAACTTAAAAGTAACGAGCATCGGGTTTGAAAATCACTACTCGTTAATGAATCTCGAGTTTGAAATCAACATTTCACTTATAAGTAACGAGTCTCGAGTTTGACTTATAAGTAACGAGCCTAAAGGTTTTGAAAATCGCGATCATTAATCAATCTCGAGTTTGAAATCAACATTTGACATATAAGTAACGATCCTCGGATTGAAGACCAAAGACTGCTAATCAATCTCTCGAGGTTGAAATGAACAATGGACTTATAATGTAACGAGCATTGAGTTTGAATTTACAACTTATTAATCAATATCGAATTTGAAATCAACATTTGACTTATAAGTAACGAGCATTGAGTTTGAATTTACTACTTATTAATAAATATCGAGTTTGAAATCAACATTTGACTTATTATTATCGAGTATAAGGGTTTGAAAATCAATATTGATTAATCAATCTCGAGTTTGAAATCAACATTTGACTTATAAGTATCGAGCCTAAGGGGTTTTGAAAATCGGTAATCATTAATCAATCTCGAGTTTGAAATCAACATTTGACATATAAGCTAGTAACGATCCTCGGATTGAAGACCGCACTCGTTAATCAATCTCGAGGTTGAAATGAACAATGGACTTATAAGTAACGAGCAGCTGATTTGAAAATCACTAATCGTTAATCAATCTCGATGTTGAAATCAACATTTGTCTTAAAAGTAACGAGCTTCGGGTTTGAAAATCATTACTCATTAATCAATCTCGAGTTTGAAATCAACATTTGACTTAAAATTAACGAGCCTAAGGTTTGAAAAGCACTACTCGTTAATTCAATACTGATCAATCAATCTTGAGTTTGAAATCAACAATTTCCTAAGTAACGAGCCTCGGGCTTGAATTCAATAATGATCAATCAATCTCGTGTTTGAAATCAACACTTCACTAAGTAACGAGCATCAGGCTTGAATTAAATACTGATCAATCAATCTCGATTTTGAAATCAACAATTGCCTAAGTAACGAGCATCGGGTTTGAATTCAATAATGATCAATCAATCTTGAGTTTGAAATCAATAATTTCCTAAGTAACGAGTCTCGGGCTTGAATTCAATAATGATCAATCAATCTCGAGTTTGAAATCAACATTTCACTAAGTAACGAGCATCGGGCTTGAATTCAATACTAGTCAATCAATATCGAGTTTGAAATCAACATTTCACTAAGTAACGAGTCTCGGGCTTGAATTCACGAATGGATCAATATAAATTGATTAATATAAAATTATTATAAATTTATCAATATAGAATTATTATAAATTTTATTATTATTATTTAAATATTATAAAATTAATTTTTAATGAAATTGATTTAAAGGGACGACAAAGTCGTCCCTAATGAACAAAATGTCGTCCCTAATCTTCTGACCTAAATTAAAATCGGGTTTCCTCTCCTTCTTCCCCATTTCCCTCTCCTTCCCCTAATTCAAGAAGGAAAGCTGCCGCCGCCACCTCCGCCACCTGCTGCCACCGCCGGCCTCCTCCTTACTCCGCCGCCCCCTCCTCCTTTTCTCCTCCTCCTATTCTCCTCTCTGTAAGTATTTTTTTGTATATATATATATATATGGCGTGTATGTATAACTTGTTTTTGTATATATATATATATATATATATATATGTATATATACATATAATTTTTTTTTTTCAGATTTAAGTATACACACACACACACACACACACACACACACATATATATATATATATATATATATATATATATATATATATATATATATATATATATGGTGAAATTTCAATTTATATATATGGTATAGTTTGGTGATTTTTGCTTGAAATGTTTGATGATTTAGGCTAGAAACCGGAGTTTGGGTTATTGTTCGTTGATTTTGGATTGAAATTGATTGTTATTTTAGGCTAGAAACCGGAGTTTGGGTTATAGTTTGTTGATTTTGGATTAAAATGAATTGTTATTTTAGGCTAGAAACCGGAGTTTGGTTTATAGTTTATTGATTTTGGATTGAAATGGTTTACAACCTGAGTTGAAAATTAAGGTTAATGTGTTGATGATTTTATTGTAGAAATCGGAGTTTAGGCTAGTTATTGTTGGAGAAAAAGCCCTTTTAAAGGGTTGAACGGTCAACTTTAGCGCGATTTACGGATAGACTCCGATGTATGTCATCGAGAGTTAATGATATCATTAAATACTCCATACGGAGTAGTTGATGATGGGCTTTTGAATCACTCGATTCGGATATCGGATGAATGAGAAATTAATGCCTAAAGTTGGTTGAAAATGTGTTGGAGATAAGAGTTAAAGGGAGTACCTCAACTCAATATCCCACATTGGAAAGATGGGAGACTTGAGCTCCAAATATAAGAGCTAGTGTATTCTCTTATAGATGTGCCCCAAGGGGCAAGGCACTTTTGTGCAGGAGGGAGGACTTAGATTATTCCACACGCGCAGCTACGCCCGCCGCCGTCTGCCCGCCCGGCCTCGGGCCTCCGGTTCGGGTGTTACTATTAATTTTTGTACAAAATTTCTTTATGAAATTTACCATAAATAAATTTTGGAATATTATTGTGTTGTGTCATTCGACCAATCGAAATTCATTGAGTCGTTTGACCAATCGAATTCGAGATTTACACATCATCCGACCAATCGAGGAGTTGATTATTTCAAATTAACCTTATAATTTCGGCTAGATGATTTCCTTGAAGGAAAAGTCGGTTGTTACTTTTCCAAGCGGAAAAGTTTGATGATGTGTTTCGCCAATCAGTTAAAGCATTGGCTCCTCCTCTCCACTATATAAAAAGAACCCCATGGATGAAAGTTTGTTCATTCGGCTTTCTCTGTCTTTTCCACCACAAAAGAGAGTCTCATATAGATCTAGTCATTCATGTAGATCTAGATTCGAGTCGAAGAGAAGTCGGAGCACTCTGTAAGTTATTTGGAGCTCGGATTTTTGAAGTGCCTCTAAATCCGGTGACGTAAAGCCGTTGTATCTTGGGAGACATTTGCTACTACCGTGGGCACCATACCGAGCAATTTGTCTTAAGGAAAGAGTATCTACTCGCCTCGGTTTGATCTCTAGTCCTTTATTTCAAGCATCGTAATTTGCACGTAATATTGAGATTGTTAGATCTGCTAGATAATATGAATTGTTCTATTCACATGATTTGTTTTCTAGATTAATATTCCGTAATTTAATCCGTAAATTACGGATTTGTTTCATAAATCACTCCACACACGATACACTACCCCAACAAGCTTAAGACAAATTGTACTGTATACGTGTTGTGGCCTGTTGCAATTTACCATGGATAGAATCGGTCTCCGGTAGCACGGTTGGTACTTGCAATCAATTGTTTAATATAAGTTTATGCATTTGTTTTGATGCCTCTGTAGTGTGCTAGTTCCAATTGACAGGTTTCTCTGCTATATATTTGGCTGATTGCTTTAACCGAAAATGAAGTAATTGCTATGGCTTTACTTATGTACTCGCCGGACTACTGTGTTCGTCAGTTTATATAATTGATTTCGTTGGATTTATGAGTAAGTTAATCTGTTGAAATTAACATTGTGGGATATTTTAGGGAAAACTTTGATTGATATTCAGTATATTTTCCCGACAAATTAGCTCCAAGAAATAGGAAATTTTTTTTTTAAATTCTTTTCGCTGATTTGTTGATTCATTACGCAATCGAGAAATTCAGATAATTATTGTTTCGTGAATATTAGATTGCGTGAGACGTGAATTCTTTGATCCCTTGCTAATTTTGTTTTTGCTTGGTGCCTGTTCCGGAAATTATGCCGATAATGTCTGTAAACATTATCGGAAATTATGCCGATAATGTTTTGAAAATATACGTATATATATATTTGCTCGGCAAGGGAGAGTCAATATGCAACTTGATGATTGCTAACGTTGAGAGAAAAAAAAAAAAAAAGGATAGTAATAATATACAGTATTGCTATTATTATCGTTGTTTTTTAGCCAACGAAATACTAAATTTTAATGACTTAGTATGTGTCATTGATTTATTTAAGGTACCATTATGGTTATTTAATGTAGTATGTCTTGTAGTGTGCCGTAAGGAAACCAAAATTATATCGGATATATTTTTGGAAAGAATCCCGGTAATTAATACACTATATCATCGTTAGAGTTAAGTGCATTATTGTTATACTCTATGAATTGATTTGATTTAGAGCGCTATTATATAAGACAAGTAACATTCTGAAACACGCTACTGTCTAAAATTAAAATTAAATTTTACAGTGTGCGGTGCTTTGGTGCCATGATTGAATAAATTCCCATTGTGGTTATTCTTAAAGGTCGTTGATTGTTGTATACCTTGCGATGTATGTCACTGGAAATGTATCAATTTAATTAGTTCAATATAGCAGGTAATGGTTGTATTCCTTATGCTATGTGAGCGGATTTTCTAAGCAGATTTATAATTGTATTAAAGGTGATATATCGCAATTGTGTACAGCTTAGATTAAAGTGACTAGCATTATGTTATATAGATTAGAATGCTATGGTACGGTAGTTGACCTTTATTCCTATGATGGTATACTACTATTTGGTTTGATGATCTTTTGTTCGTTGAACAAAATGGAAAGAAACACCAAGGTGAATCCTATAGAACTGTGTCTTTTGTGACACATGTTTACGTGCCTCGTGTAGCACTAGACGTAGCACCAGTGACCGGTTAATCTCATCCCTTGGATGGAGAAATTCGGTGATGCAACGTACGATGGTTTGAATGCTCAAACCAGATTGACCAATATGTTGACAGTGAAACTGTCTGTTGAGCACAAAAGTGATGCTCCGCAAAGAGCCAGTAAGATTGGCTTTAAAATTGCTTACATGCTTGAGTAATATTTGCTTGTGACACTATGACTAGGACTTGAAATTAGATCCTAATCACAAGTATCAAGTATGTGTTGTGACCATATTGGCTAACTCACCGTTTCCAACGGTAGTAAAGAACACAGAAACCCTAAGTTCGTGCGAACTAGAGGTGATAAAAGTATCCTGTTACTTTTATAGCGCCAGATGTTGATATGCTGAAAAATGATGATGAGGCCCTTGATGCCTTGAGATTTGTCAGAATGAATGTGATAATAAACATAGCAAACGGATGAGATGTATCCGTAGTGATTGTAGCGGTGGATATGATGTATTGTTTCATGAGTCTTGCTAAGGGCCCGGCATCATTCATCAAAGAACTACACCATACACACCTAAATCAAGTGGTATTGCTACGTGCAAGAACCGAACTCTTTAAGAGAGAATGAATGCTATGTTGTTAAGTTCGGGTATACCTCAGAACTTGTGGGGGGAGCTGCCCTCTCAACAAAATTCATTCTGACCGGGATCCCTTCAGTGAAGAAGGATGACACCCTAAATGAGTTGTGGAAATGTTGTGGTTTAGCTACAAATTCTTGGAAATGTGGGGGTGTTTGGCTAAGGTCGAAGTACCTAAACCAAAGTGAATAATAGGACCTAAATCATTGGTGCCTATTGTTTCTGGTGCATAAATCAGACATCAATGATGTACATTAACATGTCATCATCGAGTATACGAATGTGGTGTTCCTTACGGATATCTTTCCTTGAAAGGAAAGTGTTAAAGAAGAAGCAAGCATGAGTAAGCGGACATATGAGTCTTAATAAGAGAGTGGTCCTCAAGAAATTGAGGAACATCGTCTTAGTAAGAGGGCTAGGACTTCCAAGTCCTTTGCTCTTGATTTTCTGCCTATATGGTAGAAAACGAACCAAGACATATGCTGAGGCAATGTCAATTCCAGAAGCCCATTTTTAGGAAGAGGCTATAAATAGAGAAATCCATCACGCAAAACCACTCAGGTGGAAGCGGATCTTCAATGAGAAGTTAAAGGTTGATGGATTTATTGTAAGGCGTTGTTGGTAGCCTGAGGGTATCGACAGAAAGAAGGCCTTGACTTCTTACTCACCAGTTTCGAGAATTACTTATTTAAGGTATAGGTGGAGACTATAACTGGACATCCATCAAATGGATGTTTGTGGTGAGTTGAAGGAAGAGATGTACTTGAACAACTTTGATGGGTTCATAGTTCCAGCTAAGAGTGTAAGGTGTGTAGACTTGTTAAGTCTCCCTGTGGCTCGAATAATAGTCAGAGCAATGGCATATCGAGTTTGACAATACACTGTCAAGTGGATAGGATACATATATGTCTACATTAAGGAACACGCTTTTTGTGATAGTGTGTCTATGACATGCTAATAATGGGAAGTACTCATGAGAGTATCATGAATACGATAAAGATATTGACAAGGAACTTCGATGTGAAGGGCCTGGGAGTTGCAGCTTTGATACTAGGGAGTAAAATCTCTAGAATATTTGATGGACTTGTGATGACAAACTCATTATATTGAGTCTGTTTTGAAAAGATTTAATGTCTTTGATAGAAGTCCAGTGAGCACTCCACTTGACCTAAGTATGCACTTAGTCAAGAATAGAGGTGAACCTGTGGATCAGTTGAGATATTCTCAAGTGATCGAAAGTCTGATGTACATAACCGGTTGTACACGACCAGACTTAGCATGTGTTGTGAATAAACTGAGTAGGTTCACGAGTAATCCAGATCATAATCATTGGAAAGCCTTAAATAGGTTGTTGAGGTACATGAAGTACACTATGAGTCTGGGATTACGATTTACAAGATATCCAGCAGTGTTAGAAGGATACTGTGATGCGAATTGGATATCAGATATGAAAGATTCAAAGTCCACCAGTGGATACTTATCCACGATTGGTGTGTTGGAAAGGTGTCCTAAACCCAATCGGGTCGGACCGGATCCGACCGGGTCGGGTCATTTACAGTCTATTTAGTTCATGTAATAACTTTATTATGATTAATAAAAGCACTTATGTTATTATATATTGTTTGTCTTCATATTATTTGTTGTATATATATAGTAACGTCCCTAATATCGATCTGTGATAGAGAAACCATGATAGTGATTATGGTTGATGAGATCTCTAATCACTATAACAAGGTTGGTACTTAAATGTCTCTAGTCTTACATATTATCAAATGGGACATTGATAGTATAATCGAGACTAGCACGTATTGGATGTCTTCTATCTTTTAGGAGGTAGGGATAGATCTCGCCTATCGAAGTGTAGAGACACTTGGACCGCACGTGGACGTGTATTAGAGAATGCGTCGTTAGGCCGACCCACTTACATTAAGTGTCACACTATGTGGCGGTTGTGTAATTATCCTTTTGACCGAGTCTTCATGGCATCACGGTGTGGATTGTCATGCTTTGACACTATTGAGATTTCTCCTAACCACGGGCGATCATGCGGTAGTGATTGGGTATGATATTGAAGCATCACGGAGTATACATGATTGGTCGTCCGGGAATCGCGTATCCTATGATTGGGATTGAATATCCGAAATGGCCTTCTTATAAGGAATGTCTAGCTCTCGAGAATCTTTGCAAAGTGGGAGTAAATGTGTTATTCGAGAGAGCATGATATCCAGATTATAAGATACGATCGTCAATGTATTGACACTCGAGATACTGATCGTATGGATATTATTATAGCGATAGGATTGTAAGTTACACGGTAATCGCTTCACATGAAAGGTAGTAGTCATTGCTTTTGACTCTTCCGATAATTGGGGTCACGGTGTGTTGCTAGACGCTATCCCGTGATCGTTAGGTATGAAGGGCATTTTAGTAAATTGCACTTTGTGTCTACGGCCAACATATTCGGAAGCCTATCGGGTCACACACATATGAACATCGAGTCGGATTAAAATGCGGTTATAGTTGATAACCAAATAAGGAAAGTTTATCTCTAGACTATAAAGGTTATAGTGGTAAATTAATATGGTGGTATTTATTTATTATGAATAAATAAAATACAAGATATTAATTATATACATAAATTAGATTAATTAAAGAATATTCCGGAAGTCAATTTGTTGACTAATGGGGCGCCACTTTTGTGTGTATAAGATACACTTGGATTGTGCACTTTAATTAATAAAGATTGTCATAATATTAATATATGATATTAATTGATTTTGAAAAATAGATTTATGGTAATAAGATAATCATAATCAATATATGATATTGACAAAATATTATAATTAAAGAGATAAATCAATCTAATTGATTTTCCTTATTTTATTAGAAAAAGGTTTTCTTCTCCTCCACACTACATACGGGCGCCACTTGCTCTATAAAAGGAAGTGGGTGTCAAGCTCTTTTGTACATCACAATTGCAAGAGTTCATAATTCTTGTGTAAAATGAGAGCTCTCCATGGTGAGTTTGTGAGGAAAGAAAAGGTCCGATCTAGCGACCGGAGTTTTTCCGATAGCAATCCAGGAGGATTCCGGCGAGGGGTTCGTGTGGATTAGCGATAGAGGCCGGACGCGTGGGCGGCTTGCGCGTTGAACTACTCTCCGTTGGCGGTCAAAGCGACGATCTTGTAGATCATCTAAGGTATAACCGTCAAACTACTTAACGTGTTTATTGCATTAAACGAAGAACGATCTAGAAAAGGAAATCAAATTTTAAATTCCATTGCGTTAAACTAGTGATTTCTAACAAAGTGGTAGCGAGCGGACTTGAGCTTAAGCAATAAGCATAATTTAAATGCGTAGTATTTAATCGATAGATGCAAGATTTAAATCGCGAAACGTTAAAATAAAAAAAAAAAAAATAATAGGGTTCATGGGGGTCGGCCGATCAAGCGGCGCCCCATCCTCGGCGGCGCGCGGCGGTGGCCTTCGGTGCTGTCCGTCGGCTCTCCTCTTCCAATGGGGAGATCAACCTTTTCGTTTTGTGATATTTTATTGTGCATAGATATCTCGTTTGTTTAGTTGTGTCGTATGGCCAACCAATGGTTCAAATAGTTTGGACCATTTGGGAAACCATGTGGGACATTGGCCTTTCCAAATTTTGATTTGGAATAGGCTGAGCCCTTTCCAAATATTTGATTTGGAATAGGCTGGCTCAGCCACTTCCAAAATTTTGATTTTGGAAAGTGGCCTGCTAAACTAAAATTATTTGGCCTTTCCAAATATTTGATTTGGAGTAGCGTAGGCCTTTCCAAATATTTGATTTGGAATAGCTTAGCTGCGCCCACTTCCAAAATTTTGATTTTGGAAAGTGGCTGCCTGAGACTAAAATAATTTGGCCTTTCCAAATATTTGATTTGGAATAAGCTGAGCCCTTTCCAAATATTTGATTTGGAATAGGCCTAGGCCTTGGCCACTTCCAAAGTTTTGATTTTGGAAAGTGGCCAGGCCTAAGCTAAATTTAGTTTTGGAAATGAAACAAATAGGAGACTTTATAATTTTAATTTTATTTTGAATAGTTCAAATTTAATTAAAATTGAAATCGATTTAAAATTAAATGTTAATTTTAATTTTTCGGTTAAGTCATATAATTAATTAAAAGTTATTTAATTATTTGACGTGATAAAATAAAGACGCATGAGTAGTAGTAGTTAAAATTAGAATTTAATCTTTTTCATAAGATAAAATTGTATGGATTAGATGTGTAGATATAATGTGATTATATGGACCCCGATTGATCATGGACTTCGACCAATAGGATAGATGGGAATGTTTTCTTTATGTTGGTTTTGAAAAATTGTCCTGAGGTCGTTATGAAGAACGTGACCTAGTTTACTTTTTGCATTTATCCCATTCCCTGAGTTCCCCCCGTGTGCGGCGGGTGTAATTATTTATTATGTAACAAGAATGGAGCAAGAAGTTCGAGACCAAGGAGAAATAAAGAACCCATTGGCGTCTGAAAGAATAAAGATCCTATTGGCGGTTGCAGATACCCTTAGTTTGTGACCAGCGGTTTAAATCGGTTTGTATTCAAACCGCACTCTAGAAAAAGTCCATGATCATACCGGTTATTTTATGCGCGGAATGTTGTGTATGTTTCACTTTATATGATATCGTAGTAATATGCACATAGTAGATGAGACCATAATTAAACCAAATTAATTAAGTGAATTAATTAAAATTATTCCCACGCCAAAAAAAAATCGAGCCAAAATTGTCTCCCAATATTATAATGACGGTGAAGAGCCCTTGTTCGGATCCAGCGATCGCCCTCGCCGGAGTTGACCTACCACGGGTATATCGTTATTATTGAGATATGATCGTTACGAGATCTCATGAATATTGGGTTCACGACTCGACCGGAATCTTGCGGTGATTGGCCTCGTCGGGGACCGTCGATTTTAGAGACAAGGGTTGGCTATCACATAGAGATGTGAAGCGTCAAAGAGTTGACTAGTCAACCACCGGGAGTCGCGTGCGTCGACCGGCAAGAGTACCTACCTATCGAAATTATCTCGGTTGATCGGCCCTCGTCGGGAATCGAGGTAACTAGATGGGATCCCAGCCACTAAAGAATTAATTAAATTCTTGAAAGTCAATAGGGAATAGTTGGCTAGTGGGAGTAGAACCTTAAAAAAATAATTTAAGTGCAAATTTAGGGTTTTTATACATGAGCTTTTACTTATTCTATCTTTTATTTATTGTTGTAGAAAATGTCAAACAAATTGAACCTTCGTTTTATCATCGTTAACAAGCTTGACGAAACTAATTTTCTCGATTGGGAAAGAAACCTCAAAATCGTTTTGAGGCACGAGAAGATTGGCTATGTCTTGGACGAGGCCCTACCGTAAAAGCCCGCCGAGGTTTCGCCGCAGATGTCGTTGAGAAGTATAACAAGCACTGCTACAAGATCGATGCTACATGTATCATGCTTGCTTCTATGACACTGAATGAAAGCTTGACATGAGTCCACGGACGCCTACTCTATCATGGTCCACCTGAAGGAGCTTTATGCTTCTCGGTCTCGCCTTGAGAGTGCACGAGGTCTCGAAGGCCTGTTTAGTTGTAAGATGGCATCCGGGGCTTTGTGGGGTCACACGTGCTTAAAATGATCGGGTACATAGAGAGGCTTGGGAAGTTTGGCCCTGAAGTTGGAGCGAGTTGAGTATTGACTTGATTCGCAATCTCTACCGACTCATTCTCGCAGTTTGTGATGAACTATCACATGAACAAGATAGATTGCTCCTAGCGGAGTTATTGAACATGTTGAAAACTGCTTTGAGGCACCTTAGTAGGAAGGGAAAGCAAGTGTTCTTTGGTCACTTGAGTAAGGCAAGGCAAAAGCCCGAAAAAAAAGTCCAAGAAGGCGAAAGGCGCACCTAAGCCAACGCCTAAGATAGCAAAAGACAAATCCAAGGATGCTTGCTTCCATTGCGGTGAGACCGGACATTGGAGGAGAAACGCAAGGGCTTCTTGAGTACCAAGAAGAAGCATTCGATGCTTCGACTTCAGTATATTTATGATTGAGATCAACATTACTTCTTCTAAGTCTAACCACTTTGGGTATTAGATCATCGGTTGTGGTTCTCATATTTGTACGAATATGCAGGCACTAAGAAGAACTAGAGATCTCAAGAAAGGAGAGGTGGACCTACGCGTTGGAAATGGAGCAAGTGTTCTTTGCTGCTGGCCGTAGAGTTTATTTTCTTTCATTGCCCAAAGGGGCTAGTACTAGAACTCAATAATCATTATTTTGTTCCCGCTCTTTACGAAGAGCATTATTTCTATTTCTGCATTAGATGTTGATGGATTTTCTTTTCGTTTGAGAATAAATGTTGTTCTTTTCACGTGATGGAATCTTTTATGAATCTTGGCATACTTAGCAATGGTCTCTACATATTAGATATGAATGTTGGCGTACTTAATATAAATAACAAGAAAGCCAAAACAAATGACTTGAATGAATCCTACTTATGGCATTGTAGACTTGGCCATATAAATAAGAATCGCATTTCCAAACTCCATAAAGATGGAATGTTGGATCAATTCGATTACGAATCGTTTGACACATGCGAAGCTTGTTTACTTGGCAAGATGACAAAGTCACCTTTTAGTGGCAAAGGGATAAGATCCAATGAATTGCTTGAGCTCATACATACTGATGTATGTGGCCCAATGTCAATTCAAGCCAAAGGAGGATACTCTTATTTTATCACTTTCACTGATGACCATTCACGCTATGGTTATATATACTTAATGAAGTTTAAATCGAAGCCTTGAAAAGTTCAAAGAATTCGAAGTGAAGTGGAGAAACAAGCTGGGTAAAGAAATCAAAACACTTCGATCCGATCGAGGTGGAGAATACCTAGATGGAGAGTTTCAAAGTTATTTAAAGGAGAATGGGATTCTACTGAGTGGACCCTCCAGGGACGCCTCAAATGAATGGCATTTACGAGAGGAGGAACCGTGCTTTGTTAGACATGGTACGATCCATGATGAGCTCGCAGATTCTTCAAAAATCGTTTTGAAGTGCGCTCTAGAAACCGCATCCTATACACTGAACCGAGTTCCATCAAAGACGGTTGAATCCACACCATACGAGGTATGGCATAAGAGAAACCGAGTCTAGCCTATCTTAAACCTTGGGGTTGTCCGACTTATGTGAAGAGGATGATGCCCGATAAATTAGAAGCTAGATCGACAAATGTCTATTTGTGGGTTATCCTAGAGAAACTAGAGGATACCAATTTTACCATCCCGAGGAACAAAAGGTGTTTGTTGCCGGGGTCGGCCACTTTCTCGAGAAAGAGTTTATTCTCGGATAGGGTCGGTGGGGAGTAAAATTGATCTTGAAGAAATTCGAGAACCACTTACGGATAACAGATCGGTTGATGGAAGTAGAGGACTTGCCACACAAAGATGTGACACCGGCCTCTACCGTGGACACACTAGCACCTCGAAGATCCACCGAGGAACGCCGTGAACTGAAAGGTATCTGGGCGTGTATCTCATGGAAGATGAGGACCCTAGAACTTATGAGGAAGTGCTATTAAGGCATGACAAAGAGAAGTGGTCTGGAAGCCATGAATTGAAAATGGAATCCATGAAAGACAACCAAGTTTGGAACTTAGTTGATCCACCTGAGGAATAGTTCCCATAGGGTGTAAATGGGTCTTTAAGAGAAAGACCGACATGGACGATAACGTGACTACCTACAAGGCTAGGTTGGTGGCAAAAAGGATATAAGCAAAGACAAGGAGTTGACTATGACGAAACCTTTTACTTTGTTGCCATGTTAAAATCCATTAGAATTTTGCTTGCTATTGCGACATACCATGATTACGAAATCGGCGGATGGATGTGAAAACAGCTTTCCTTAACGGGAACACATGCGAGGAAGTGTATATGACACGACTGAGGTTTCACAACCAATGGCGCCAGGGATGGTGTGTAAACCGCAAAGATCCATTTATGGATTAAAGCAAGCTTCTCGAGTTGGAATCTTCGCTTTGATGAGATAATCAAGCAGTTTGATTTCATCAAGAACGAAGATGAGCCTGTGTTTACAAGAAGGTTAGTGGGAGTGCCATTGTGTTCCTAGTGCTTTATGTGGATGACATCTTTGCTCATAGGGAATGATGTGCCTATGTTACAATCAGTCAAAGCTTGGTTATCCAAGAACTTCTCTATGAAGGACTTGGGTGAGGCGACCTATATTCTGCAGGAATAAAGATCTATAGAGATAGATCTAAAAGGTTGCTTGGTCATGCCATAATCCACCTACATAGACAAGATCTTTGAAGAGATTCGGCATGGAGCGATCCAAGAAAGGATTGCTTGCCCATGTCACATGGGGTCTACATCAAGGAATGAGTCCTAAGACAGAGGAGGAAAGGGCACAAATGAGTAAAGTCCCTTATGCTTCGGCAATTGGGTCTATCATGTATGCCATGTTATGCCTGAGACCAGGCGTCTCGTACCCTCTTAGTATGACTAGCGGTACACCAATCCAGGTGATGGTCAGCTGGATTCTTTGTCAAAAATATCCTTAAGTACTTGAGACGTACTAGGGATATGTTCACAGGTTTTCGGGAATGATGATTTAGTATTACGAGGTTACACGGATGCCGCTTTCCAAGCGACAAGGATGACTACAAGTCACAATCTGGATTTGTTTTCACGCTTAACGGCGGGAGGCGGTGGTGGAAGAGTTCAAGCGGGGAGACTCTGCGAGATTCTACAACGGAAGCCGAATACATAGCGACCTCGGAGGCGGCAAAGGAAGCAATTTGGATGAAGAAGTTCATTCTTGAACTTGGTGTGGTTCCTCCATTGAAGGTCCAGTACCTGCATCTTTGTGATAATAATGGAGGCGATATCTCGATCAAAGGAACCAAGGTCTCATCAAGTCCAAACATGTGCTCTGGCGCTATCACTTGATTAGAGAGATAGTAGATAGAGGAGATGTAAAGATAGAAAAGTCCACACGGATGATAACATAGTGATCCGTTAACTAAGGCATTGTCTCAAGCTAAGCATGAGAAACATGTTCACTTGCACGGGCTTAGGCATATGGGTGATTGGCTTTAGGCCAAGTGGGAGATTGTTGGAAAGGTGTCCTAAACCCAATCGGGTCGGACCGGATCCGACCGGTCGGGTCATTTACGATCTATTTAGTTCATGTAATAACTTTATTATGATTAATAAAAGCACTTATGTTATTATATATTGTTTGTCTTCATATTATTTGTTGTATATATATAGTAACGTCCCTAGTATCGATCAGTGATAGAGAAACCATGATAGTGATTATGGTTGATGAGATCTCTAATCACTATAACAAGGTTGGTACTTAAATGTCTCTAGTCTTACATATTATCAAATGGGACATTGATAGTATAATCGACCTAGCACGTATTGGATGTCTTCTATCTTTTAGGAGGTAGGGATAGATCTCGTCTATCGAAGTGTAGAGACACTTGGGCATGCGTGGGCGTGTATTAGAGAATGCGTCGTTAGGTGACCCACTTACATTAAGTGTCACACTATGTGGCGGTTGTGTAATTATCCTTTTGACCGGAGTCTTCATGGCATCACGGTGTGGATTGTCATGCTTTGACACTATTGAGATTTCTCCTAACCACGGGCGATCATGCGGTAGTGATTGGGTATGATATTGAAGCATCGGAGTATACATGATTGGTCGTCCGGGAATCGCGTATCCTATGATTGGGATTGAATATCCGAAATGGCCTTCTTATAAGGAATGTCTAGCTCTCGAGAATCTTTGCAAAGTGGGAGTAAATGTGTTATTCGAGAGAGCATGATATCCAGATTATAAGATACGATCGTCAATGTATTGACACTCGAGATCTGATCGTATGGATATTATTATAGCGATAGGATTGTAAGTTACACGGTAACTCTTCACATGAAAGGTAGTAGTCATTGCTTTTGACTCTTCCGATAATTGGGGTCACGGTGTGTTGCTGACGCTATCCCGTGATCGTTAGGTATGAAGGGCATTTTAGTAAATTGCACTTTGTGTCTCACGGCCAACATATTCGAAGCCTATCGGGTCACACACACATATGAACATCGAGTCGGATTAAAATGCGGTTATAGTTGATAACCAAATAAGGAAAGTTTATCTCTGTAGACTATAAAGGTTATAGTGGTAAATTAATATGGTGGTATTTATTTATTATGAATAAATAAAATACAAGATATTAATTATATACATAAATTAGATTAATTAAAGAATATTCCGGAAGTCAATTTGTTGACTAATGAAATATACTTTTGTGTGTATAAGATACACTTGGATTGTGCACTTTAATTAATAAAGATTGCCATAATATTAATATATGATATTAATTGATTTTGAAAAATAGATTTATGGTAATAAGATAATCATAATCAATATATGATATTGACAAAATATTATAATTAAAGAGATAAATCAATCTAATTGATTTTCCTTATTTTATTAGAAAAAGGTTTTCTTCTCCTCCACACTACATATGGGGCGCCACTTGCTCTATAAAAAGGAAGTGGGTGTCAAGCTCTTTTGTACATCACAATTGCAAGAGTTCATAATTCTTGTGTAAAATAGAGAGCTCTCCATAGTGAGTTTGTGAGGAAGAAAAGGTCGATCTAGCGACGGAGTTTTTCCGATAGCAATCCAAGGAGGATTCCGCGAGGGGTTCGTGTGGATTAGCGATAGAGGCCGGACGCGTGGGCGGCTTGCGCGTTGAACTACTCTCCGTTGGCGGTCAAAGCGACGATCTTGTAGATCATCTAAGGTATAACCGTCAAACTACTTAACGTGTTTATTGCATTA
>CM047812.1:112507576-112747576 GCA_026214975.1 Gentiana macrophylla | reverse complement strand
AGGGACAACATTTGTCGTCCCTAATTTAATTAATTTTTTTTATAATTCATTTTCGGAAATTAAATTAAATTTATTTTAAAGTTTTTAGGGACGACAAATGTCGTCCCTAATAAAAAGTTAAATTATTTAATTCGATTTTGTTAAATAGTATAAATTAATTTCGGAATTTAAATAGAGACGACAAATGTCGTCCCAAACAATGCACGCCACGCGTCATGCGTTGAATAAAAATTTGCCACGTCGATGGATCTTTAGGGGACGACATGTCGTCCCAAAAAAATCCTCCTATTTTTTGAGACGAACCTTTAGAGACGACACATTAGGGACGACATGCCTCCCTAAACGTAAAAACGGGACGACTTTAGATTATTCGGGACGACATTTTGTCGTCCCAAAAGACTGTAATTGTAGTAGTGTGTTGTTTTAAAAGATAAGGGTCATTTTTGACACAATAATAAAAAACATGAGGTCCTAAAATTGTTAAAAACCCATAAAAATTTTGGGGAGGGACATGTGTTTATTGAGGACAGAGATGAGAATCGAAACCTGATTATCACCGGAAAGTATAATGGTTTGTATCACTAGACCGAATCCGATTGCTAGAGGAAAAAAGATTGGTATAGTACAACAATTTCAAAGGTATAAATGTCGCATGAAATGTGTGTGTATATATATATATATATATATATATATATATATATATATATATATATATATATATATATATATATAACCTATAGACATGTTATACCCGTGTGCAATTAAAATAAATAAACGAAAATTAAATCAACAATTTTATTATTCAAATAAAGAATTACAAAGATACATAATGAAATGAAAGGATATGCACGATCCGAGCGAGATGAACTCTGTCATGCCCTTAGACAAATTTGCCCCGGTATGTACCCGTTTTAAAGAATTGTCTCCCGAATTCTCAGATTACCTTCGAATAAGCGATCTGCAAACTCAACACCGGCGAACTCTAACAAAGCTTTAGTATCTCTTCAATTTATGCAAGAACAGAATGCAAAAGAATGATATGTATGCAATTTCTGGTGTTGTAATTCTGTGTTTTTTTCTTGAATTTGATTCCCATTCATGTAGCTCGTATATATAGTAGAGGACATGGAAAAACTGATGAAAAATGAACAGCCTCAGCTCGAATTGATTGTCATTAATATCATCATTATGTTGGAACTTGGAAAGCCAAAAGCCTCAGCTTTAATCACGACTTAAAGTTGGATAGGAACATGAACAGTCTTACCCTCGCAAATTTTCTTGGCTGAAAGTTTGTGAAGAGATGAGCCTCACCTCAATGACCTTGTTGATTCAGTTCAGCAGACTGAAAAATAAATTAACAGTTGCAAAACCGAACTCTGACTGTGAACCTTCAAATCGAGCTGCATTCGTGTACGCAGGACACGCGGGCATGCACAAGCCCAAGGGCATACACAACTCGTATAATTTAACTTTTACATGTCTCTGTTTCTTTCCACATAAGGAAACCGTGCCTAAGTCATATTTGCTTTGACACATCTATGCATGTGTAACACTACATACAATAAATCATTCGACATAATGATTTATATTCATCCATTTTTGGATTTAGGAAATAAATAATTTCCACTCCTAATCGTTATGCCATAGGCTTGTGACACCACATTGTATCACCAACCATTTCAATTTTAGTCATATTTCAACTCACGGTATAAAAAAGACTATTTATTGATTCAACAACTTGTACCACCACTGCTACGCATTTCAAATCAAAACACCTCGGTGTTCATTTCATTTTTTTTATTCAACGAATAAAAGTTCTACGAGTCGTCACCAAAATGAGAATTTTATCATGAAGATAATTTCTCCAACTTACACGGCACGTCAAAAATAATGTTTTCACTAAACATTTTGGCATATTTTCCTTATGATTAATCTGCCAATTAAATAATTTTTAGGTACATTCGTCATACGAAATTATTTCTTGTTTGCACCGTATTAATCATATATGCATGCCTCAACTGGCAACAACGGTTCAAAACATAATAAGAAAATTATTTGAACCAATACACATTAAGAATATTTATTATTCCATACATTAAAATAGAAATTACAATTTCTACTTTATGTAACAACACGGAGATCCATCATCCATAGACCTCCATCTATCGTTCCTTCACAATTACCCGGCTTCATCTATTAGTTTGAATTTGTATGTATCAAATACCAACACGCACTTCCTAGGTAGGTAAGGTGGCTTGCGAAAACCACATTCATCGATAAGTCCGGCACATGCGGGACATCTCGAAGAATCAATGCTCTCCCGGACGTCAAATTCAATCGAACATGACCGCATCCAATGATATCGGAAGTAGTTGAATTTGACATTACTATTTTCTCACCTTTGAGATGTTGGTAACTAAAAAAGCGATGATCTGCTCGCACACACATATGTCGGGTAGCCCGATTATCTACAACCCAAGCATATTCCTCTTCCTCGAGGTCTCACAGGCTCAATTTTGACCTGTTTTAAAACCACTTCACTTCCCGCAACCTGGAGCTTTCTCCTTGAATTGGCGCACTAATGATAGTCATCATCGATTATAAAATTCCATTTCTGCTTCACACACGTAAGATAAACAATTTTAAGGCTCGTTTTTAAACGACCATTTTTTCAAAAGGATAATTTAAATACCAAAAATGATATTTAACACATTTTATATCAACTCGATATCAAACCAAGTAAAGTTTGTTTTCAACTCACAAAATCAAACTTGATAAAGCGGATCGGGCATGTTTTCAACTCGTAAAACTTACTAAAGATTGTTTTTTAAATTCGTAAAACAAATTGAAGACTGTTTTGACTCGTCAAAACAAGCTCGAGTTTATTTCAACTCGATTCTCCAACCGTTTATCAAATCGTAACAATATCAACAAGTTTGAACTTGTTATTCCAAATATCGACTCTTTAAATTTGTTTATTTCAATTCGATTCGACCAACATAATCGAACACCAAAGCGGATGGTAGTTTTTACCGAAAAACCCCAAAGGAGATGGACCGATTTTACCGAAAATCGATACCAAAAGGAAGTGGACCGATTTTACCGAAATCGATACCAAAAAGGAAGTGGACCGATTTTACCAGAAATCGATACCAAAAAGGAAGTGGTTTGTAAAACGAGCTGGACTAGAATCGAAATAAACGAGCCGTGCTTGCATTTTTTTTTCATTTGAGCAGCACCAGCCGCAACAACATTTTCATTTCCATTTGCCGCAGCACTAGGAGTGGGTGTCAATGACGCATCATTAACAGTAGTCATTTCTGTCCAGAACAGAAGATCAACATTAATCAGAAGAACAACTCTGATCATCAACTCGGTTTTGAAAACCTTTCAGAGTGAAGAGTGTTTTGACTCGTCAAAACAGGTCGAGTTAATTTTTTTTTTCCCTTCAAAAAAAACGAGCTGAACTCGTTTAAAGGCAGAAAGCAACAGGCGTTTAAGCCAAATAAAAAAGGTGAAAAAATTCGTCAGGATATTTTGATTACACACAGGTATGATTTAGAACCACTGTTCTAAAACATAAAATTTGTCTTAAGCTGTTATACCCGTGTGCAATTAAAATAAATAAACGAAAATTAAATCAACAATTTTATTATTCAAATAAAGAATTACAAAGATACATAATGAAATGAAAGGATATGCACGATCTGAGCCGAGATGAACTCTGTCCTTAAGACAAATTTGCCCCGGTATGTACCCCGTTTTGCAGCAATTCTCTGAACACCGGCGAACTCTAACAGTGCTTTAGTATCTCTTCAATTGATGCAAGAACAGAATGCAAAAGAATGATATGTATGCAATTTCTGGTGTTGTAATTCTGTGTTTTTTTTCTTGTATTTGATTCCCATTCATGTAGCTCGTATATATAGTAGAGGACATGGAAAAACTGATGGAAAATGAACAGCCTCAATTAATTACACGCTGGCATGCACAAGCCCAGGTAAATCCGATTGATTTGCACCCTTCTCGCGGCAGCGTAGAAGAGCGGTGTATAATGTTGGTTTTTATTCCAACTACACTAAAACAATATCATATAAATATTGCTTCTTTTCCTTCTTCCAACCAATGTGGGAGAAAAGTTTCTTCCCATTTTTCCTTTTCATAACACACACTTAAGCCTCGATATGACGTATCATCAATTTTCCAACAAACCGACTTTAAGCGTTAATTTACCATTCACTCGTTATCCGAATTGAATGATTCCAAATCTGAATTCATCTACGACTCACGTAGTTTTCAGAATTAATAAAACATTACATATATTCTATACAAGAATATATCCAAATACGCTTCTAAAGTCATTTGAATAAAATGATTATAAAATCATTTTAATTCATTTTTAATTCAATTCCACATTTTCTCCAACAAGACAAACAACTAGCTTTATAGGACTATTGAACTTGTATATATGACTATTGAACTTGAGATTTGAACCGTACTCAATTCGAGACACAGTGAGACGGTTGAAAAAAAAAAATCTAGAGGGTGCTCGACTCAAGACATGATCAAACTGTTGTGATTGAGGCCTGGACCGTGTTCGACTCGATGTCCGTAACATGCTCGTATAGCCTAACGACAAACAACTAGTAAATGATACGGAATATCATTTATTTGGACTTTACTATTTAAATGACATCTAACCTTTATCATTACCTTATTAAAAGTATTGATTTTATTCCATCAAAGATAAGCTTTCTTAAAAATAAAAATATAAAGACAAAAAAACAAAGATAAGCTTATTGATTATTTTAAAATGATACACTCTTTTCTTCCCATCTACTAGTAGTCTAATTAATTAACTAAGAGAAAGATGCAAAAGAAGGAATTGCAATTACTAACCAATTTCCAAACGCGCGAAATAAAATATCACAGGAAAAAAAAAAAAAAAAAAAAAAAACATAAAAAGTGAAAAAACAGGTGAACCATCCCCCCACCCCCTCACCCAATTACATAACCGGTGGTAGCACTGCCTCTATCCTGGCTAAATAATACAAACAACCCTTTACTTCCCACCCTTAATTGAAAGCTTTATATACTACCCATAACAATGGCAGACCAAGCAACAATCATCAGCCCAACCAAGGGAGACAGAGTAGCTGAAGATGACGGAAGATTATTAGCAATAGGAGTAGCCGGTGGCGTGGTAGTTGTTGCAGGTGTTCCGGGGGCAGCGGTGGTTGTAGACGACGGGGAAGTGCCTGACCCTGACCCTGACCCTGACCCTGCCGCTTTAATAGTGACCGATAATTTCATACCGCCACCGCAGTGTCCGGGGATTCCACAAATGAAATTGCGAGTGCCGGCGGTTGTGAGTGGGACTGTAGTGGCGCCGGAGCTGTCTGTTTTTATCGCGTTGCCCACCGTGCATGCGGTGTAGTCAGCTGACGTCACTTCGTCCACGGTGTGTCCACTTGGATAATTGAACACTACATATATGCAAGAAAATCATGTTAGCTTAAACTTAAAAATGGTTATGATAAAGACATAAAATGATTTTACACTTTTTATCGTGCCCGAAATCATATTAATTAATAGAGATTACAAATATGATAGATGGAGCAATAGCATGCATGGCACATTCACATAAAGTTGCTTTTGTAAAAGTTTGTGTCAGAAAACACTTATTATCTTCAATATTAGTGATAATAATTTCATTTAAAAATATGAGTGTTTTTCAGTATTGTTAACGAATCTTCGCAGAACGGAGTCTTCACATCAAAATTTCCTTTGCTATGCGGTGAAAATCATATCGTGATTGATGTTAGGTAGTGGAAAAACCGTGTTACCGTCAAATTATCAAATAATTTCAAGTGATATATTCTCAAATACAACGATAGCGTAGTTTTCACTTAGCAGCACGGATCACAAGACATTCTTCACGGCATATGATTCGGATTTCAAGATTAAGTTGATGACTTACCAAGAGAATCACCGGTATGGAAAGTCTTTCCACTAGCCCAAGTTCCATAATCAACACCCAAATTCCAGCCTGCTGCGTCCCCGACCTTATAAACAGTTGCAAAACTCTGTGTAACAAAACCACATGAGATGATGAGTATCAAACACGAAGCACTTGAGGTTGGCTTCATGGTGATGGTGATGATGATGATGATGACGACGACAGTATAAAGGAGAAAATGGGAAATAATTGAAGGGTTTAATAAGCTAGCTAGCTAGGTTTGGTGGTGGAGTTTTGAGTGTGTTTTGTGATAATATAAGAAAAACTCAAGGGGTCTTTATATAATGATGGGAATAAGGAATATTGGAGTTGTTGGTCACTTGTTATAATTTTAGGTTAAATTTTGAAAAATCAGTGCTTAATATTCTAGAGATAACTTTAGTTGGACACCAAACCTAATTCTTCCAAATTCTTTTTTTTTTTTTTTCCTTCTTTTCCTGTTGATGAATCAATAAAAACATTAATTTTCTTTCTTAACTTCTGCAGTTGCTAAAAATAATTATTGTCTCACCCTATGTTTTGATCACTAATCACCATGTGATGTTTGTTTCACCAATAAAACATTTAGAAATAGGTCAAAATATAAAAATATGAGGACTTTCATATATAAAGTTCACATGCTATCTTATTTTATATTCTATTGGTCATAAAATATCAAATCATACTTACTTCAAAACCATTTTAAATTTGTATAACTTTTTGATAGATAATTAGTAGACTTTGAATGCTATGTATGGAATAAATTTACATAATAACAGTTGAGCTTATAACGTGCGTGGAATGTTTAAAACACTACACGCTATATAATCCCAAACACTAATTATTTGTTCCTAGGTATGCTAATTAATTTATATTATCTGTGATAATATAATAAGAATCTAGATATATAATTGTGCCCATCTACACAATATTAATATTGATAGCTACACCAACTTTGGTCTATAAATATTTGACCTATTACAAAACTTTTTGAAAAGTAAAAAGTCAAACAACTTGTTTTTTTTCTATTTGCATGAAACACCGTTTTTCACCTAATATCGCACTACTTATGGTCCCAGGCTACACATATGACATAACGCGTGAAAAAGAACAGACACGTATAAAATTTAATTTTATTATATAACTTCGTCAGTTTTTAATCAACTGTGAGGCAAATATTTAACTACTTACAATAGAATAAAAAAAATTCTTAATTGTCAATAAAGACATTTACACATTTTTATTCAAATAATAGTTCAGCTTATAATTTTATAAGGCATTAAGGACAAATGATAAATTTTATACCTAAAATGCCCTCATCATTTCTGTTCAATAAAGAGATCGCTTCCTTGCAGAATCGTAGGGCCATCTCACCCTTCTTAATTAGCCGCCGCCACGTACCGCCACCGCAAATACCCTTCTTAGCCGTTGCAATCATCTGCGGAAATAAATCCATTGCAACTAGGTACGAATCACCCTCGTTCTTCTACATCTCGCCGTTCTTCAACTATCTACTACTCCATCCGTTTCAATTTATCTGAGACAGTTGTCAAAATCACGCATATTAAGAATATATGTGAGTTAATATAATGCATTAATTTTTACAACGAAATGACTAGAAAGTCCTTGGAAATAATTAACGCGGCATTCTTTTTTATATCTCCTACCGTAATAAATAAGAATAAATCAAGTAAAAACACAATAAATTAATGTTGCATCGAAAATTGTACTGTCTCACATAAAATTGAACAAAATATTTTGGCATCTGCATCAATTATTTTGAAACGGAGGGAGTAATTTGCAAAAGTTCACAACAGTGAGAATGTGTTAAGCTTTGGCAGGAACATGAAATATGAACAATAGTCTTAAAAGCATAATGCACTAATAAAAGAGTACACTTAGTGTAATGAGAATTTTATCTTTGAGATAGAGTTTGAGAGATCGATTAATAGAGGGTTGATTTTCCTCCGCAATAAAACATGCATAGACAACTTTTCCAAACTAAACCAATAAGACATATCTGTCGATTTACCTCGTTCACAGATAGATCACACCGTGGATAGGGCACAACTTTTTTATTTAGGATATAAGCAATCAGTTATTTATTTATTCATTTTCAATTTCTGATTGCAGGACAGACAACGACAGGCTGCTAACAAAAGGGCATTTGATGATTATAATCACTCTGACAAATAACATTAGTTTAATAATTAGACAAAGACATTCCAACTAATGTTTGTCATCCACACACACAAAAAAGCAAATATATAGGATTTCTACAAATTTCTGAGTGAGGGTATATTAGAATTATAAGGGTGTCAACGATGGTTAAAAAATTTCTTCTCCCAAATCTAACATAGGGAGAATATCAAAATCTCAACCCCACAACAACACTCTATCTATTTCCCTTCCACTAAATTAAATTAACCTTTCCTTCAAATATGAAGTGTCTGATAATATGAATAGTATCTCATTTATCTATCCACTTGCGTCAAAAGAGAAAGCTTTCCTTCCCCAAATAACAAAAGGCAGACAAATTAAAATATGCTTTTTTTTATGTAGGATTGAGGTGAGTTTCAATAAATTTCTCCATATATATATATATATATATATATATATATATATATATATATATATATTTCTCTATTGCTATGTGAATTGATTCCTCTTTTCTAATCAAGATTTTGCATTCCGACATTTATTTCGTTTTTTTGAGTATATCCGTCTTGCCCGAAACAATACCGACAACACAAATACACGAAATTTATCTTTCAAGTTGATATAATTTTAGATAAAAACACACGAAATTACAAAAGATACTAATTTTTACTACAAAATACGACATTCTTTTTATAAACTTATACGATATTCAGGTTTTTTTTTTTTTTTTTTTTTTTGGGTGTGTAAAGGAAATTGTTATTTTTATATTTCATCCTAAATTATATTTTAAAACATTTTTTGGTCCAGAAAAGACAAAGATATTTTTTATATAACATACGACGTTTTCTTATAAACGCATACGACATATTAAACTCTCACTGTGTAAATGTAAAATATTTCATTTCAATTTTGTGAGAAAGTAAAAAGAAAAAAGTGAAAAAATGTGTTGGTAGTTAAATTAGTTAGTTGAGATATGAGAGAAAAAAAATAATTTTGAGGAATCGTATAGGGAATGTTTGTTGGAGTTGATTGTTTTATAGAGAATTAAAAAAGTGAATCTGGAACGGAAAATAAGATAAATAGGAAGTATAATTGGAAGAACCTGGGGTCACTCTAAGTTCTTAAAGGATAGTGATTTAAAGCGGGTTAATTAAGATACGAAATTAAATCTACACAACACTTTATAACCACACATTTTAACACTTAAAAAGAAAACAAAATAACACAAAAATTATGGACCACACAATCAACATTTTCGGGGGATAATGACACAGAATTTCTGTGTCAAAATCATTTTCCTTAATTAAAAGAAAAGTTAATTGAAAGAGTAGGCATAAAAAAACGATTGCATGCCACTCAAATATGGAATGTCCAACTATGGTTTTAGACTTTTTGATAGTTGATCTTATGATTGTAAATGATCGGACTCAAATTAAACATTTACTTATCAAAGCTAAACAACCATTTGACACATCGATGCTTAAATATGCATGGTTAGAACAGAAGTTAAGATTGGTTTGATTAAATTTTAATTATTATCGAGTTCGATCATCTAAATTATGCACAACAAATTTTCAAGCACTTTCAAGTTCAAACAAGAGTATAAGTAGCTCGGAAAATGGTAATCCTTAAAGTATCCGAGTTTGACTCGTTGAAAAATAAAAATAATTTATAACTTTAATATAATATAATACTGCAAAAGAGTGTATATTGTTAGTATAATCTAATGATATTCAATAATGCTCGGGAGAAATGTTTTCTCTTTAGCGAAAAATGCAAATGTATGTTTATTCTTGATACTATAACATATTCTTCAATAAATTTTGTGAGCATTTTGATTCAAACTTTAAAATGCTCAAATTTGCCTCGTCATTAATCTTGACGAACTGCTCAAGTTCTATGCAATCATATTTGAGCAATTATCACGTGATTGGGGCATCGAGCTATTCATCAGCGGCCCATATCATTTATACTCTACTGGACATGAATCGTTGTGATGACCCCGATAAGCATTGGGCTTCCACCAAATACAACCCAGAGTGGGGTTGTTTTTTCATAGATTTTGGGCTTTGATTACCCCACTGGTCTCTTGCACTTGGTCTGGGGGCAACCCTGACTTGACTTCTTTAAGAGTATTTAGTAGCGAAGCTCTATAATGTGCGCTTATATGGTGTCTTATCTCTAAAATGAAGATAAAAAATAGAGTTTACCCCAAAATAACTTCTACATCAGAGTCTTTATCCCTATTTATTTTTAGGGATATGAACAGTGCATCCTTACTTGTGGGGATGCACTATTCACGTCCCTAAACATATTTATTTATTAAAAATTATAGGGATAGAGATAGAGATGATGCTGGAGTGAAATAATAAATATTTTAATGTGTATGAATAGGGTTGTGAGGTAGAATATGTATTATTTAATATTATTTGAAATGTTATAGGGATAAAGATAAAGATGCTGTTGTGGAGGTTTTTGAATTGAGATGTTATAAAATAGGGATATGTATTATTTTATATTATTTTAGGGATAAAATTTATGACTCTGATAAGAGTGCCCTAAGATGCTCGATTAATAAGAGTTGCCCATCATTTACACAAAAGATACATAGATGATATATATCACTCATTTTGCCCCGGGAGTTAGAACGGACCTTATGGAAATGAGGGCGATTCTATTTGCTTTGATAGAGGCTATTCAACTAGACTTTATTTCGGGTATAGTGGAAAGTGACCGTATGTTTTGTGTTCAGGCGCTGCATTGTCCGTATGAAGACCTCTTTGTCTTGGATTGTGTTGCATAAGGTTGTTTATCGTTTTTAGCATCCTTTGAGTTTGCTTAGTTTTCCTTTATTAAACATGCTAGTAATATGTCAGCTCATCTTCTGACTAGGCATGGTTTGTTTCCGGTGGATCAAGTTGTTTGGGGAGTGACCCCTCCTGCTATTGCGGATTCAGTTTAATTAAACTTTTTTTCCCAATAATTATAATAATAATAATACACCGTGCTTTGTTTTTTTTTTTCCATAGGAAAACGAAAGCTTTTATTAAACTAACTAAACATTACAAAGCCATACAGGAATAGAGTTATGCCAAAACAACCTAAAATCCGACATGAACGAGAAAGCCGCAAGATTGTGAGCCATTTTGTTACCTTCTCGCTCGGTGTGAGAGACAAGACAAAAATCAAACTTACTGGATAACAATTTTATATCCTCAAGGATAATAGAGACGGATATGGGGGGGGGGGGGAGGGGTTAGGGCTATTACAATAATTAACCAAGACTAAACAATCCGAATAACAGACTATGCGTTTACACCCAACGCTAGACATCTTTGCATGCACCATCGTAGCGCTTGGGCCTCCGTTGTCAAGGCCGAGCTACAATGTGACCTCGGAGAAGCCCAAGCCTCCAAAACTGTATCATCATCTTGAAGAAGAACTGCACCATAACCCGCAAGACCGAAATCCGGCTTCCAGTCGCATCGACGGGCGCACGCACCTCCACGTAATCTGGGGACCTCGCGCAAAAGACAGAGAGGAAGAAACTTGATTAGGAACAACCCTCTCCTCATTATGTACCTGTATATATTCGGACCAAGCCTCACTGGCAAACTTAGCAGTTTCCTCAAATGCCCAATACAAGTGATCAAAAATACGATTACAACGAGCCTTCCAAATATACCACAAAACATAACAGGATAGGGTAATTCTGTCAGTGAGGGTATTTGAAGGTTTTTCCTTCGAAATAACATCCCACCAATGCAATAAAGAAGCTTTAGGAGCCCTAAATGCATTCCAAGATAACCCCACAAGCTTCCAAACATTTTTAGCATACCGACACTCTAAAAAAATGTGCTCAGCTGATTCCGTCACGCAACCACAGAAAGTGCATAAAGATTTATGAAAGCCAAATCTCCTATGTAGCACCTCCGATGTCGGTACTATCCTTTTCAGCAACTTCCATATAAACATTTTAACTTTTAAAGGCAATTGTAAAGCCCAAATTCTCTTCCAAAATTTATCATTAAAACAATTAGTTTGCAAAGTAGAAGAACTATTTTCTAGTCTAACTCTATTTTGAAGACAACAATCATAAGCTGCTTTAGAGATAAACTCTCCGTTATTCATAAACAAGCAAACTCTTTTATCTTGCACTCCGTTTATGCTAACCGGAATATTAGTAATTTGGTTAACATCAACCGGCCAAAAATGTTCTAGTTGTTTGTCCCGGTTCCAAGAGCTATTGCACAAAAAATCGCTAACTTTTAAATTATTGGAATTATTTCCCTTAGGAGTGATAGGTAAACATTTGTAATTATTAGGAAGCCAGGGGTCGTTCCAAACGTTTATAGATTTACCATTACCAATAATGTAACGTTTATGAAAGTATTTACCTTTTAAAACTTTAGAAACCAGTAGGTGAGGATTAGAGTGAACTCTCCAAAGTGTTTTCGCTAGGGCCACAATGTTTGCAACTTCCAAGTTTTTGAAACCAAGCCCACCCCTACCTTTTGGAATGCACAAGGAGTCCCATTTAACCCAATGATACCCGGAGAAATCATTATTCGAGTTTTCCCACCAAAACTTTGCCATTAGGGAGTGAATATTACTAATAATGCCCTTAGGGAGTTTTGCCACCGACATGACTAAGTTAGGAATAGCAAACAGCGAAGAGGAAAGGAGAATAGCCTTACCCCCTTGACTTAGAGATTTAAATTTCCAACTTTCTAACTTCGCTTTGCATCTGTCCACCACATAGGAAAGGATTTGCTTTTTTGACCCACTAAAGACTAAAGGAAGTCCAAATATTTGGAGTGACTAACTACAGAAAGCCCATTAAGAGATGCCAAAACTTCATTTTTAGTTTGAGTGGAAGCATTGCGACTAAAAAAAACCGCGGATTTCTCCAAATTTATAAACTGACCAAACACCATTTCATATTTAGAAAGTATAGCGGTTAAGTGAGAAGCACAGTTAGCACTAGCTCTTGTCATTAACAAAGAGTCATCAGCAAAAAATAAGTGATTTATTCTTGGGCTATATCTAGAGATGCGTATACCCGGGACCACTCCCTCACAATTAGCTTTATGCAACAAATGGCTTAACCCTTGAGCGCAAATTATAAAAAGGTAAGGTGAGAGGGGGTCTCCCTGCCTAATTCCCCGCTTTGGTTTGACAAACCCTACTCTTTCCCCATTAATAATGAAAGAAAAAGAGACCGAGGTAATGCATTCCCGAATTAAGCCCACCACTCTATCACAAAATCCCAACTTAGCTAAGATGTAGAAAAGAAAATCCCATTCTACGCGATCAAAAGCCTTAGACACATCCAACTTAAGCGCCATATAAACATCCTTTCCTTTTCTTTTATTTACCAAGTAATGCAAAGTCTCATGAGCAATGATATAACTGTCCAAAATTTGACGTCTAGGGACAAAGGCATTTTGACTTTCACTGATGCAGGTGGGGAGGCAAACTTTTAATCTATTAGCCAAAATTTTAGAGATTATTTTGTAGAGCACATTACATAAACTAATAGGTCTAAAGTGGGAAGGCTCCGAAGGGATATCTTTCTTTGGTACAAGAGTGATGCAAGTGTGATTCAATTCTTTCGGAAGCTTTGCTTTTATCCAAAAATCATTAATGGCTCTTAGAATATCGTGCTTTATTATATGGTAACAACTCTTAAAAAAACTTGGAGACATACCATCAGGCCCCGGAGCTGTGCTATAATGCATCTGAAAAATTGCGGATCTTAGTTCCTGCTCATCAACTTCCCTCAAAATGTTGTCATTCATCTCCTTTGTGATGCAAGCCTCCAAATCGTCAAACTCCTGCAAAACATCATTATCTACACCAGATGAGGCAAAAAGACAATCATAATACTTTTGAAATTCTGCCACAATATCTACTGGGGAGCATTTCCACATATGGTCGGAGGAGCTAAAAATTCCGGTAATGGCCTTTTTGCGCCTCCGCCCATTAGTAACTGCATGGAAATATCGCGTGTTCTTATCCCCTTCTTTTAACCACCTCACTTTAGAGAATGATTTCCAATATTTTTCCTCCTCCAGATAAGCATCCTAGAGTTCAGCTTTCCACCCCAACAAAGTAGCTGTTGGCATGTTCAATACAACTCCAGAATTTATCTTGTCTTTTAAATCATTTATTTTATTAGCAAAATTTGGCATATTATTTTTTTTCCAGTAATTGAGTTTCATGCGAACTTGCTTTATCTTACCTATTAGCTGATAAAGTTTTGTTCCTCTTATATTTACTCTCCAACCCTCTCTGACCGCATTATGAAAGCCAGGTTTATTCACCCATCTGTCGTCAAACATGAACCTATGACTCTTACTCGAGACTTTACCAAAACAAACTATGTCTAAAAGACAATGGTCAGAGGAAGCCATATCAACATGGGTGACAGTGGCGTTTTAAAAAAGATTAAACCAATCCTGAGAAACTAGGGCTTGATCCAATCTTTCTAAGATACGCTCCTCCCCTTCCCGAATGCGCTTCCATGTCCAAAAATGACCAATAAAACCAATATATATGAGTCCGTTGTCAGAAATAAAATTATTAAAATCTTTAAAAGAGGACTCGCATCTAGTCCTACCCCTTAATTTTTCGTCGTTCGAACATAGATCATTGAAATCCCCAGCAATAATAAACTTATTACCCCAGAGAGGCATCCTATTTCGTATAAACCGCCATTGTTCACTTCTAGAGTTATGATTAGGGCTCGCATAAATGCCTATAAACCACCAGAAAGAATTAGGTAAGTTACCTTTAATGCAAGCTTCAATGGTACAAGTTGTGGATGCAATAGATACAACGTCAGAATCTTTCTTCCAAAACAAAGTTAAGCCTCCGGATAGCACCACTGGATCAACCGTATGTACATAATCAAAATTCAGCTTTCTACAAAGCTTCAAAATAAGTGGGGATTGATTTTTGGTTTCTGAAAGGAATAATAATTTTGGGGAGTGGAGTTTGCACATCTCCTCAGCCTGGGAAATTGTCAAGGAGCTCCCCACCCCTTGGCAATTCCACACCATAATCCTCATTGCGGTGGCGGGAGCCACTTCGGGCTGCCTACCTCCACCCCTTCCTGATCAGAGCTAACTTTAGCGGTGCTTATTATCTTCAACTTCTTGAGGAAAGGCTCGGACAAGTCAAAATCATCTCCATCATTAACAACTTGGGAACAAATTGCTATAGACTCCCCTGCTTCAGAGTCGGCATCCTGGGTGAGAGGAGCAAGTGGAGCCCCTCTCGTAGCAAATTTACGTTTTTTACCGCCTTCGGCAAATTTACGCTTTTTACCGCCTTTGATCAACAATTTTATGGTGATTGTTAATGAATATTTATTACCCTTTTATTTTTATTATTAAAAAGAGGTATAAAGAGTTTTGCTTGGAATCGTGGGACAGGGTAATGTGATCATCATGGATAGGATAATGTATGTATCCTCCTTGCTTTCTTCTACATGCCAATTGCCATGGTGATCTCTATTTCTTGATATCTTCAGTCCAACGATACGATTCTCAACAGCAGCTCAAGTAAAAAAGGAAAATGGTGTCATTCATCTCCACACTTTCTTCTTCTTCGCTTCCATCAACCCCTTCACCATCTCCCACCACCACTACAACTAAGCTTTCCAGTTCCACCACTAATCCTGTAAGCTTAATCTTGCAGCAACTCTTCTTGCTTTCTGCTTTTGTTTTCAGTCTGAATTCGTTACTGGTGTTTTGGATTGAATGTTGTTCATAGCGAAATTTCTTGATTATTATATACTAATTCTTAATTTAGCCCTTAGTTTGTTTTCCTTTGCTAAAGATGGTTTCTTTTTGATTTTTTCCTTCAAGTTTTGCTGTAGTGAGAGACTGCATTAGAATTATTTGAAATGGGATTCGTTTAGAAGTTTGCATTTTCTTTTGTTCATACGGAAAAAAAAAAAAAAAAAAAAAAAAAAAAAAAAAACCAGGGTATAATCTCATGCAATCTCGGAAAGGATCATGATAAGGAGAATAGACTTTGTCGAAGGGATGTCTTCCAGTGCCTTGGAGCTGTAATAAGCATGGTATAGTGTATTTCTTTTCCTTACATTGTTCTTCTCTCTCTGCTTGAAGCTTTTGATTATGGAATATCATGTACTCTTGTTTTTGTATGTTAGTGTGTGGCTGATTGAGAAATTTAGTTAGATTCTGCAATAATCTATTAAGCTTTGATTGCGGACGGTGATTCGAACTCTAGTTTATACCAGGACTCGACGTTCGGTTCGTGAAATGCTTACTCAATTATGATTTAACCCAACTTGAGTCAAACTTACGCAGTTCGTTAAGTTAACGAGCCAAACTTGAACACTTTTGAGTGTGACTTGAAATGCTCACAAGTCTTATCAAGCTTTCTTCATTCTTCTTGCTTGAACAAAGTCAAGAGTGTTTTGAGTGGATGCTCGATTTGAGAGGTAAATGATGATTCGGCTCATATCATTTACACCCCTGCCCTGAAATGCATTGGTCTTTCGCATTAAGTCTGATCCAATCCCTGTCATAACTAGAAGCTATAAATATTCAGGGAATTGAAATGATGCACGTTTATGGCAGTAGCTTTATGAGATCACTTACAAAAACCTTGAAACAGCATCAAATGTGTTCCCTCATCAATATGATTTTTGCATTTTTAACACTTAGATACTCGTGTTGTTCTGTTTTGAATATACGCGATAATGAGTTGCTACTAGACATATTTCTCATAGGACTTGTTAACAAGATCCTGCTCCTTTGTTGAAGTTGCTAATGCTGCTGATTTAATACAACGCAGACAACGTTCTGACTTTCAATGTAAGCCCCTTTCAAAACCTTATTCATGTCTCTCTCCCCCCACACACACACACACACCTCTCTTTCTAGCTATTTTTGTCTTGGGTGTTCACTATTCGTTCTTGTATCATCAGCTTCCATCAAGAACATCCTTGCAACTGCTATTGAGGTAAACCGTAGAACATTCATGACTGGTTGTTCTGTGAATGGATATAATTTTAATAGCTTGATATTTTCTTTAGTAAAATGCTGTTTTTCATCTGTTATCAGGGGAATAAAGATCTGATACCTTCGATATTGACTTTAGCGCTAAATGACTCTATAACATATGATAAGGTTAGAGATGAATCCCTCAAAATTATGCTGTTTATTGTATGAGTTTGGAGAATTGGTAAAAAGCTGATCTTTTGATTTTATGATTACAGGCTACAAAATCAGGGGGACCAAATGGATCGATTCGTTTTAGGTAGTCCTCTATTGTATGATTACAAGTATGAGAATTGAGAGGTAACATGTTAAAGGTTATTTGGGCACGGAGACATTTGCATGATCGAACACAATGTCCAGATAATATGCTTACAGAACCTGATGATATGTTGATCTTAATGTTACTGGAAAGAGTGCCCTACGATTAGTATTCATTGGATCGTTTCTTTGTCTTGATAAAGCTCGGAGATTGAAAGGCTGGAAAATAAAGGGCTTTCTGCAGCATTGAGTTTGTTGGAAGATGCAAAGAAACAGATAGATGCAAACTCGAAAGGCGGCCCCATCTCTTATGCAGATCTTATACAGTTTGGAGGTAAGGCATATGATATTTAAACACTTATAAGGACTACCCCGATATATGTCGATTTCTTGATTTCTAGTTTTGCATATTCTTGATGAAAATTAGCAAACAAAGCAGTAACCTTTCTAAGTTTCATTTTATGATTACAGCTCAAAGTGCAGTAAAGTCAACATATTTGGCTTCTGCTATTCGTAAATGCGGTGGAAATGCAGAAAAAGGGAGATTGTTATACACTGCATACGGCTCAACCGGGCAGGTTAGCCTCTAAACCATGATTTTTGGCGCGGTATTATTCTAACATTTCTGAGTGCAAAGTTATAACATAACTTAATTGCAGTGGGGTTTGTTTGACAAGCAATTTGGACGGTCAGATGCACAAGAACCTGATCCAGAAGGCAGGGTACCCCAATGGGGGAAGGCTAGTGTTCAAGAAATGAAGGATAAGTTCTCCTCTATAGGCTTTGGTCCACGCCAGGTAAATGAAAAATAAAGGGCGTTTTTAGTGGCACCAAACTAATGCCGTTTACCTTTGACATTACGTGTTTTCATCTTTATGTTGTTTACCTTAAGTCTCGTGGTGTTTATTCATCAGTTGGCTGTAATGTCTGCATTCTTGGGTCCGGATCAAGCAACCACAGAAGAATTACTAGCCAAAGATCCAGAAGTTTTTCCATGGGTTCAGAAATACCAACGAAGCCGAGAAACTGTATCTCAGACCGACTATGAAGTATGTAATTACTTTACTACCCATTAATACATATTCAACATGACAAACAAAGTGTGAATCTTTCTTCTCATCGGTTTTTGCAGGTCGATTTGATAACTACACTTACGAAATTGAGTTCTTTGGGGCAGCAAATTAACTACGAGGCGTATTCTTATCCTGTTCAAAAGCTCAGTTTGAGCAAACTCAAATTGTAAAAAGAGGTAATTGCTACCCCTATCATATATAGGGGTGGTGATTTTTTGATTATTTACAACCACATTTGCGGATTAAACGCCACATTATGTGGCCTCTCATCGGCATCAAATGTTGATTATCGACTAATTCAAATTCATGGCAACCACTAACACTAATATAAATTTCTGGCTTAAAAAATTATGAAATGGGCGAATCGAGAATCATAAAGAACTGCATAAATTAAACATTGTAGATAGTTTACAGAGAGAACAAGAAGAAAGAGAAACACCAGAAAAAATAGATAAAGGTACCAAGAAATCAAGAGTAGGCAAATAATAATGTGGAAAGATCCTAATTATTTTGTTCTTCGTCTTGCTTGGGAGCTTCCTTGATCTCTTCATTTCCATCCTCCTGCAAAATAAAAATAATTAAAAAATAATCATGTGGTGAAAGTTTCAAACCCGCCTCAAACGACAGGCTAACAGAATGGTAAATTTGAGAAAATAAGCCTTCAAAATTCGAAATCTGTCAAATATGTTCTGTTTTCTTAACATTCTAATTGCATGCTTTCGTATCATTATGTACTAAAAGGGTATGCATTGATACGAAATGCAGAAAAATGATGCAAAAAAGATACGATTCTTTTCGTGTTTTTTCAAGTTTTCAATGGTAAATGTAAAACTGAGGTGGAAATTTTACCTGCATGTCAGAAGTCCAGAGAGTAAGATTGTCCCTCAGAAGTTGCATTATGAGAGTGCTGTCTTTGTAGGACTCCTCTCCTAGTGTATCCAACTCTGCAATTGCTTCATCAAAAGCCTGTTCCAGAAAAGAAAATATAAGTTTTGAAACGAGACCATATTTCAACGTTAATATGCTATATGAGAAATAGGATCCAATTGATATTAGCTTGTATAGACAATCAACAATGTTTCATCTTACCTGCTTAGCAAGGTTACATGCGCGGTCAGGGGAATTCAAGATTTCATAGTAGAAAACAGAGAAATTTAGAGCCAATCCAAGGCGGATTGGATGAGTTGGGGCAAGTTCTGCATTTGCTATATCCTGCAACGCCAAATCAAGAACAAGTTATGATATTTACAACATATCAGATAGGAAAAACAACCAAAATGGCAACACATGACAGATCAAACAAGCAGGCCAATATCGTTTTCCTGGAAAAAAAAAAATAGAATTTGAACAATTCAAGGCGACTGTCCCAGTCTAGGTTGCTCAGATATGGGTGTTTACCTATACACACATACGAGATACGTGGATATATAATTTTTGAAAAATATATGCTACAAATTCACCATTCATATATCTCCATCGAATAGATACCTAAATACAGGAGACGTTACCACAAAAAAAGTGTACATGCATCATAGATTCCCGCCATGGAGATCCAAAACCATTGTTAAATTTATGAGTATAATTTCCTTTTTAGCATACAATATCCTTTGCATATAAAACAGAATCTCATAAAAATTAAATCTTTTTAAGACCAATTTGGAAGAATATTTATAAAGAAAGCAAACCTGAGCAGCTTTGTATGCATTGAGAGTGTTCTCAGCAGCCTCTTTTCTTTCATTCCCATTTTTGAATTCAGCCAAATACCTATGATAATCCCCCTTCATCTTCAAATAAAACACTTTAGAATCGCCAGCAGAGGCCGAATTAATCAGCCTAGAATCGAGAAGCTTCAAGATCCCTTCACAAATAGTCGAAAGCTCGCTTTCAATTTTGGATCTGTACCCTTTAATAATGTTGACATGATCCTCATTCCCTTTTGATTCCTCCTTCTGTTCAATTGAAGAAATGATTCTCCATGAAGCTCTTCGGGCACCAATCACATTCTTGTAAGCAACAGAAAGAAGGTTTCGTTCCTCTACTGTTAATTCCTCTGTTTCTGCTAATGAATTCGAGACTTTCTCCATGAATTCCACCATTTCTTCATACCTCTCAGCTTGTTCGGACAGCTTTGCCATGTACACGTTCTCCTCACGCGCCGTCGTTGCAGCAGCCATGATTACTGATGTGTTTTTTTTTTTTTTTTTGGTAGAATTTATTAGATTAGAGGGAGATTTGAGATCTGGGGTATCGTTATTTTTCTGTAGTTTTTGCGCCTTTTGAAGAAAAGAGGGAGCTTTTGAATGGGGAAAATGAAGGGATGTGAGAGGTTTGTGGGAATTTCTGTTTATTTGACTGGTGGGAAAACCGGAATGGAAAGATTTAGTTTGAATGAATTCATGGGCAGTATATTCTTTTACACAAATTTTCCATTTTTGTTCCAAATTTTAATTTTAAAAAAAATTAAAAATAAATAAATCGTATTGAGGTAGAGTTATTAAACGTTTAGAGTCGTTATAAACACGCTCGTATTCAGTTTATGTTTAGAGTCGTTATAAACAAGCTCGTATTTAGTTTGTTAGTTTTCATAATCGTTTGTGTGATTACTTTAACAAATCGAACTCAAACATGATTGCAGGCTCGGTTCGTAAGTAAATGAACACGAGTTTGACTCACAAACGTTTAGTTATTTTCACGAACATACTTATATAGATAAACAATGTAAATAAATAAAAAAAAACCTTGATTTGTCGGGTGTAGGGGCGGACGCAGGATCCCGGGCAACGGGGGCGATAATTCTAAAAAAATGTATAGTAGGGCTTTTTTTTGCCCCCTATGATTCAAAAAAAACTGTTATGCATCGTAAAAAAACACAATTATGCATTTCACTTTATATGATAAATGACAACAAAAAAAAAACTAATATATATCGCAGAATCGGAACACATTAACACTTCTACTTCTATGAATAAAGATTTAAAACACTACAAACAATGTTTTTGAAAGAACCAATATTTCGAAACCGATTAAATTTTTTTTTTTTGAGAAACCAACGAATTTTATTGATCAACCAAGTCCGCTAAAGGAACAGTAATTACATTATTCGGGGGTTGGGCTCCCATTCAATGACACCCATCGAGTCAACTCCTAGTCGAGCCAACAAATGAGCCGGTACATTACCAGTACGTTTAACGAAAGAAAATCGAATCGAAGAAAAAGCAGTCGCCTCCAATTGACAGTCCAGCAACAAGCTACCAAAAGAAGAGATATCGTCCTCCTGACAAGTTAATCGCTGAACACAAATCAAGTTGTCGCTCTCCACCAGCAAAGTAGATAACCCCAATCTCCGGCCCTACACCAAAGCCATAAGGATTGCTCTCAGCTTTAGCATCAGGATCTCAATGCATGGGTCGATGCGAAAGGAATAGGCCGCCAAGATAGATCCTTCATAGTCCCGAAATATAAGGCCTATCCCTGATGCATGTGGCATAGCAGAGGCATCAACATTGCACTTAATCATTCCATTTGGCGGCTTTGCCCAGTGGTCCCTCAGATTTTGTTGTTGGGCTCCATTAAGCGTCTGAGTGGCCTGTTTGAACTCCCTTGTTGCACTAAGTGCCGAAGAACAAACACGAGATACATACACCGTCTGATTATCGTAGATCGCACTGCATCGCGCCTTCCAAATGTGCCACATCACCCACACAACCTCTGCTAATTCTTCTGGCGACAACCTGCCTAGGAGAAATATAAAGTAACCCTTAAAGTCTGGAGCTCTCCCCAGCGAAGCCAAGTGTCCAAAAGGCGACTGTTCCCACACCCTTGCCGCCATCGCGAATTCAAACAATGCATGTGCCAGCGTCTCATTTGCAGCCCCACACACTGAACAATGACCATTTCTCAAATTTCATTTAGCCAGGTTACAAGCCACAAGCAAGCAATCATGCAGACACCTACACAGAAAATGTTGAATGCGAGGCTGAACCACAACACCCCAGCATTGGCGCCACACCACGTCTGTTCCTCTAGATCCCGATGCCACTTCCCCTGCTAGACCCGGTCTGTATAAAGATAGTGCTAGCCGATAACCAGACTTAGCCGAGTAGATCCCCCGACGCTCATAATGCTAAATACGTCTATCCAAATGCCTTCCCTGCGTTATTGGAGTATGTAAAATCGTGTCGCTCTCCCGCGCATTAAATCACGCTCTCACCAATGAGGCATTCTACCGCCGAGTCTCGGTCATGAATAAGTCCTTCACCTTGCAGTTTGGCGGGAGGTCGTGACTTGTGTGTGAAATACGAAAAGACCGAAGAACATCCATCCATGCATCATAGAACACAAATACCGCTGAGCCATCCCTAGCCTGCCACCGAAGCCCACTCATCAACAAATCTATCCCCTCGAGTATACTACGCCACAAAAAATGAAGGCCTCGACGTACGAATGGCAGCTAAGAATGTACTATTACGAAAATATTTCGCCCAAAGCACTCGCCCAACTAACGACCCCGGATGAAGATGTATTCGCCAAGCTTGCTTTGCCAAAAGAGCCAAGTTGAAGCATTCCAAGTCTCTAAACCCCAAACCTCCCAGTGTCTTCGGCATACACGTTTCCCAATTTTTCCTGTGTTTGCCCGTTATCCCCCCCCCAGAAAAAACCCCTAATCTCCTTCTCCAGTTCCAGTAAAATCTTTGTTGGGACCTTGAAGCACTGCATAATGAATGTGTGGATAGCATGTAGCGTCGATTTTTTCATAACCTCTTTCCCAGCCGAGGAGAGGAGCTTGTCCTTCCAACTCGATAGCTTCTTCTAGATTTTCTCTCTTAAAAAACCAAACACCTATCGTTTATTTCGACCGGTCATATAAGAGAGCCCAAGGTACTTGCCCGAACCATTACCCCGCGGTACCTGCAATCTAGGGACCTTCCTCACGCACATCCTCAGCAATACCCTGAATAAAGAACAAGTTGGACTTGTGAAAATTGATTGCCTGGCCGGACAAGTCTCCATACCGTTGGAAAAGTTCCAATAAGTTCTCCATTGCCCCCTGATGAGAGTCAACTTTACTATGCTTCGGTGCATGTTTTAACCACCATTTATGACACATTTGTCTTATACCGGGTACTTTTAGACCATTTATAGGGCAAAATGCATTGCACACTCACTTTGAGGGAAACCGTCACATTGATGGAAAACCTCAGCATTTTACGATGTTTTTGACCCTTTTCGAGACCTATTTATCTTGTGGAATTATGCTTGGTATGTGTTTGAATGTTGTGATACAAGAAATAGGTGACTTATGAGCCTGAGAGACAAGGCATGAGGTTTAGAGAGGCATAACCGAAGCCCGGGAATGAAAACGGATCAAATATAGTTGATGCTTTCGCCTTACATTGACTTTATCTGCAATTTGAGCTGTGTTGGAGGCATTTTCTGGACTTTCAGTCTTCATGAAAGTTGTAGATATTTGAATTGTTTTTCTAACACAACTTAAATCACTCAAATCGGAGCTCTACACGCAGAGATATTGCCAAATTACTGAAGGCCTGTCAATGCTGAATATTAACACAGAAGGAATGTGCGTACATTCAGAAAGGTGTATGCACATTGGATGGACAGGTTGTATTGTGTGCGCACACCAGGCGGAATGTGCGCACATTAGGCCGTTTTCAAGCATAATTTATGAAGCATATATATAGCTTTTTGCACAAATTTTTAGAGACTTTCCCTTTACTTTCTACACTTGATAATTCACTCCTTGATCCCCAAATTCATCTCTAGGTCGAAATCCTTCTCCTCTTTCCCTTAGATTAATTTCTACACCTAATTTACTTAGATTAAGCTCAATTTAGCTTAGATTTTAGCTTCCCTTCCCTTAAGTTTTGCATTTTGGATCATCTTCTTCACCAATTACATGGGTGTTAATGAAGCTTGATGTAAACCTCGAATGTCTGCGTTTTGGGTAATCAATTTCATTTCTCTCTCATTTTATGGCATTAATCTTTTTTTGATTGTTATTTCTTGCTTTGAGATGAGTAGCTAGAAATACCATAGTCAAATCATGTGAAAATTGAAGAAATCCTCCTCTAATTGATGAAATTGGGAATGGTAATGCTTAATTGTTGTTATATTGATAAATTCATGTCTTAAAACTTGTTCTTAATGCTTGAATTAGCATGTACACCTAGTTCATGAACTCACACACCACTTTCATAAATGTATGTTGCGAAGGGGTGTGGGAAAAGAGGTTTTAAGATCATTTCTTATAATCAACTGAGTTGTTTAGATTGATTAGGGAGTGAGGTTCAATCGGTTGTGAAATCGAGTAGCTCTAGTTCTTAATCTTGTTTCGGTCAGTTAAATCCTTAAAGACGGACTGTTGAACCGGGCAAAGGGTACTAGGTTGTTGCATGGCGTATAGTACTATCTTAGGAGTTTTCACCCATGAACGAGTCGATATACGCATTAGGATGGTTGGTTGGTAGTTTCCATTCCCAAATAGTCGATTAGAGGGGTGAAAGTATTCAATTGGATCGTGATTTGGCTATGTCTCTTTCTCTCTTTATCTATAGTTTATATTTCGTTTTAGCATAATCAAAACCTGAACAAACTTGATTAGCCTAAACTAAGTATGAGAATGACTTTGGTATTTGATAAATTCCTTGTGGGATACGACCTTGCTCACCTCTATAGTACTTCCGACCCGGTACTCTGCCGGTTAAGTTTGGTCGTTACTATTTTGGCCATCACCCCCTCGATAAGCTCAAAGAATAACATACTGTCATCCGCAAACAGCATGTGAGATACTGTAACCACATTTCCTCCAAAAAAAACACCACGAAATTCACCTCCGGCACAATAAATGTTTATTAATGCCGTCAGACCCTCCGCACAAATAATAAACAAGAAAGGAGATAGTGGGTCTCCCTGGCGAATACCCCAAGTTGGCAGAACAGCGCGACTCGGCTTGCCATTTATCAAAATCCGATATGAAACCGAAGAGACACATCGACGCACCAAATCTACAAAAGAAGTAGGGAATCCCATTCGCGACATCACTGGCCACAGATACGTCCATTCTACCCGATCAAAAGCTTTCGCCAAATCCAACTTTAGCACCGCATGATTATTACACCATGTTGCTCCACCCTGCATCGAATGAAACGCTTCAAATGCCACAATTAAGAGCATTGTCAGTGATCAGTCTCCCAGAAATGTATGTACTCTAATTCCCAGAAATAACTTTATCAATAAAAAGTTTAAGCCTGTTGACTAGCACCCTCGAAATGAGCTTATACACCGAACTACACAAGGCAATGGGCCGGAAATCCGTCTGATCGCAGCGAAGGAACTTTCGGTATCAGTGTAATGTAGGTCTCATTTATATGCCCCAAGTCCGCTCCATTATTCAACACATCCAAAACCACCTGCAAAATGTCAGCTCCACAAGATGCCAATATTTATGTAAAAAGAGAACATGCATACCGTCCAGGCCATGCGACTTCTTTGGCGGCAGCTGCTTGAGGGCCATCAGAACCTCATGCGCCGTTAATGCCCGGGACAATTTCTGGCTCTGATCTCCATCCAGAGAGGCGAAGGGAAGTCCTTCCAAGTCAATATGAGCCCCATTAGATGCATAGATGTGTTGGAAGTAATCAACCGCCACTCACTCATGTCCTCCGGTGCAGTGAAGGTGCATCCGCCCCTGGTCGGGATTCATTTATCTAATAGAGATTGTAGTGTAATTTCATGCATATGATATTTTGAAATTTATTCTAATACTTTTTATTGTATGATTTATGTAATATCGATCTATAAATTCGTTTGAAGAATCTATTTTATCATTTCTATTCAATCCAACTAAAACCAACTTTATTCATTAAATAAATTACACTTTCCTCTCATGCTAGCTTTTGTTTTTATAATACATCATATTTATTTTATTCGACATGAAATCCAATGCAATCCGAATAATATTTCAGTTAAATTTCATTTACCGAATAAGAATGAACTTTGTGCTTTAATACAAATTTATAGTGAACAGAATGCGATATAAAGTAGAAAAACCACTACTCAAAGAAAAAAAAGTAGGGTAACATAAGCAATTAATCAACCTATATATATATATATATATATATATATATATATATATATATAACAAAGCTCTACACTTTATTGATGTGCATTCATGACACAAACTTCCTCTAACTCTTGTCCCTTATCCACATTTTCTTCTTTCCTTTGCTTTGCTTTATATTCTCCATAAAAATAAGAAGCAAAACCCCATAAACACAAAGCCAAGGCCATCCCTTTGTTGCCGTTGAATCTTTCCGGTAAGAAAAACACCGCGAATCCTTGTTGTATCGGAACTATGAGGGCGGAGACAATGCCTCCGAGAAGAGATGTTGAGGTGAAAATAACACCAAGACTTCCTATGACTAAACATTGCAATGAGAGTGCTGCTGATAGTAGTACCATGTAGTACTTCATTGGTCCTAGGCCAAAGTTTGATGCCTCTATGGGTATAGCCTGTATAGTAATGTGTTAGTTCATCAACCTGAAGAAAAGAAAACTAAGTGTCACGTCACGAGAGATGGAGAGAGCCACCTCTGGAATGCTCTAGTAGCTAGGGTCGTCCTGATGAGGATCTCGATTCCTTAAAAGGGGTGAATGCAATTAATATGTGACATTGTTAAAAGCTGACCCGTTATACACCGTTTTTGACAAAGCAGGGTCGTAGTCTTTATGAAACAAAACGAACTTGATAGTTTTGGTTCATCATTTTAGGTAAACGATAACAATTGATCCATTATGACTTAAATAGCTCCGCTAAACTAAAAATCTGAACATAAACGGAATTAGATAATTTGAACTGTCTTTATAGTGATAGTTTATAGTGGTCTTAATCTTTCCAAAATACTAAATAGGTTTAAAAAGGGAAATTTTTGTATGGTAACTCCATTTGGCTTAAATTGACAGGCAGGGTCTTCTAAACCACACAACTAGCTGTATATAAACTGTGTATTTCTGATGGTTCCATTCGGCACTTCAATAAACTGTGTGGTTTTATATGATGGCTATGTCCATCACTTCACTCCAAATTGAGTTACCATGCAAAAATCTCCCGTATAAGGGAAACTTGGAAAAATATGCTTCAAAAAAATAACATCCCTGAAAATATGCTCCAAAAGTTTACATTGGAAAACTATGCCTGCGTTGGCGCATGAGCCACGCACGAGCGACGCAGAACCGACGCAGACATAGTATTCCATTATTAACTTTTGAAACAAATTTTCAGAAATGTTATTCTTTTGGAGCATATTTTTCCAAGTTAATTTCCCCCCGTATAAAACCATTGGCCTAACACGTGATATTTTAATGTTTGACACCTTTAATTTGTAGAGATGTTTGCTCAAAAAAAAAAAATAAAAAAAAATAATGTAGAGATGTTAGGGATTACAAGTTGTTTTAGTGTATTACATATCAGATTGATGTTTGACAAAGATGACATCATCTTTCATAACACGTGATATTGTAATGTTCGACACCTTTTAACTTGTTTCTATAGATGTTAATGAAACAAGTTTTCTTTTTGGTATATTATAACTTTAAACACCAGCATATAACTTCAGTTATGTTTAATATATATGTATTGAAATAAGGTATGTTTAACATATATATATATATATATATATATATATATATATATATATATATATAAATTACTTAGTTTCGAGAGATGATAATTCAATATAATGCTTCGTTTCATACCTGAAAATCTTTATTGATGATCATAGGAACGGTACAAAACACCGTAGCAGAAACCGAAACCACAAACTGCATCTGCATAACAAGATCATATGTAACAGGAACACAAGCTTTAATATGAGTATATTCAACTGCAGCCATTAGAAAACCATGGAGTGCAGCTCCTGCAAGATTCATAAAAAACCCCAACATGTACAAACCCTTCGATTCTCCGACCGGCCGATCACCTCCCATATGTAACCCCAAAATCAAAGACCCTAAAGTCATCAAAACCACAGAATTTATAGAATAGTACGTAAACTTATGCTTGACAACGAAATAAGCAAAAATGGATGTGAAAGCAAGTTGGCTTGAGCCTAATAGGGAAGAAACCGAGACGGGTAGATAAGCGCCGCCAAAAGTGTATAAATAGCTATTTAAACCAAGTATGAAACCCAAGATTGTGCTTGAAATGATGAGTTTTGGGGTTAAAAGAAGTCTTGAAGAAGGGTTTTTGTGGGATTTGTTTTTGGTGTAAGAAGATATGAACATTGGGATGATTAAACATGGGAAACCACATGTTAGGAGCCATGAAGGGAGCCATTTTCTTTTGCCTCCATGTAAGAAATAGATTCTTGTAAGTAAAGGGCCAGTTACTTGGCCTATTGTTTGTAAGATGCAATAGAAAATGATTAATATGTTTTTTGATGAAAAGAGGGATTTGAGGAGTTTTGGAGAAATTTTTCTTGTTTTAGGTTCATCCATGGTGCCCAAAAGTGGTTTATATGTCCATGCTAGTTTGTTTCTTAATATAGAGAACCGGAAACTTTGATTAAGAGAGAGAAAGTTTACATAGCAAATTGGAATAGAATAAAGGTAGGCACCACAACAAATCTACATAGGGCACCATAACAAGATTTTATAATAAGCATATAAGTACTGACGTGTCAATATGAGCAATGGTAGATTAGTGTAATGCTCTTAAAGCCCTCTAGAATAATTCTATAATTACAACCACATGATCATTTTTTTTACGAATACGAAATATACACACGCACACAATTTTTGTCCTTACTGGAACTCAAACCCGAAACACCCATGTTAAAGACCACATTAATTACCACCGACCATACGATCGATCATTAAGAAGAGATATAATACAAATTTTTTAATATAAGTGCTTATGACGTAAGTCCAACTAATTTATTTGATCCCCAACATATATAGAAATGTCACTTTCAGAACAAAATGATATATATAAGAACAAATTATCACACTTTAACACTATTCTATATTAATTTATAGGGCATACAATGTGATCAATGATATAAAAATGATCATTAGTAGTGACGGCTTATTCTGAATTTAACACTACTTTTCACAAAAAGTGTAAAATTGTTTTGCGAGACTTGCTACGACCTTCGATTAGAATACGTGTGAGAAACACATATTGGGTGAGGATTAGAGAAATTGGTAAATAATAAGTATATATACCGTGTTACGGTTCATCACGATCAACCATACATATCAATTTTCACATTTAATCGATCAATGTATCTTTTATCATTACTAATTGTGATCACATCAACATCAACAAAAATTAGTGGGACTTTAGAAGACAAAACCCTACTTTTAAAAGTTTGTTTGGATGTATGTTTCACGGTTAATGTAAAATTTTCCTATTATTATTATTATTTGCACTTTACCCTGAAAAATATTTTTTTGCCACTGTAGTTTCTGTCATAACCAAAAAAAAATAAAAATAAAAAAATATTTATGCCTAATATATACTTTTGTTTTTCTTATTTGCCACCTTAATATTAGCAATAATTTTCTTTTTTATGGCAAACGAGTTTTTTTTTTCAAGCAGTGCCGTTTTTTACAAGACATACAAATTCCAGAGAATGTTTAAAGGGCATGTATAAGTATATGTTTACGGTTAATATAATCTTTTAAAATCAAAATGATGGACCTCTCACATTTTTTGAAAAAATCAGAACCCCATTATTTTAGATTTCCCCCACCTAATTTTTTTCTTGGATGAGTAGCTAGGTATGACTTTGCTATATAGAGCCTTTAAAGTCATCCTAATAAATCTACATTTGGCTTTGAGGACCCCACGCTTAGTAATATATTCTACACGATATTAGTATTATGTGGGCTCTATTTACATCATCAAATTACTCTTGGCATCCTTTTTATTATTATTTTTCATTTACTTTTTGGCAACACGTTACGGGCGTCAGAATTATTGACGTTTTTGTTCGCTCAAAACGTAGGTGAGTGTGCCGTTTTCACCTGTGACATATTTATAACTGTAAAATTAGTGTCAGTGATGTTGGAATAGAACACAATCGTCGGTTCAGGTGACGCCAGATCGAACGAAACGGCGTCGATTCATGAACATTTGTGTTGTACAAATAATAAAAATATTCATTGTGGTGTCAATAGTGATTTATAGGATGCCAAAAATGATCGTGATCTAATAGATACCGTCTAGTATTATTGTACTTATGAAGTAAGTAATTAATTATATGTACTTACTCCAATATATATTTCATTTCATTCAATACAATTCCTTGAAAGATGAAAAAAAAAAAAAAAAATCAAAATCAGCAAAACAAATTAAGGGCATACAACGTTATTGGGTTCAAAGGTCAGTCCAAAAAAGGAATCGTAGCTATATGAAGCATTAAAAATCAACCTAAAGTACGCAGGAGCTAGCAACAAATAAAAGATTGATACAAGATTAAAATCTATTAGATGAATATACTATAATTTACAAATAAAGTCGACCTCCTTTTACGATTGAACTTATATTAAAATATATTATTAGAATTGCGTTAGTTTTATTTTTGTAGATACTATATATATATATATATATATATATATATATATATATATATATATATATATATATATATATATATTTTTTTTTTTTTATTTTCCACTTGAACGAAAAGCTTTTTTAATCTACCTTATGAATCGAACCCTATTATCTCTACTCATGAGGCCGCCCTTGGAATATTTTAAGCGCTTCTATGTATGTCAATTAAATTGCTTTTATATAATGAAGTCGACAGTGTCGCCGAAAAGCAGGGGTTCGACTCGCCGGTCGATCGCGGTGGGTCGAGGGGCTCAGGGGCAACGCCCAAACCTAAACGAACCTATGCGAATGACACACCATTTCGTAGAAGGATTTTTCATTGGGAAACACCATTTCGGGTTTGCATGTTCATTGACACATCCTTTGAAGACGAACCTGTTTGTTCTTTCAAGAAGAAGTCAATATCTTTTCGCTGTCTATATATATAGAGACATCGACATTCAATGAAAAACACGAATAGAAGCGTCATCAATCTGAAACATAATGCCAGCTGCCTAAAGTAAAGTAGATAAACATATTTCCCGTGACTTAATCCAATTCAAAAAATTAAAGTATACATATGTGATGTGTGTCATAATTTAGGCATTGTAATTTTTTGGCTTTATCAATTGAAGTAAAAAAATATATGTCAATTAAAAATTCTTTTGGCCTTTATTAACACATTCTATTACGTTAGATTGGATTAGATCTCATGCGGTTTTTTTAAAAAATCATGAACATGTAAATTCTACCGAAATTATTTGGCGCCAAGCGCCGCTTTCCTTGGCTTATAGCTAGGGCGGCCTGCTTCACTGAACCCTGGATAGAGCGCAGTGGCAAGAACCACTAGCAGTACTTTGCCTATTTTAGTAGATACTAGAAAAAGAGTAACTTGGGTATTTTGAAATACTACTTTTCCTTAGAAAAAAAAAAAAAAAAAAATACTACTTCTTTTACCGACAAGGTATATATCGGCTTAGTGGTTACGCACTAGGTCATAATTCGACATTGGCCAAGGTTCGAGTTTGAGACAAAAACGACGCATATCTTTCGTTTCCGAGACCAGGAAAAAAAAAAAAAAAAAAAAAAAAAAAAAAACTAGTTTGTTTGCAAGACTAGTATTTCTTTTTCTTTTTTCATTTGGTCTGCGTGCATTTTCTTATCTAGTATGAATGGGTCGTCTTCTCCTTTGTTTATATATTTATTTATTTATTTTATGATCCGTTGTTTTTACTTGAAATTCAATTCTTAAGTTTTGTTAGTAATTTATTTTCTTAATTAATTTATTTTTCTCTGTCAATAGGTAATTAAAATCTCATTAACCGTGAGATTTAAGTGGTCATTACTCTCGTTTGGTTATAGTTATTCCTTTGTTCAAGGATTTAAGGATTCTAGAAGAGGGAGAAAATAAACAATAACGGCCTAAAGTATATAATAATAAAAATAACAACAATAAAAATAATAATAATAATAATAATAATAATAATAATAATTATAATAAGTTTAGGCTAGACGAGGCTCATTATAAGAAATTTCAAGGGTATAGCTTCAAAAATAAAAACCAAATGAATTTTATGCATTGATGTGATAAATACACCTAAAAATAAACCTTTAATTGGCTTCTACGTAGATAGCTCTTAGTGTTGCACCATGATTTTATAATACAACCATCGTAAGAAAGATTATAATGAGTGACGTATATTACAATTTTTTATTTTTAATCTGTCAAACACGATAAAATTGTATTATATATATGCGAATGAGAGTAAAAATAAAAGGTTATAATACATATCACTTGGTACAACTTTCCCATGATCGTTACATCATGTATTCTCTTTTCTGGTTACGAGGTACGATTCGTTATAAAGTATTTTGGCAGCATATATAAGTAAGAAAAAACTAACAATGAATGAGGTATTTTGTTGTAAAAATGATCATGCAACAACAAGGAATATGCGTTCGAAAATGAACTCCACTCTTCTCAAAAACAAAAAAACAAAAAAAAAATTCAAAAAAAATAAAAATAAAATAAACTCAACATATAAAAGAGAAAGGAGATATATAGCTGAATTGTAGGGGTGCTGAAAAAAAAAACACTGTTCTTGTACCTATTATACTTAGAAAAAAGATAAACATATCATTTTTATAAAATTATCAATATATTAAGATATGATCATCGATTTACATAGTTCAGGAAACTTAAAATATTGAGACAATTCTGGTTGTTTTTTTTTTCTCTGAGAAAGAAGAATGCAAACATATATATCTGTACGTATGTAATTAGGTTTCAAAAACTTAAAGTAGCACGACTCTACTACTTTTACCCAAATGACGCAAAAAGTTTCCATAAACAAAGTAGTGACTTACGAATATGATTTTAATGGCAATGGAATGATTGTGTGGATTGTCATTATTGTTCAATGCAACTCCCCACTTGATCCATTAATTTCCCCTTTTAATTCCTTTATTATTTTAGAAAGAAGGAAAAATATATATATATATACTAAAGGAGAAAAAGTTCAATACCCATTTCTAGTGATGGAAGAGGTGCTTTAGGCATGGAAAAAAAAAAAAAAAATTCAATACCCATCTATACTTCCTCCGTTTTTTTATTTGTCGTAGAGAAAAGAATCACACAGATTAAAAAAGTAATTAATATGTCTAAAATATAGTATAAAATGGAGAAATTATCATTTTAGGTTATTTTAACACCCTTTATTTTATGTCAAGTCGGGTCAGACGTAATATTTTCTTTTTTTAAGTCCCAAGTTGAAATTCCCCCCTCGCCCTATTGAAATTTCCCCTAGCCCGTTGAATTTTCCCCCTCGCCCCGTTGAAATTTCCCCCAGCCTGTTGAAATTTCAACGGGGCGAGGGGAAAATTTCAACGGGGGACTTAAAAAAAATGTCAGGTCTGACCCGACCTGACATTAAATAAAGGGTATTAAAATGACCTGAATTGATAATTTCTCTCAAAATGACTAAGTTGTCTTTTGATTTTTTGAATATATGCATAGGTAATAATGAGTCAAATTGACTTATGGAGTTTTTAGTATTAGAAATATAATTTTTTAATGGAGATGTAAATACTTTGTTGGTAAACGAGGAAAAAAATAATAAATGATGCAATGAAAATATAAAATGACACGTAAATAAAAACAAGCGAATTCGAAATAAATACGATATAAAAAAAAATGAAGTATATATTTTCTTCTATTATCCTTTTAAGATAGAGTGATTTGACATCACCGGTTAAAACAGAAAAGAGTATTATAACTTTTGATCACATCTTTCTGCACGCAGTCTTGAGTTCTCGTTTTCAAATACTTTTACATCGAGATCTCAACGAATTCTACAGTGACAGCTTCAAATACTACATTTTTGAGTTTATAGGATCTCTATCCAAGCGAGGAACGGCAGGGAATCGGTGGCGGGTGAAGCTTAATTAACTATATTTATATGATCGGGTGGGTTTGATTAAAACAACTAATCGTGGTGATCGTTTATATCACGGGTTTTGGTGTACCGAAAAATAAAAACAGGGTGGGCCAAGCAGGGACGGAACCAGGAATCGGTAGCCGGGTGGGCAAATGGACAATATTTATATGATCGGGTGGGCTGGACTAAACCAACCAACTGTGTTGGACTGATTTATATAAGAGTTTTAATGTACCGAAAATAAAAACAGGATAGGCTGCGCCCACCCTAGCCTAGGGATGGCAATCTCGCCCAACCCGACCCTGCCCTACCCGTTACCCTACCCGTTCGGGTATGATTTTCAACTACCCATTCGGGTAATGGGTCGGGTATGGGTAAAATTTATATACCCGTTCGGGTATCGGGTCGGGTATCGGGTATAGCATAAAACCCTACCCTACCCGTCCCCGACCCATTCCCCGACATGTACCCTACTCTACCCGTAGCTTTTTCTTTGAGGTCACCCACCCGATATGTATTCTACCCAATCGAATGTCCCAAATAAATAAAACCTAAACCTAACGTTAGTAGAACTGATAAAAAAAACTAAAAAACTAAAAAACATTAGCAGTAGAATTTGAGGTTAATTATCTCAAAGAGTGTCACCACACCGTGAAAAAAATTATTTATACATGTTCGGGTAAAAGTTGGTACCCGTATTCTACCCGTTACCGTTGGGGTGGGTATGGGGGATTTTATTTATACCTGTTCGGGTATGGGTCGGGTATGGGTAAAAAAATTTAAGAGTGGGTATGGGTCGGGTGGAGCTAAACCCGTCCCCTACCCGACCCATTGCCATCCTTACCCTAGCCCGATGCCCAGTTCTGTCCCTGTATCCAAGATTAAATTCATCATATTCTCTATTTTACATAATTTGAATAAATTTTGTAGATATAATTTTTTTATACAGAATTTGGATCAATGCAGTATATGTAAATGATTTTTTTACAGAATTTGGATCAGCATCCCAATGTTACTACACCTGCGGTATTTTACAGATTTAGACTCGTTAGATCTATCTGAAATGCAGTTATATTAGAATCTGTATTTTACAAATTCGGTTAAATCATACTCAACATCAAATAAAGAAAATAAACCACATATAAATATAAACCATTACAAATATGGCAAGTTCCATGTCAAAGAAGGACATAGTTCAATACACAAACATAGCATTGCATTGCATTGCATGCAGAAATAGACTCACTTACTATGATTACATACTTGCAGAAAACTCAACATAGAAAGAAGCTTCATCAAATCCTTCATAAAACCTTACTTGCACAATCTCATCATCATCCTCATCATCTGACATCCCATCATAATCATAAAACGAATCCGAACCCGAATCCGAGTAATCCGACCCGTCTTCCCAAGCAGTACACTCATACTCATCCACCACATGAGGCCCTTGCAAACTCAGCTTTGGAAACTTAACCTTCATGTCCTTTTCATCAACTCTCACATCCCAACATCCTCTCAAATTGAAGAACTCAAGCTCGGTACAACCCGAGATTATCTCCAAGAACCCTGTAGTATCTATAAGATGATATGCCATTTCAAGATGTTTGAGCTTAGGCATAGTTGTAGCAATTGCAAGAGCTTCATCATTTTGAGGAAGCTTTTCCTCCACGTATACCGGATACATGTTACGAGAAAGCTTAGCTAAAAATCTGCAGTTTCTTCCAATGGCTATCAACGCGTTCCCGATTTTATCGCAGTAGCTTAAGTCCAAGCAAGTGAGATTTGAGAGTTTTGCAGCAATATTCTCTGTTATTGAATCATTCAAATCACTTCTTGGTAGTTTCAATGTCTGCAAGGGACCAGCACTAGCAAAAGAAGACTTTATTACTACTATTTTATAAAATGGAAGACTTATAAGTATGAAATTGTATGATATGCAAATTCAAATCAGACAATCAACTTTTTCCTTAAGACAATGCGGGTATAGAGGGCATAAGCGTACATACAAAAAATACAAGGGCCAAAATATACATAGTAGTAAAACTATAAGGATCAAATAATAAATAGTAAAACACAGAGAATAAAACTCTTTGTTTTTGGTAGCTTTTCATCATTTTGGAGAGTTTTTATTCATTATCCGGTGCTTTTCACTCAAATTTCAAGTTTCAACATGGTTCTTCATCTCACAAATCTGAGTTGTGGGCATGCATATCCAAATCCCGTATCCAAATTTTAAAAAACTGAGATCGCCCTCAACTGTGTATTCTATGTATTCGGCATGTATTCGTGTAATGTGTTAGATACTTATCGAATATGAAACACGTTACAAGACAAAAATATTTGTGCATCATAGTTGTCAAATCAAGAATTGAACTGACAACCCACCAAGGGCCACCAAAAGTGATAGGGATATTATAAAAAGAGTTAGCAAACGTTTACAGAACACACACAAAACAAGTTTATTTTGAGCATATTCTGTGAACTTCAGTAAACAACTTCAATATCCCTATCACAATCGTATGGTCCAGACTCATTTGGGACTAAAATCCTCTCCTAGTGAGCAAAAATAGAAAAAACAAAATGAATGGTGAGGATTATGTTGATTTTCATCCAAAATGGAAACGATACTGTCATAACATTGTGTCACTATACAGATCATGAATAGAATCACTGATGATATACAAATTTATCGCAACAGTATCGTTTTCCCATAAATAAATAAAAAACCTAGCAAATATGGTAGAATCTAAAATCAATACGAAAGAAACGAAAATAATGAAGATTTAACTCACTGTTGAGCAATGAAAGAGAAACAAGTTTCATTCTGAAGCCCAGAAACACATAGCTTTCTCACAGATCCACAGCTTCTTTCGATCAGCATTCGAACCATTCGATCCACCTTCTTCGGTTCGGATTCGTTACTCCATTTTTCAATGTCAATCTCCTGCCAACAGTATGGTCCCATTACTGCTTTCCTCCATAATTTACAAACTGCAGGTATAACAGTTAATAATTCTTGAAAAGATAGTTTCTTGAAGATTAGTCCAAGTAAATCAGGCCCAAGTTCTTCCCAACACCTCGAATCTGCTTCTTCCATCTGAAATTAATTCACAACATTAATGGGATTATGAAATCATCAAACTTTAATAAAAAAAAGTTAAAACCTTTTTTTGACAAGAAAAAAAATTCATTTAGCAAGGAAATGAAGATATCATAAGACTCTTTGGCATAAAATAGACTAGTGGAGAAAAACATAGTACATTTTCTTTTGTTTTTTGGAAGAACAGAGTACAACTTTTAAGCATCTAATTTCTTTTTCTGCATTAATAAGGACTTTAGGACAGGTTTCTTTTTGTCTTTTGAGATATTGTAGGACACAAAATGCTCAGAACATACATTTTACATGAAATCTTAAATTTCAAGCCCTGTTACAAATGTTATATATACATTTTTATAGGGAATACAGTGTTATATATATGGTTTGGATTAGAATATCAACAAATGAATTTTAATGTATAGAGAAAAAACTTGCTTTCTTTTCTTCCTTTTTATTTATTTCATTTCTGCAAACATTCACTGCAGAAAAAAGAAAGTAATTCAACATGCATAATAAAAATAAAATTGCAGACTAAATGATTAATCAAAAGTGCAGATCTTCATAAATTCACTATGCACAAGAAAACGACTAAAATAAAAATTAAAGAAAAAACACAACTTTACTCAATTTAGCCTTTATGAACAGTGCATACTCAACTATGAGCAGTGACCAAATTCCAATAATTCCAATAATGAAAAAGACAAAAACAATCAAAAGATCAAGAATTGAGAAATCTAAATTCAGCTAACTATGAGATAAATTAAAAAGTTCTAGAAACATAAAAAGAAGAACAGAAAATGGAAAGAGGAAGATGACAATTACAGTTACCAGAATTCAAAAAAAGAGGCAGAGAAATCTTAAAAGCTACCAACTTATCCGGCAGAAAATAAGGAGAAAAAGAGAAAAAGCATTAAAGGGTAGAAGTAGAAAGAGGAAAAAGAAACAAATAACCATAAAAAGGAAATAAATTTACTTACCAACCATGGTTTTACGAACATGTACCAACCATGGTTTTAATTCACAGTTATAATGCACCCCACCAAACTCCACAAAATACCAAGAAAGAAACAGTCAAGATTCAACAGATCGAGTAAAAACAAACAATTAAATGTAATTAATTACTTTGCCATGTAAAAATATATATATATATATATATACATTTTCTTTTTTCAACTTGTTCATTTTGTTGGGGATGATATCAAAGCAAATTAACAAAGATCTTTTTGTGCCAATTTACCTATGAATAAAAACTCGATCGGTCAAAAAGACTCAAAACATGATCCAATGTGATTGTGACGTATAACTCTTTTTATAAGGGGTAATTTTCATTGACATGAAGAACAAGATAAATTGTCTAATATTATATTTATCTTGCCTGTAATGAATGGGAGGCTGTTGAGTCATACACAAGAGACACAGTGGTCTATGTTGGAAAAATATCTGTGTGGTGTCTCTATTCGCAAGCGAGATACACGCAGTGTGATTTAATCAAACCACATAGCTTTATCACAAGAACGAAATCATGTGGTCACGAATGAACGTCTGATGTCTCCCATACGAACGGAGACACCACATAATAATTTCCCGTCAATGTTATATGTGGGCATGTGTGTCATGCGAGAATGTTGTATTTTTACAATGAGTAATGATCAACAGTATAAATCCATATCATATCGACTTGTTGTGGCATAACCGTCGCAATCTTAATGATCATTCTTTTCTAAAAAAATGCAATAGTATTTATCTCATGTTCAAAGAGGCAGTCCTTGCTATGAGTATTAATGAGCAAGTAAGATTTTAGAGCATGAGAAGTTGAGGTATTTATAGATGTTAGTTGAAAGGGCTTTATCTAGTTGAAAAAGCTTTGGTATTTCATGTTCATTTGCTTTGGGGACGAGATGCCAATAACGGAATCGATGTCTTTCATGTTAAACAATTGTCTTGAGAAATATCAAAGTATGAGGCATAGGTGCATGAGTATTGTAGGCGTGGTCCGAACTAATCAACAGATTAGTGAAGCCTAATACTAATAAATCTTGGCGTAGTATAGAATATCCAGGGCCGGCCCTATAGTGAGGCCGGCGAGGGGCATCTTGCCTAAAGCCTCAATGCGTAATTTATTTAAAAGAAAAAAAATTCGTGTAGATTTAATCCGATCCAACCTAATATAATATGTTGATTTTTCTTTTGATTAATGCCCAATTTTTTTTATACTCCAATCCAATCGATAAAGGTCCCAATAAAAAAATTTACTAGGCAAAAAAAAAAATAGATATACAAACAAGTTTTATTAATTTTTTGCATTTACGAATGTTAAAAACGCGATAAGTGTTGGGAAAAATGTAGTACTTAGGATTTGACTGAGAATTAGAAACTCCAAGGCACGTTAATAACGTTGTCTTTTAAGAGATGTTTCGTCCCACACGATTTGTCACCAAGGGATCAAATGAAAATCTCTTTCAGGATACAATGGGGGTGTTTGATTCAAACAGTGATTTGTTTGAATCAAACCTGACGATCCAAAAATTGTCAAGGTGATCTCTTAAACTCGCTTCCTTAATTATGACCTAAGAACGCTTCAAGAACACAGAAAAAACGATGATGGAGGGGGTGATTTGGTTTAGTTTAGACTGCACTTGATAATGATCAAGCTGTCTACGTATCCAATGGTTCAATTGGAATCAAGTCTTCGTAGTTCCTTAGGGACAGTTTATATAGAGGGGATTAGGCCCTAGGGTTTAAGATGGCGTGCTTGTGATTGACTCTGATTAACGTATTCCCTAAGGAAGAAGATTATGATTGAGTGATCTCCATGATTATATGAGATAATTATGGTATTCAAATATTAGCATTAAGTGATAAAGATTCGAGCCTTTATTATTCAAGATTTTATGATAGTTATCTGATTATTATGCAAACGAGGAATAAGATTAAATACAAGTTCTGCCAGAAATATGCAGGAGTAGTGGGGTCGGCTCATAGGGATCGGAGGCCATGAGCAAGCTCTCATGGCTACAAGATAGAACAAGTCTAAGGACTTTGCCCGATCGAGGGGATCGGTGGAGGTCCCAGGGTTTAAGGTCTGGCTCCACTCCGACCTGCCAAAGACTGAGATGAATCGATCCTACCATGGTCGGACACACGAGTGTCGGCCACGAGAAAACGGATGGGCGAGCCCCCTGAGCTCGCAACTAGGAGGCTAAAGGTGACTTATTCCCCTTGACTGAGTGCTGAGCCACGAAAGAGGCACCACGTGGATGAGCCCATTTTCTGGCAGCATCATAAGCCCCCAAGATCCAGCCGACCCCTAGTTGGTCGGGTCGGATCTATTAAGGTGGTGGATCGGCACGAGAGTTTAGCCTATGGATTTTTTGAGACTAACTCAGGAGTTGCCAGGTGGCAGAGCTAGTTATGACGCAGTTATAGTTGTTCCGGGAAACGAGGAGTCGTTGCCCACTAACACTAACCGAGGTCGTTTTTTTTGAGGTAAGGGGAGTTATAAACCCGTCATATCAATCGTTTCATACTCACGTTGGGTATTAAACCAGGAGATTTGCCGCCGGTTGCCATTCACCATCTCCTATTTTCCAAACTTGACATTGCAAGTAAGCATTCTTCCCCTTTTATTCTGATTTTGTAATTCGGTTTCTTTAGGTAAAATCTTGTTCTTTCGAAAAATCCTAGAATCGATTCTTCGTCATGGCCATAGCTGATAGCAGAGATGTGGGATCAATTCTGAGACAGAAGGATGTAGAGGAGATTTGTGAGAGGTATGGGGTTGATGAGACTAGATTTTCTCCCCAGCTGCCGTCGGGGGATCATCAATCGGCTCTTGACCCGCCGGAGGGTTTTTGCTCCGTCCACCGGGAGTATTTCGAGGTGGGGTTGAGATTGCCTTTCTGCCCTGCCCTTCTGGCGGTACTCCGGCATTACGGGCTTGGGATATCTCAGATAGCCCCCAATGGCATTAGGGCCGTCATTGGGTTTACGATTTGGTGTAGATTGTTAAATATCAGATTTACGGTAGACAAGTTTAGGTATTTTTATCACCGGGTAGGACTAAGAGACCATCCCTACCGGTACTACTTTGCTAGACGGCAGGGGAAGTCCTTCAGTATCCCTATCCTTTCTCCTGGTCGGGATTCTTTTAAAAGATGGAAGGAGAGGTTTTTCTATGTGAGGAATGACGGTCACGATGAACTGAGCGTGTGGAATACAGCGGATCTAGAGGGGGATGAACGCCCAGATATGCCAGAGTCCTGGGTGGAGAAGATTTGGGGGTCAGGGTATTCTATTGAGTGGCAAAATTTGTACGACAACCTGATCGGGGCAGCTCGGTTGGGGGATGCGGGCCCTGAGCCTTATGTGAAGTTTGCCAAGGCCGAATGGAAGATATGTAGGGTTTATTTATGTTGTATTTTATATTTGCTAACACATCTATGTCTCTTACTTGGCTAACCTCTCCATCGATGTATGCAGTGGCTGATTTTGCTGATCTGATGGCGGGAGCAGAGAGGGAAGTGGCGGGTCGCCAAACTGTGCCGACCCAAACGGTCTGAGAAATACCTATGGAGGATCTGACCACTTGATGAGGGATAAATTCACTGTTATTATCATAACTTTTTACTCCATTTCTGATATCATTTTGAGCAGCTTTATATCATTTCAAGTCATTAATTCCTTAGTTTTATCTAAATGTGTAAGTAGTAAGTATTTTATAAAATATCGTGTTTTTATCAGGTTTTGTACCGGTTTAGTAACCGGAGTGTCGTGTCGGATTTACGCTTGGTATTTTGGTGATTTATTGCAGGATTATAGGTTGATCGAGATCCCAAGTGACGACACGTTTTGAGCCCTAAAAGATGTATTTAGAGGGATAGAAGAAGATGCCACAAACTTACGAGTTCAAACGGATCAATTGTCCTAAGTGCTTCTACCGTAACCTATCTTCGATAGACATTTGACCCAACTTAAAGGCATTTTCTGGGGAATACTTCTTAATGAGAGTTTTAGATCTTCAAATGAGCTTTCCAACGCACTTTGAATCACGTCAATCGGAGGTCTACAACTCATTTTACCAAACAACTGATATTTTGACAGTTCGGCATGAACCGGAAAAAAACGGCACGGGCCGGAATCTTCATCATTTCAAGCACATGGGAGTCTGACAAGGAATCAGATCAGTAGCACCGGCACGCCGGAATGATCCCGGCACGCGCCGGCCAACACCCTATAAATACTCCACTCGATCCATTTGATCAAAGGGCCCATATATATATATATATATATATATATATATATATATATATATATATATATATATATATACTAGTCAATAACCCGTGCATTGCACGGGCACGTATGAGGTAGGATAAAGGCGAAGGGGTGGGTAGCCCTATGCCATACCCCATTACACCCTACCTCTCTTCCCGCCCCACCCAACGCTACCATACCCTACCCACCACCCTATCCTACTCTACCCTACATGATCGTCATATCTTAACCTCGACATCCTACCTACCTAACCCTTTACCTACTCTACTCCACTATTACCGACCCCTTCCACCCTACCTTATCCACCACCGCACCCTTATCTACCCGACCCTACCCACAACCCCATCGTACCCTACCTACCACCCAACCCTACTCTACCCTATCCTACCCTACCAACCCTACCTTATACACCACTTCACCTTACCGTACCAAACCCTTCCCACCTATCCCACCCATACCCTACCCTACCTACCTACCATTCGACTCTACCATATCTTACCCACCACACCACCCTACCTTACATTACCCTACTCTACCCCAATCTACCTTACCCTATCTACCCCAACCTACCTTACCCTACATAAATAATCAAGTTAACAAACATATTATCAATCATCAATTAGCCGCTGTATATTATGTCTTGTGATGATTTGGATATCATTCTTACAATGCTTCGAAGCTATTGTGCTATAACGATCTATTGCGTTTGTTGCACATTTCGGTTGCTACTTCTTGTCCTTTATCCAAATATAATTTCACCATTTATATCCTATAGCAGTTTGTAATCAACACATACATAATTTTGGTGTTCAATAAATTCTGTAAGAAATAAATATTCAGAAAACAAAGGCAAGATTAAACATAAAGAGGGCTATAAAAGAAACAAAAAATGACAGTGTCACTAAAAAAAAGTCGCAGAAGGTAGAAAACATCTCCTCCGAGAAAAAAATAAAATAAAAGTAGGTAAAGAAAATAGGATGAACGCGTTTTACAAAAATAAATGTCTTCAATTACCATTCCCCGGGATGGACAACTTTTTGACTTGCTAAAGCAATAGTTCCGTTCTCTTCAAACTCTCTCTATGGTCCATCCACCATTCACCAACCCCTAAATTCTCACAAACATGAGAGCACCATATGTACAATATTCCATTCATGTGGGCTGTATATCTACTATGCATTTAGTCTATATTTTTAGTCCTGCAACTTAGAATGCACAACTTATTTTCCTTCTCAAAGAAATGTGAACAATTCACAGCAGAGATATCATGACTACAATGAATAAGAGTAATGCTATATTCACAACAAAATAGACACAACAAATCGACAAAACAATCTATACCATTGATTATAGAGTAGGATACATTGTTAGATGTCGTTCTTATCATATTCAATGGTGAAAAATGCGTCCATTTTCTTGTGAACATATCATTTTCCATTGAATAAAATAAAAACAACTAAAGAAACACAAAGCAAAAGCATCATAAGAATTAGTTGTTACCAAAAAGCCAATGTATGTGCACCAAATTCTCAAACCTCAAATAGAAGCAGTTGAGGAGTATCACCTACCTCTCTTATCTTGAAAGCATTGAATTTTTGAGTCCAGGGTACTCAGCTATGATACTATGATACTAATCAAAATTTTAATCTAATCTAAAAGTATATACATTTTTATAGAGATATTCAAACTAAACATTGGTATAGTTGGATGCTTCTTGTACTCTCACATATTTAGCATCTATATTCCAACTTCATGAAGATAGAACAAATTAATGCTCTAAGAAAAAAAAAAATCAAATGGAATTATTTTAAGCAAAATTAAGGTCAATATAAGACCTCATCTTGAGAAACGACTCCACTCTTTTACCTCAGTTCCGTTGATACACTTTCACTTCAACACGAATAGACGGGAAAAGAATTTATTCAACATGAATGAAATTCTGTTGAAAAATAATTTATTTTGGACTAATAAAGCTAAAACCATATTATGTTTGAATTCAAAGAGCATGGGATAAAAAGTACCGAAAAAATGACGGGGATATTTGTATCTCTTCCCACAATTAAGCTTCTAATCCTTGATGTTCATTTTAAAAATTACAATGCAAAAGAATCCAGGAATCATTTAACACTCAAAGTTTGATTGATACATGCGAGTTTATGATTTCTTAAGAAAGTTTTCATGCAAAACTACAGACCATGTTTGAAAATGATACCACAACTAACTCCATAACTAAGAAGAAAATGGAAGAAAACACAGCCCTCCATCTCCTACACTTCTAGTCGACTCGGTGCAACCCTTATCAAAGATGAACATAAAAAGGCCACTGCCTCTTGTGACATGCATTAGTAGAAAGTCAATGTTTGAGGAAGAAACAACATAATAGATAAAAAAAATGAGATAAGGAAACTATACCATTTGGAGCTGGAGAACATATACATGGCATGCGGTTCGATCAAGTGTATATATTATGTTGCTCTTTCTCAAACGTGAATCTATTATGCAGAGAAATCATCAATCTCAAGCAAACAACACATCACATTCTGGCCAGCCCTTGCAACATCCTTTGTCGTCCAAAATAAACTACCAATGTGAAGCGAAGAACATTTAACATGTACAACCCCTATGAATATCATGTTTAAATTCTCAATAATGTGGTATAAAAGGATGTGCCTATTTTCAAATCAACACTCGTAAACATTGTGTGTCAACATCTGTTGTATGAATCTGTAGGTAAAGTACTCATCTGTGTATTCTGAATGTACAAACATTGGGCCACAAAAAACGGATATAACATTTTATCCACACAAAAAGATATGAGGGAAAAACTTACCCAAGAGCAACATGAAAATCAAATACTTCTCAGTAGTAGGAAAACTTCATTTGAGATTACATGCACAAACTGGCACGCTATAATATACAAATCTTCAGTGGTTATAATTGCTTTGATGTGCTGAAATGAAAAGTCCATAATTGAAGATTCATTAATGATAACTCATAAACCTGGAGGGTAAAAAATAAAATCATTGGTGAAGAAAAGGTAAAATTAGCATTAAGATATTCATTAAAGGCTTGAGTGTGCTTGCTGAATGTCTCCAAGATATTCATTAACATTAACAGTAATATATTATCAAATAAGATAAACAATTTCGACAATTCAAGGAGAGTATCAAATAAGATAAACAATGTCAACAATTCAAGGAGAGTAGTAGGGGTTGAAAAGAAAAAAAAATCACCGTGCACACGTACCAAATGAGCCCATTATCAATCAAACAAAAAAGTAACAAATTGCTGATAATAATGGAGAAAGACCGGAAGCAGAACCTTTTTTCCCTTCACTTTCACCAGAAATTAGAAAGTGAGAGTGTGCGAATAGAATGCGGGATATCGAAGAATTTCTATTATCAACGACAATACAACATACCTGCCAATGGGTTCTCTGCCGTCAACGCCTCTGTGGAGGAACCGTAGCAAGGGGGATATGAATGAAAGGAGTAGGAAAAAAACCGTGAAATCCGAAATGAAAGATTTCATTGAAGTCTGTTGAAATCTATACAATAAGAAAATATGGGAGGTGAGAAAACCAATGTATACAAAAATCTATGTTTTTATAAGCAATCAAAATGTTTAAAATCAAAATGCTTGGTCCGAAACATAGCTTTTTTCATTAGCAAATAATTGTGTAACAAAGCACCTTAAAAAACAAATTTGCGGCGCCCCTCTAATCCAAATTTGTAATCCTGAATAAGCTACTCCAACCTTCTGAAATAATCACCACAGCCCAAAAAATTGAGTTGCCAAAAGAGTAATGAGTGTGAAACAACAAAAAAACAAAATAATAAAACCCTCGTTGAAAACTAAAATATTCCGACAAAAAAATTACATAAAAGTCGATGTTGCCACCATTTATACTAACCGAACTGATCGCTTTGTTGGATTCTTGCAGATTCTTGTATGAGCCTTAGTATCCTCAATGCAAAGCTTCAATTCGTCGTTATATGTTGGGCAGAAAATATGCGCAAAGCCAACCGTAATTCTGAATGTACCAAATAAAAGTTCTGGCATTCAGAAATCAAACAAAATAGAAAGATGGCCAATAAGAAATCAAATAAAATCAAAAGGATGACGAATAAAATTAATGTTTACCGTAATTATGCAAAAGTGACAATGAAACCATAGGGGAAATAAAAGCAGAATGGGTTTACCTTCATGGTTAAATGACCCAATGAGCATAAATGCATATTTAAGACATATTGAACTGATTGGGTTTACCTTCATGGTCAAATGACCCAATGAGCATAATTGCAGATTTAAAACATTTTGAACCGATTTTGAACAGGATGACTTCCCGTAATGATCAGAATCGATTTCTTCTCCATCTAGATCTCATGTTTTGTGTTCTCCCCTCTGCTAAAAAATTATATTGAGCTATGATTATTGCAAATTAATGATGACAGAAAGTGGAATTAACACACAAAAATTAGAACTTTAAGAAAATTAGGCTTCCGTGGACGCCGGCGGCGTCGAGAGATGATCATACCCGATGAAAGTAGCAGTGAGTACAAATTTCCCACGGTAAAAATCGCAAATATGCGAAATAGAGAACGATTTCATAAAAATCATGAAAGCAAATTACAAGCAACATGATCCACAGATATATGGCGGTGATAATGAGAAAATATCGAGCAAATGATTGATCGCTCTCGAATTGATGAACAATATGAGAAATCGCTTCTAGGATGATGCTAGAACCTTGTCCTCTCTGTCGGCGCCATGACGATATGCAAAGCTTTCGGTAGAGACGGCGGAAGACACCAAATCGTCTTGTAGAAAGGAGGCGAGAATGAAAAGAGCGAGGTTATTGTAAAAAATAGAAGGGAAAAAAGAGCAAGGGTTTCTTAAAAGAAAAACAAAAAAACACATCTCGTCTTTTATTTGCGGGTTTGGGTCGAATTTTGCGGTAATTGGGTTAAATTGACTCTCTATATATATATATATATATATATATATATATATATATATATATATGTATGTAGTTATAATATCGTAGTTGTAATTCAAATCGTTATCGTTATAATATCGTTTTCCTTTTGTTCAAAAAAAATAAAAATAAAAAAATGATCAAATGGATCGAGTGGAGTATTTATAGGGTGTTGGCCCGGCGCGTGCGGGATCATTCAGCGCGTGCGTGCTACAATCTGAGCATTCCCTTGTCGACTCCCATGTGCTTGAAATGATGAAGATTCCGGCCCGTGCGGTTTTTTCCGTTCGTGCGAATCACAAAATATCGCTTGTTTGGTAAAATGAGTTGTAGACCTCCGATTGACGTGATTCAAAGTGCGTTGGAAAGCTCATTTGAAGATCTAAAACTCTCATTAAGAAGTATTCCCATAAAATGCCTTTAAGTTGGGTCAAATGTCCGTCGAAGATAGGTTACGGTAGAAGCACTTAGACAATTGATCCGCTTGAACTCGTAAGCTTGTGGCATCTTCTTCTATCCTCTAAATACATCTTTTAGGGCTCAAAACGTGTCGCCACTTGGGATCTCGATCAACCTATAATCCTGCAATAAATCACCAAAATACCAAGCGTAAATCCGACACGACACTCCGGTTACTAAACCGGTACAAAACCTGATAAAAACATGATATTTTATAAAATACTTATTACTTACACATTTAGATAAAACTAAGGAATTAATGACTTGAAATGATATAAAGCTGCTCAAAATGATATCAGAAATGGGTTAAAAAGTTATGATAATAACAGTGAATTTATCCCTCATCACCACTGAAGGTGCGGATGCCTCCGCTTCAATCCCTCCTACTGAGACGACCAGGGCGGACACCTCTGGGGAGGTTACGGAGAGGGGGTTGGTCCCTAAAAAACCAACTCGACAAAGGCCGACCTCTCAAGAGGGTCATTCTTCAAAGAAAATCAAGTCGAAGGCCCCTGAGGAAGGTCAGGAGGGGACCTTCGAGCAACAGAGGGTCAGCAGCATGCCTGACGAGGAGCTGGCGATCCTGGGTTGCAAAACAGTAGAACTGGTAAGTGTCGTTTATCTCTTTTCTTTTTAGTGGTTTGAGTTCCGACGGTTCTGACGTCTTATTGTTTGTTCAGGGTGGCACGATCGGCCAAGAAGTTTTCAAGAGGTTGGGTAAAGCATCGGCCGACTTGGCTTCCCAATCGGACAAAATCGCCGAGCTACGAAAGACTAGGGACGAGCTCAGGGCTGCTATTCGCCCCAAGGATGCGAAGTGATGAGAGTCAACTTTACTATGCTCCGGTGCAATTTTTAACCCCCATTTATGACACTTTTGGCTTGTACTGGGTAGTTTTGGACCATTTATAGGTCAAAACACATTGAGCAATCACTTTGAGGTGAACCGTCACATTGATGGAAAACCTCGGCATTTTACGATGTTTTTGTTACCCTTTTCGAGCCCTATTTATCTTGTGGAACTATGCTTGGTATGTTGGTTGCTATTGAAATGCAGGAAATAGGTGACTCGTGAGCCCGGAAGATGGGGCATGAGACTTAGAGTGACGAAACCGAAGCCCGGAAATGGAACGGATCAAAAGTAGTGGGTGTTTTTGCCTTACATTCACTTTATCTGCAATTTGAGCTATGTTGGAGCCATTTTCTGGACTTGTGTTCTTCATAAAAGTTGTAGCCAATTGAATGAGCTTTCCAACTCACTTTGAATCACTCAAATCGGATCTCTACACGCAAAGATATCGCCACATTACTGAAGGCCGTCAATGCTGACAGGGCAATGCGCACGCATTGAATTCTATGCGTACGCATTCCTGGAGCAGAAAGTCGATTTTTTCTGAACTTAGAGCAATGCGTACGCATTGAATTCTATGCGTACGCATTCCTGGAGCAGAAAGTCGATTTTTTCTGAACTTAGAGCAATGCGTACGCATTGAAAACAATGCGTACGCATTCGGACGTTTTTGGGCACCTATATATTCATTTTTACACAGATTTTCAGTGATTCTTCACTCCCTTAGAACCCTAACTTGTATATAACTCGACCCCTTCTCTTTTAGCTCCTCTAAACTCTTTCTTACTTTGATTTCTCTTAGATTAAACATAATCTAGCTTAGATTCTTTCTTATCTCTCCTGGATTTTTCATTTTGTGCTCTTCTTCTTCCCCAAGTGACATGGGTGTGGATGAAGCTTGATGTAATCCGACTCTTGCTACGATTTTGGTAACTAAGCTAGTTTCTTTTCTTGTTTTATGGCTTTAATCTCTTCCTTGCTTGTTATTTCTTGTTTTGTGATGAGTAGCTAAACTTTTCATAGCCAAATTATGTGAAGATTGAAGAAATCACCCTCTAATTGATGAAATTGGGAATGGGTAGTGTTTAATTGTTGTTATATTGACGAATTCATGTCTTAAAACTTGTTCTTAATGCTTGAATTAGCTTGTACACCTAGTTCATGAACTCACACACCACTTTTATAAATGTATGTTGCGAAGGGGTGTGGGAAAAGGGGTTTTAAGATCGTTATTTACAATTGACTGAGTTTTTTAGATCGATTGGGTAACGAGGTTTGTCGGTGTAAATCGAGCGGCTCTAGAGCATTTATCTTGTTCCAGTCAGTTAAATCCTTAGTTTATATTTCGTTTTAGTGTAATTGAACTTGAAACATCGTGATTGACTTAAACTAAGTCCAAAAACGACTTTGGTATTCGATTGATTCCTCGTGGGATACGACCTTGCTCACCTCTATAGTGCTTCCGACCCGGTACTCTGCCGGTTAAGGTTGGTCGTTACTATTTTGGTTATCACAGAGATAAAAGCCCTGCAAGCCCAGCTCCAGGCTCAGGAGAAAGAGTTGGTCAAGGAGAAGAAGGGACGGGAGCAGGAGGTCGGGGACCTCGAGGCAAGAGTGGCCGATCTGGAGGCCAACATTGCGGCTCGATGCGCCGAAGCCGTTCAGGGGTATAAGGCTTCGGGTGATTTCGCCGAGGCTCTCAAGGTGTTGCTGATTCCTATTCTCAACCATGGGTATACATTGGGGGTGGACGAGGCGAGGCTCGGCCTCTGCTGATCGCCTCTAGACGCCCTTCCTAAGAAGGCTTATTATAAGCCAGGGATGGACGTGGCCTACACCGAACGTGTCAAGGACTTCCGAGCAGGGGTGGACATAATGGATAAGTATGTCCATCAGCCGGCTGCAGCGTCCGGGTCGTCCCCTCCCAAGTCTCAAAAGAGTCCTGCTCCTGACTCTTAGTTGTTGTTGTTTTTTTTTGAAGCTTATGTACTATACAGTTTATTTTTTATGAAGAATTTATTTTGATTTGTGGGTATGTATGTGTTGATTTTGGTTGTTTGTTATGGTTATGTTGCCCCCAATATGGTATTCACTACTAGATGGTGAATGACATATTTTTCTAGTTTTATTGGGTTGTAATGGAGAGTTTTAGTTCAGTCTCAATCAGATTAGGGAAGTTATTAAAGTGTGATAGGGTATAGAGTCCGGAGAGCGATGCTGAGATGATCGTCTAAGGACAAGGATGAGATCTAGAGCTCGGAGAGCCGATCTAGATCGATCGAAGTATATAAAGGCGAAACGATCTAGAGCTCGGAGAGCCGATCTAGATCGATCGTCTAAACTAAAAGACAGTATAAGGGTGAGACGATCTGGAGCTCGGAGAGCCGATCTAGATCGATAGCCTAAACTAAAAGGGTATATAAGGGCGAGACGATCTAGAGCTCGGAGAGCCGATCTAGATAGATCGCCTAAACTAAAAGAAAGTATATAAGGGCGAGACGATCTAGAGCTCGGAGAGCCGATCTAGATCGATCGCCTAAACTAAAAGACAGTATAAGGGCGAGACGATCTAGAGCTCGGAGAGCCGATCTAGATCGATCGCCTAAACTAAAAGGGTATATAAAGGCGAGACGATCTAGAGCTCGGAGAGCCGATCTAGATCGATTGCCTAAACTAAAAGAAAGTATATAAGGGCGAGACGATCTAGATCTCGGAAAGCCGATCTAGATCGATCGCCTAAACTAAAAGAGAGTATATAAGGGCGAGACGATCTAGAGCTCGGAGAGCCGATCTAGATCGATCGCCTAAACTAAAAGTGTATAAGGGCGAGACGATCTAGAGCTCGGAGAGCTCATCTAAATCAATCGCCTAAACTTAAAGAAAGTATATAAGGGCGATACGATCTAGAGCTCGGAAAGCCGATCTAGATCGATCGCCTAAACTAAAAGAAAGTATATAAGGGCGAGACGATCTAGAGCTCGAAGAGCCGATCTAGATCGATCGCCTAAACTAAAAGTGTATAAGGGCGAGACGATCTAGAGCTCGGAAAACCGATCTAGATCGATCGCCTAAACTAAAAGAAAGTATATAAGGGCTAGACGATCTGAGAGCTCGAGAGTTTCATCTGAGATCGATCGCCAAACTAAAAGAAAGTATATAAGGCGAGACGATCTAGAGCTCGGAGAATGATCTAGATCGATCTCCTAAACTAAAAGTGTATAAGGGCGAGACGATCTAGAGCTCGGAAAGCCGATCTAGATCGATCGCCTAAACTAAAAGAAAGTATATAAGGGCGAGACGATCTAGAGCTCGGAGAGCCGATCTAGATCGATCGCCTAAACTAAAAGAAAGTATAAGGGTGAGACGATCTAGAGCTCGGAAAGCCGATTTAGATCGATCGCCTAAACTAAAAGAAAGTATATAAAGGCGAGACGATCTAGGGCTCGGAGAGCCGATCTAGATCGATCGCCTAAACTAAAATAAAGTATATAAGGGAGAGACGATCTAGAGCTCGGAGAGCCGACCTAGATCGATCGCCTAAAAGAAGTTTAGGCAGTCTAAAGCATAGGCCTGACTGTCCACATACTAGGCATTAGACTTAGCTGACTCAAGGTAGATTTGCCCCCAACTAACTTAGTGTAATCCGGACTACGCTAAATTGAGCATATGAATTAACTGCTTTCATGAAGTTTTTGGAGGCGAGCGGGGCCAGACTAGTACTGACTTCTCGCTTGAAAGCGCGATGATCTAGGTCAGGTTAGGCCGACCTTTCACGTTCATTTTTTTTAAGGACGAGCGGGGCCAGGCTAGTGCTGACTTCTCGTTGAAAGGCAAGGCGAGCCGGGCCAGGTCAGACTGACTTCTCGCATAAAGATTTACTACGTAGTATGTGTTTGTGCAATTCATAAAGTGTATAAAATAAGAATCAAGTGGCCACATTAAGACCAAATGAAGATGGGACTAATCGGAAAATAAATATCCAACATTGAAGAAAATGAAGTAACTAACATAGAGAGAATCTCAGCGAATGACGAGAGAGTACGAGCTAGAATTGAAATGCAGAAATTAAAGATAGTTTGCAAAAAAACGATAACCAATAAAAACTTTCCGAACGCATTAGGCAAAGATAATCCCTTTGCCCTTAATGGTTTCCATGTAGCAGCTTCGGGCGACCTCCAAATCTCCTTTAACTTCGACCGACCCTCTACCGGTCGGGAATTTCAAACTGATGTGTGCTGGGGAGATTATGGCTCGCAGATCGATTAGAGCGGGCCTTCCCAAAATGATGTTGTACGCTGATGAAGATTTGACCACACCATAATTCACCATGAGAGTCCTTCCTGCTGACTCCTTGTCAAATGTCATCGCGAGTCGAACCATTCCCAGTGAATGAATTGGGGGGCCGGCGAATCCGAACAATGGTGCAGAGACCGGCGTGAGCTCGGATTCCTTGAGACTCATTGCTTGGAAATATGCAAAGTAAAGAACGTTAACCGCGCTACCCGTGTCCACACAAACTCTCTTAACCAGATTCTTGTTGACCACAGCTTCAATGACTAGTCCTTCATTGTTAGGGATCAGGGGGAGAGGATCCTTCGGCCCATAGATTACTTCTTGAAAGGGGACTCGACTTCCCCTGGCTGTCTGCCCGTTGCCCACTCAGGCATTTGAATTGCTGATCTCTAGACTATTGCCAGGGCCTCCCACAATGGTGTTGATAGTGTTGATAGGGTGATTGTCTGTCGGCTGACCTTTGTCGGGGGATGGCTCTCTTTTCCTCTGGGACTCTCCCTGTCGGCCGCGATCATGACCATAGTTTCTCTGCTGGTAATCTCGCTGTCCTCGGCGTTTGCCATATCGGGGTCGATCCACGACCTCATCTAGCTTTCCATCTGCAATCGCTGCTTCCACGTCGCGTTGGAAATCCCTGCAGTTATCCAACTCGTGTCCAATGTCTTGATGGTAGGTGCAAAACTTGCTCTGGTCTCTCCTCTCTAAGGGGCTTAGAAGCGGCGTAGGGGTTCTCGCTAAACCCTTTCTTTCCATGATTGTCAACACTTGTTCCCGAGGCCGATTTAACACTGGGAAATCCCTCGGCTGCAAGGCATTCCTCTTTTCAGGTCGGTCAGTGGCCGAACCACTTGCGCGATCTCCATAGGACTTTCTCTTATTGCCAGAGAGGTCCACTGACTTATCCTTTTTGGGATCAGATTTCTCCACTTCTCGTTTCACGCGATTAGCTTCTTCGCCTTGACAATGCTTAAATGCCACTTCCAGACATTCTTCCATGGTGGTGGGGAGCTTGCTGCTCAGTTTAGCATATAATATACCTTCGCGTAACCCTGCCATGACGGATGCGATTCGGACTTAATCGTTAGCGTCCCGGACTTGCAACGATTCTTCACTGAAGCGCTTGAGGTATTGCAATGCAGTCTCATCTTTCTTCTGTTTGATAGTGAATAGATGGGTAGCGTTCTTCTGGAACGGCTTGGCGGTAATGAACGCATTAAGAAACATTTTTCCCAATGTGTCGAAGCTGTAGATCGTCCTTGAAGGTATCTTTTTGAACCATTCCCGGGATCGTCCAGTGAGTAACGCGGGGAAGGCTTTGCACTTCATCTCCTCGGGGATGCAGTCGAGATTCATATGTGTAAGGTATTGAAACAGGTGATCCTGGGAGTCCTTGGTTCCATCATAGGGTTCCAATTTGGGGATCTTGAACCTTGCTGGACGCGGATAATTATCGATCTGTTCGGAAAAAGGGGACTCGAGTGCTAGCAGCGTTGATTTTCTTCCGGCTATCGCCTCAAGTTCGGCGCGAGGTGCTTCCATGGCCTGGGGGACAACCAATTGTCTTTGCAGGTTTGAAGATGACGACCAATTTGCTTTTCTGCTATTCTTACGCCGCCCGGGGGGTGTCGCTCCCACGATCCGTCGTTGGGATCAGATTCTTCTTCTGGTTCTGGACTTTGCGAATTTTCTCCAGACGAGTCTCCGTTCGAGTGATTCACCTCCTGTGAGTTCTCATTGAGGGGGCCTTCGGCTTCCTGGCCTTCCTAATCCCCATCTTCTTCATCCTCTTCTGCCAAGATGGCATTGAGAACTGCGGTTTTTGCGGATTCATCCAAAGCCATGAGTTGATCAACCAGCAACTGATGAGTTGCGTCGAGAGAGATGTTTTCCTGATGCGGCTGATCCTGATTATTAGCATCGGACTCTGCTGCATTGTTAGCACCATTACCATTAGCAGCCTGTTGTCGTGTGGTCACCATGTTTGTCCTGAAGCCTTTCCTGGAATTATCAATCAACGGAAGGACCCTCCTTCTAGCGCCAATTGACGATCCAAAAATCGTCAAGGTGATCTCTTAAACTCCCTTCCTTGATTATGACCTAAGAACGCTTCAAGAACACAGAAAAAACGATGATGGAGGGGGTGATTTGGTTTAGTTTAGACTGCACTTGATAATGATCAAGCTGCCTACGTATCCAATGGTTCAATTGGAATCAAGTCTTCGTAGTTCCTTAGGGACAGTTTATATAGAGGGGATTAGGCCCTAGGGTTTAAGATGGCGTGCTTATGATTGACTCTGATTAACGTATTCCCTAAGGAAGAAGATTATGATTGAGTGATCTCTATGATTATAGGAGATAATTATGGTATTCAAATATTAGCATTAAGTGATAAAGATTTGAGCCTTTATTATTCAAGATTTTATGATAGTTATCTGATTATTATGCAAACGAGGAATAAGATTAAATACAAGTTCTGCCAGAAATATGCAGGAGTAGTGGGGTCGGCTCATAGGGATCGGATGCCATGAGCAAGCTCCCACGGCTACAAGATAGAACTAGTCTAAGGACTTTGCCCGATCGAGGGGATTGGTGGAGATCCCAGGGTTTAAGGTCTGGCTCCACTCCGACCTGCCAAAGACTGAGATGAATCGATCCTACCATGGTCGGACACACGAGTGTCGGCCACGGGAAAGCGGATGGGTGAGCCCTCTGAGCTCGCCACTAGGAGGTTAAAGGTGACTTATTCCCCTTGACTGAGTGTTGAGCCACCAAAGAGGCGCCACGTGGGTGAGCCCATTTTCTGGCAGCATCAAAACCCGAGGACACTCAAAGTTTTTCTGATGATGTTGTCAAACTTATAAATTTCCGTCTGCATACTTATGCCTTTTATATGTTGCAAGTACCCCATAAATGAATGGAGGCACTCCTTGCACGAAAGGGTAGGGTTGTCACTGTTCACCGGATGAAAGCATGCAACCTTTACACGAAAGAGTAAGTACATATCAGTTCGAAAATGCATGTATCTGAAAATGCATATCCCTTCAAGAACTGATGCATGCATTGGCTTAAGTGTTGCCCCCGAACCCCCACGAGTCGGCGCTGCCCCCTCGACCCACCGCGACTTGACCGGGCAGGTCGAACCCCGTTTCGTTGCGATAACATTAATTCGTACGGCAACTCATATGCAAACGATAACCAAAATATTTATTTTTTTTTTTTCCACAGAAACGAAAGCTTGTATTAACAAAAACCCGGAAAAACCCGGGACTAACAAAAACCGGCACTACCCGGTACTTACAACAACCGGACCAACCCGGCACTAAAACCAGAAAAACAACAACAAAACAACAAAACAACAACGCCAAGTAATAGATAGAAAAGCCAGGGAGTGCAGAGCCAAAGAATAAATCTCCGGACAAAATCCGATAAGCCGCCAATCCGACACGAAGCCCCGGGTCCATCCATCATTTGACAACAAACAAAACACAAAGAAAAAAATACAACAACAAAAACAAATCCTATCACTCTACAAACAGAGCCGCCATCACCACCAACACCGAAAACCCCACCACTGTAGAAGCAAGGCACCGCGACCGCCATGAGGCAATGGGCCATGGGTAACGAAAAGCGATCGAACCGAGAGATCAATCAACGGCTCTTAGCAAACCGACCGAGAGCCAACAGACAACCACCACCAACTCCATAAAGTCACGAGATAGCCTCCACCAAAGATCGGCTAGAACAAAGAAATCAACATAACAAGCCCGATCTACGATCACCGGAGGAGGAGGATCTAAGGTCAAGGGAAAGCAGCGGCAGCAGCAGACAATGATAAAGACCAAAAGAGAGAGAGATAGAAAGAGACAAAGAAAGAACCTAAGACACCACCGCCACCACCGATCCGCCGCTTGAAAGACACCGCCGTGAGCAACAAAATGGAGACCGGCCATCACCGGAGCAAAATAAGATCAGATCGGGCCCACAACGACAGGTGGCCGGGCTAAGCAGCACCACCAACCATGGAGATCGGTGCCAAAGGAAACAAGGAGAAAGAGGAAAACGAGAGAAGACACAAACAACAAACAAACTAAAAAGACTAAAGCCTCCTCCGGCAAGACGCCGGAGGGGCAGCGGAGCTGCACAAGGAGAAGCTTCTAGTCGGGGGGTTTTGAGAGAGAAAATAGATGAGAGAGATGTCTAGGCTCTAACCAAAATATTTATTTGTGAAAAAATATCTAACAATAAGTATGTTTTTTAAAAAAAAAAAAAAACAAATTCAACTAAAAAACTCAATTCGGAAACTTGGTCTTAAGCAAAAAAAAAAACGAGGGTCGGCCCTGAAAATATCTACTAGAACACCGAGAGCTAACCGGAGAAGAGGTCCGGCTAGAATGTGCTCAAACCTGACATGCGTTAATGAGTTATGTTTCGAGACACATGTCAAACGGCCATATAGTTTTGCAACTTTAATATAGTGCAATAATTCTAATATGAGTAGTATAGTTATCCATAACAAGTCTTAACAAAATCTTTCCTATAGATAGGATCATATCTTAGGGTAAGTCTTTCATACTCAATTTATATTTGTGGAGTGAGTGTGTGATATAATTTGGACCACATAAACTGAACATCTTTAACACAGGTTCAAAATGTGTGGTTTAGATTGTGCCGACCCCATATGTTAGTATATATTATGATGTATAATTTTAATTGGGACTTAGAAACTCTATCCAGTAGATAGGATCTCTTAGCATATATTATCTTGTATACTTTTGTGTACTCTTTTTTTCTTTTATATGCCCTCTATTTAGAGGACCTTCTGAGTTCTGTCATCAGTTCATATATGCCCATGTTGCATTTGCAAAATCGTTCCTTAAAAGGATGAAAGCTTGTAAGTCATAAGAACAAATGAATTATCATATTTGCTACTATATATATACCATTATACAAGAAAGAAGAAAAAAACCTCTGTGTCCTCTGTTTAACTATGCCATGTACTTTGAAGATATCTATTACATTTATTGTTCTTAAACCAAGGTTGAACAAGAAGATGTTTTAGGATCATATAATGCTGGCAACACATATTTCCTTCCATTAACACCATGTGCATTGTAACTTGCCCCTGTTGTTGCATCCACCAGCAAGTCCCCTGCATATCCCGGATAAGCCCCTTTCCCGTAGATACCGGGACAAGCCGAGGCGGCCTCAAGCGGTGCGGTAGACGGTCCTTGATAGAAGCCATTTCCAAATGGATTTGTAGCAGTTGCTGCTAATAAGCTACCCAAGCTTATGATCATACCATCTAAGCCCACATCATTATTTGGTGCAACCAAAGGTGGGGTTTGTGGCCCATAAGGTGGTTGATGAAATGGCCAAGCGCAATAACCAGGGCATTGTGTCTCTGAGTTTCCAACCCAAATGTATGCAAATCTTGGGATTTTACCTTTAACCACAGCACCTCTAGATGAGCCATGAGTACCACAGCTACTCATACAAAAGCCATCAACTCTAACATCTGCAGCTGTCAATACTACGTTTATAGCATTGCTCTGCTCCCCCTTTGATGCTAATTGTATGATTTGTTGTCTAGTGAGTGATTTTCCAAGTGAGTATTTTTCATCCAATATTTCTTTACCCAAAGACAGAGATAATGAAGATGGCTTTCTTGAATTAGCCAATTGGTAGTACTTGTCGATGGTTTTCCACCAAGTAGCCACTGCAGGTTGGATTTGAGCAGTTGGGGCGGATGTTTTTGAAAGGGACAAGAGGAAATCAGAGATAATAGCTTTCTGGGTTGGCTTGAAATTACCATAGAAAATCAAATTAATTGAAATCTTTCCAGTAAGAAGAGGGCCATTGTGGTATTTGACTAGCTGGCTCTGGTCTTGGTATAAAGAAGTAAGCTTTCTTGAAGCAAAGCAAAGATTGAAGAAAGAAATCAAAACCAAAAGCTTTAAAATGAAATGGGATGTTGAAGCTGATGAAGAAGCCATTGCTAAAACCAGAGAGAAATAAGCTTGCTTAAGAATACTGGGGTGAGAAAGGAAATGGTATTGTTTGAGTTGATGATTTTGTAAGTGAGTGGAGAAAGGCAATATATATACTGAGAAGAGCTGAATGCAAAGAAGATACTACTAGGAGTCTAGGACAGGACATTATTAAATTGTTGTCATGAAGCTGCTAAGAAGTAAACAAAGAGTAGTTCAACGCATAAAACGTTTTACCTTGACCTTATGGGCTTGACAGGCTGTGTGTGTTTGTATTGTGAGATGGAAATAAAAGCAAAAGCAAAAGCAAAATGGAAGGTCTTTGGGAAGCATGGGAAATTCCAGTTGGCAGTCAGCATTGGTTGGCCTAATGAAAGTAGAGAAAATATGAGATCAGGTCACTGTAGCATTGGATATTTTATTTCAGGTCAAGTTAGATATGATATTTTTTTAAGTCTCACGTCAAAATTTGGACGACTTCGTCAAAATTTATACTATGTTGTCCAAATGTAATATAAATCCTATCAAAAAGAAAATGCAAGCCAAAAGGACGGATTCCGTCAAAATTTAGACGAATCCGTCCAAATTCTGACGGAAATAACCGAGGTGTCATTACATACCCACAATTTATAGGCCAACCAAATAACAGAGGTGGCATTACATACCCACAATTTATAGGTCAACCGGATAGGGTGGTCTTTGACCAACATGAATAAACAGTAAATGAAAGAGATGCAAATAACCCATGGTCAATCATATATTGAAAAGGCATTAACCAAACTATTCACAACTAATCTCCCCTTAAATTTTATCTGATCCATATTTGTAATTAAGCTACAGGTGCAATCTCCTAACTCTATCTACTTCCACTGTAAGGACAACAGACAATCTATATGCAACTAAACTCCTTCGTTGGTTGTATTAGTTCATACGCAATAAGTTTTAGAGATGCCGGCTCAAGACCGAGAACCTCCTAAGCAGCTATTGACTATGACTAGCACGTTCCTAGCGATCAATCGAGACTATGTCCTAATTAACACTTCACTAACAGTCCTTCATGTTAATTTATGATGACATGCAATTAGTTGATCAGACTAAAAACACGTAAATTAGATCTGTCGACCAACATAGCTGACGCCGCAACTTTAATCGGCAGTGTACTGATGAGAGTCAACTTTACTTTGCTCCGGTGCATATTTCAACCCCCGTTTACGGCACTTTTGGCTCATTCCAGGCATTCTAGGCCATGTTAAAGGAGAAAACACACAATGCTTGCACTTTGAGGTAAACCATCATATAGATGGCAAAACTTTCTATTTGACGATGTTTTTAGTCCTTTCGAGTCCTAGTTATCTTGCGAGACTATGCTCGGTATCTGTTTAGATGTCATGACGCAGGATATAGGTGCTCGTAAGCCTGGAGGGTAAGGTATTGAGCTCATAAAGGCAAGACCGAGGTTCGGGGATGGGAGAAGTCAAGAAAAGTCGTGGTTTCGAGGAATGCAACACGCGCGTGCATCCTTGGTACAGGATGCAAAGGTTTGGAGAAATGCAGCGAATGCGTACGCATCCCATGTTATGCGTACGCATCCTTCATACAGGATGCTCAACTTTGAAGAATCAGTAACAATGCGTACGTATGGAGTATAATGCGTACGCATCCCAGAAGCAGCAGCAAGCTAAGGAATTGGGGGGCAAGACATTCGATGCGTACGCATGCATGGCAATGCGTACGCATCCACCTCAGCAGGATCAGAATTACCCAGACAGCCAGAGAGCAATGCGTGCGCATTCAGACAGGAATGTGTACGCATTGGACAGTTTAAAGAGCAATTTTTAGGCACATATAAATAGAGGTTTTGCACAGATTTGGAATGATCTTAGATTCACTTCTACACTAGTTATTACATAGAATTAGCATAATCTAGCTCAAACTTCTTTTCTATTCTTGGATTTTTGTCACTTTGGGCTTCTTCATCATCAATTGACCTTGGATGGTGTTGGAACTTGATGTAACCCAGATTTTGCTACGATTTTGGTAATCAATTTTAGTTTCCATTTTTCTTATGGCTTTAATTCTTGTTTTGATTGTTATTTCTTGTTTCATGTACCGAGTCGGATGCACTATAGTAGCAAGCAATGTCGTATTCCACAAGGAATTTATCGATTACCAAAGTCATCTTTGGATTTAGTTTAGGTCAACCAAAATGTTTCAAGAATTCAATTATGCTAAAACGATATGTAGATTAAAGACAATGAGAGGTGTAAAGAGAGACATAGCCAAATCACAATCCAATTGATTACTTTCGCCCTTCTAATCGATTATTCGGGAATGGGATTAACCAACCTACCAACCTAAAACTTATACCGACTCATTCATGGGTGTAAACTCCTAAGGTAGTGTAAGACGCCATGCAACAATCAAACACCCTTTGCCCGGTTCAACAGTCCGCCTTTAAGGATTTAACTGACCGGAACAAGATTAACGTGCTAGAGTTGCTCGATTTCACAACCGATTGAACCTCACTCCCTAATCAATCTAAACAACTCAGTTGATTATAAGAAATAATCTTAAAACCCCTTTTCCCACACCCATTCGCAACATACATTTATAAAAATGGTGTGTGAGTTCATCAACTAGGTGTACAGTCTAATTCAAGCATTAAGAACAAGTTTTAAGACATGAATTCGTTGATACAACATCAATTAAGTACTACTCATTCCCAATTTCATCAATTAAACGGGTGATTTCTTCAATTTTCACATGATTTGACAATGAGATGTTTAGCTACTCACAATAAAACTAAAAACAACAATCAAAGATAGAATTGAAGCCATAGTTTCTTCAACAATCCTATCTCCCTCCGGCGCTTCGAATCGATCCATGATGATCGTAAACCAAGCACAATTCAATAATGAAAGACTCATGATTTATTTGCAAAAAGAAAAGAAGAAAAGAATACTTTAGTCACCAAAAGACTACATTGTATCTAATTTATGAATATATCTATGAATGAATGGAATTGATGATGAATACAAAATTCGCAGCTCTAAATTGGCCTTATATAGGTGTATAAATTGACTTAGGGTGAAACCTAATCCTTGGAGGACCAGAAAACGCGTTCTGGAAGATTCTGGGATTCTCGATTAATCGGCGGCAACTCCCGATTAATCGAGGATATTTTTGTCCTTTTCTTCTGTCGACTTAACCTGGAAGGTTCTGGAATACCCTAGGTCTAATCCTTTAATCGTCTTCGGTATTTTGGACCATATTTTGGCCTACGCAACTCCGATTTGGGTGATTCAAAGTGCGATGGAATCCTCGTTTCAAGACCTACAACTTTTATGTAGAAGTCCAAGCCCAATTCGTCTTGTAAGGCTTCAGAAACTGCGTTGCAAGATCACCAATCAGATTCTCGGGTCCAATCTCCGCTCGAAACACTTCAACTTCAGCTCCGTTAAGTTCTTTATCGATTTACTTTTATATTCAGCCCGAATGATGCTCCCTATACTCGTTCATCTGTCAATAAAACCATAACACACATAGTAGCTTCCATTTCTAGCAAATAACGCATAAAATACAAGGATAATACGCATAATACCAATTTAGCCACCCCGGACGTGGCTTAATAATATTTAGCTCATTAACCCATGATTTCACACATATTATCACCATTGAGAACACAAATCCGAGTAAGTTGATGGTAAAATATGATACCAAGTTAACCGTCATCAGTTAAGAAGTTTGATGTATATATGGACTCACTAAGATGTAATTCATCAAATAAACGTTAGAATACGTAGGAAAACCATAGTTTATGACTTTAATGAAGGTGTTTTAAAAAAACTCTAGAATCAATCGATAAGAACACCTGAGAGAAACAAGTGGAATGTCACAAATTTGACTCAACAAACGTGACGTATTGTTTAAGAAGTTGAATTCCATGTTGTATTTAACAAACCAAAGCATATTTTACAAATATTAGACCTTTTATTACAAAAATTCCAACCTGTTCTTGGTTAGATTTTGTTAACGTTTTGCTTAATATTCTTCAGACAAGAAAAATATATTTATTATAATTAAAACCATTTCCTTAGTACCCTACCATCACTGCAGTTCAAGCATGCTGCAAATAAAGAACAAACTTCATTTTGATTTGAGTTTTAATATGTACAATTATTCAAAGAAGATATCTTTCCCCAATAAAATCATCAAAAAAGTAAAAGGGTGCTCCCTCCTCTGACTATTTCATTCTGATAGAAGGAAAAAAAATAAAGAAATGAAACTAAAATAATAGCTGTTTTATTAGAAACAATAGACATCCCCAAGGAGTTCGGATCGCCTGTAATACAGCAGCCTGTGAGGGTTTTTGCCTTTATTTTTTATTTTGTAGGCTTGAATTTTCAGGTTTACACCCTCCCCAACACACAAACAACACCAATGTTGTGATATAGATACAGGATCTGCCCCATCAGTTAAAGTTGTCTCACACTGGATACTTGATATTTATCTCTCATCATATTAAAAGATGAATTTCCATCAACCCCTTTTATGGGTATGACTTTTTATTTTTATTTTTTATTCCATACATTTCTTTATTTCTATTGGTTTGAGACCGGTAAATTAAATTCAATCCTGTATCAAATATCAAATTAAAATTCGTGTTTGTAAATTGACGACATGCACTTGTAAATCGCTAATATTAAAACCAGCTCTTCCTGCAAATATTGAAGGAAACCGAGAAAATATCAAGACTTTACTTAATTAGCAGGTGCAGTGGTGCACTAGTTCGATCGTACTTAGTACTTCAGTGAATAGAAAGTCGATCCACGAGGATGCTTGTTAACTTCCCTAGGCCTCTTCTTTTTTTTTTTCTTTTTTTTTTTCAGAATTTACTTTATTTTTTATTTATTTGTCATTTTAAATTACGAGTGCATTATTTTTTTTCCTCTTTTATCCTTCACTTTAACAATCCAAATTTGGTACATGACTTTAGATTTTCTACATGGTATCAAAGTCACTTATTTTTCATGCAGTGTTGGAGTCTCTTTGTGGCGCTTAAGAAGAGTGTCTTGCGCCACACTTAAGAATCGCGCTGTTAAAGTTTATCATACATTAAAAGACTGATATCAGATCACCCACCATATATATATGTTTGGGTTTAGATTTTCTACACCATCCCTAAGAAGATGAGTCACCCTTGTTTTGCTGGATACATGGTGTCATTAGTCACAACAAAAAGTACTAGCTCTTTTTTTTTTTATAAAAAAAACTCACAGAGGTGGCGGATTATGATGAGACAAGTGTCCCGGTATTGAAAGTCGAGTATTTCTACATCTAAAAATTATTTTCATCAAATAGGGGTAAATTTTTTTCTTATTTTGACATAATTTGAGTTGGATATTAGTTGTTTTTTAAACTCAAAACTGGCTAGAAAGTACATTTGATGTCCTCTGACTAAAATTACGACATCAAACTTATCAACATTATATCCAAAATTGGATTAGAATTGACGAGCGAGAAAAATTAAAGGACGAAGTTGGAAACAAAATGTAGTATGTTGAAATTTCTATAAAACAAAACAGATTGTTTCTCAAAGGAATCGGTAAGAAAAACAAAATTAAAGTTACGCGTTATCTATAATCTAATATAAAACTTCACCTTATTCGGGAATCATTCTCTTAGTAAATTTGTTAGCTAATTCATCCTACCCTGGAATTTGTATTGCTTCTATTATGATAGAAAAAGTGATTTTGAAAGTGCTGTTTCATGAATGAATTATTATGCATTCACTCATTCAATTGTATCATTATCAATGGGATTTCTAAAATAACTTAAATCATTCAACTTTGAAAATCTACAAGTCAAGTTAGGACAATGTTACTTTTGGTGTGAATTGGCTTCCGGGTGCCCTTCTTGTATTCAAGGAGACCAACTTGACTCATAAGGTGTCTGCCTTGTGTTCAATGTGACCCCTCACCTTTCTTGGTGGTTTCTCTTGTAGGACTTTTACAATAGTGAATCGCCACGCGGAGATCTCTGACCACACGCTTTTACGTAATGGAATACAGCGCTCTGTGTGTGAAATTATGCTGGTCAGGATCTTTGTCACGTAGATAGCTCCCTAATAGTGAAATCCTGGATAAATTTTCCCACCTTTCTTTGCTGGCTTTGGAAGTTTCCTATCTTATAGACCGCCTTGGCCACTTAATGTGATTTTAAACACTTTTCACTATGCACTTTCACCTTACTCCAAAACACTATTCTTTCTATCAGCCTTCCATTTTCGGTTTAATTTGTTGATTTGGTGTGGATTATTAGTTTTAGCTCCTAGATTATTAGTAAGTGTAAATTCTCATAACTTTCTTTGTAAATTACGAAAACTTGGAGCTCAATGTGTACTATTTACTATTGGTGATTCTTCTTCCTTTGTGTAGCGTCTCTTCACTCTTTATTTTGGGTATTTGTTATAGGTTTTGTTAATGAATTGCAGAAGTGGCTATTCAAAAAGATTAATGAATCAAACAATATCATATAATTTGCTTCTATATCATTGTACATTCAACCAAAACATGTACTGTCTACTCTGCACATCTATTACCATATACTACTATCTTTTATAATTAAACCAAGGTTGAACAAGAAGATGTTTTAGGATCATATAATGCTGGCAACACATATTTCCTTCCATTAACACCATGTGCATTGTAGCTTGCCCCTGTTGTTGCATCCACCAGCAAGTCCCCTGCATAGCCTGGATAAGCCCCTTTCGCGTAGACGCCGGGACACGCCGAGGCGGCCTCGAGCGGTGCGGTTGCCGGTCCTTGATAGAAGCCATTTCCAAATGGATTAGTAGCAGTTGCAGCTAATAAGCTACCCAAGCTTATGATCATACCATCTAAGCCCACATCATTATTTGGTGCAACTAAAGGTGGGTTCTGTGGCCCATAAGGTGGTTGATGAAATGGCCAAGCACAATAGCCAGGGCATTGTGTCTCTGAGTTTCCAACCCAAATGTATGCAAATCTTGGGATTTTACCTTTGACCACAGCACCTCTAGATGAGCCATGAGTGCCGCAACTACTCATACAAAAGCCTTCAACTTTAACATCTGCAGCTGTCAATACTACGTTTATAGCATTGCTCTGCTCACCCTTTGTTGCTAATTTTATAATCTGCTGTCTAGTGAGTGATTTCCCAAGTGAGTATTTCTCATCCAATATTTGTTTACCTAAAGAGAGAGATAATGAAGATGGCTTTTTTGAATTGGCTAATTGGTAGTATTTCTCGATGGTTTTCCACCATGTGGCCACAGCAGGTTGGATATGAGCAGTTGGGGCGGATGATCCTGAAAGGGAGATGATGAAATCAGAGATAATAGCTTTCTGGGTTGGCTTGAAATTACCATAGAAAATCAAATTAATAGAAATCTTTCCAGTAAGAAGAGGGCCATTGTGGTATTTGAGGAGCTGGGTCTGGTCTTGGTATAAAGAAGTAAGCTTTCTTGAAGCAAAGCAGAGATTGAAGAGAGAAATCAATACAAAAAGCTTTAAAACGAAATGGGATGTGGAAACTAATGAAGCCATTGTGTTTAGGAAGAGGAGGGAAATGGTTTTGTTTTGATGACTTGATCGATGAATTTGAAAGTAAAAGAGGAAAGGCAATATATAAAGGATGAAATTGAAGTGAGATGTTAATAATGGACAGTGGTGTGGTGTCGCGAAGTTGCTAAGAAAGAGTAAATTCTGGTCCCAAGTTCTACACGTTGATTATACCTTTTATAACAACAGCTGTACAGCCTATTGGGAAACTTTGAGTATGAACATTGAACATTTTTTAAACAGCGTTGACATTTTTTTTTATTTATCTTAAAGTTTTCTAACCTGATCTTGATTAGATTTCATTACGTTTTAATTTGAAGTTCTTCAGACAAGATAAGTATGTAAATATATATTTATATAGAGACACACCCTCAACAACATTTCCATGTTACCCTGCAATAACTGCAGTCCATCCATGCAAACAATAAAAGAAGAATGAATTGAGTTTATAATATGTACTACAATTATCTGGGATAAGATATATCTTCCCCAAAAGAACCCTCAAGAAAAGTAAAAGGGTGCTCCCTACCTACCTGCTGTAGTACATATTCTTCATTATTAAAGAAAAGAAAAGAAAAGATATTTCACGGGGAAGTTATAGGGTGCACATCATATGCGGAAATAAGATCCATACGACAAAACGTAGCCTTTTATTTTTAAATAAATTAAACTATATGATTCTTGATTTGTTTACCAATCAATTAAGTGCATATAAATGTATCACACAAAAAAACTCCCGAATAAATGATATATAAGTTCCAACGTAAATAATACTAGTTTAAAAATAGTTGTTGTGAATACTTAGCTATGAAAGTTTCACGATGTCCAGGAAAAACTTCACCTTAATCAAGAATCTTTTTCTGAGTAAAATTGTTTAGTCCTGGCTAGCTTTGAGCTTGGATTGTTTCTATTATGATAGAGAGAATGACTTTGGAAAAGGCTTTGGTGACATATGAGCGTTAAGGCAGGTAATTTTATATATTCTATTCTATCTCATGCGTTCAACAAAGAAAACTCATAGAGAAAGTTTTATTTCATAGAAACTTCTCAGAAAAGTCGGATACATGTAAAACTTTAAGGAAATACTTCATTATCAAAAAAAAATGTGTAGTTTTTTTTTATTGGAATATTTAGGGTGAAGTTTTTTAATGGCCAGGGGGAAGGGGTAAAGGTGCGTGGATACCGGGTAATTTGTGAATGCTTCTAAATGTTTTTGATACATTGATTTCCCAATAAGATTAGCCTAACATACAACCAAGATTAGTTTTGGACGTTTTCATGAGATTTGTAGTTCTCGGAATACGCTTCCTAACTTAATTTGAATCATTCAACCTGAAGTTCAATACGTCAAGTTATGACAAGACCTCTTAATGCTTTCGGGTGCCCTCTGTGTATTCATGGCAACCGGATCGACTAGTGTTGATGCTAGACTCTTGTGGAATAATTCATGTTACTTGTACTTCATATTTGTGTCAATTTGACCAATTATAGCTGATTTCGTATCACTTTCGTAAACGTGAGTTGCGAGGTGGTATCTGAAAAAGGCTAACAAGGCATGTAAAATACGGGTAGTCAAGTCGCCCTAAGTCAGTACCAGTTTATTCAGACACTTTATAATCCATCGTCTAGTTATTTGACGTTCAATTTTCGACTTTATCCATCGCCTAGGGAATACTTACCATATGCAATTTTCAACTTTATCTACTTTCGAGGCTTCTTTCTGTTATTCAGAAAATTGAAAAGACTAAGAGATAGATTGAAGACGGGCTAACAAAAGTATCGTAAATACCACTGAGGATTTTCGAGCTCTCATATCCAAGACCTCGTGTATCGTTCCCATTAGAACACCGCTCTCGTCTTTCTCTGATTTGAACTTAAAAATGGAGATTTGAGATAGACTTATTCTACCGGAGGTTTCGAGTTGCAGACAAACGGTTAAAACAGATTTGAGATAGACTTAATTTTCTGCTAGAGGTTTCAAGCTTTTCGATCATTACAAATAGTTTAATCATACCTAGAGTATTTTGTTTCAAATATTATCTTGATTAACACTTTCTTTTATTATGTTATCTTTGTAATGAAGTTTGGCTGAACTGTTCATCGATTCAAGACCTACCATGTGAACGTGTAAGTTAAACTCTTCAAAACGAAAATGAAAAAATTGGCTTGTCAAAAGATGAATGAATAACAATATCATATTTGCCTCTATACATTGTAAAAATAATCTTAATAATCATGTCTCCTCTATTTAACCACACTATGAACTGCCTGCTCTCGATATCTATTACAATATACTATCTTTTACTATTAAACCAAGGTTGAACATGAAGATGTTTTAGGATCATATAATGCTGGCAAAACATATTTCCTCCCATTAGCACCATGTGCATTGTAACTTGCCCCTGTTGTTTCATCCACCAGCAAGTCCCCTGCATAGCCTGGATATGCCCCTTTCGCGTAGACGCCGGGACACGCCGAGGCGGCCTCAAGCGGTGCGGTAGCCGGTCCTTGATAGAAGCCATTTCCAAATGGATTCGTAGCAGTTGCAGCTAATAAGCTACCCAAGCTTATGATCATACCATCTAAGCCCACATCATTATTTGGTGCAACCAAAGGTGGGTTCTGTGGCCCATAAGGTGGTTGATGAAATGGCCAAGCGCAATAACCAGGGCATTGTGTCTCTGAGTTTCCAACCCAAATGTATGCAAATCTTGGGATTTTACCTTTGACCACAGCACCTCTAGATGAGCCATGAGTGCCGCAACTACTCATACAAAAGCCTTCAACTTTAACATCTGCAGCTGTCAATACTACGTTTATAGCATTGCTCTGCTCACCCTTTGATGCTAATTTTATAATCTGTTGTCTAGTGAGTGATTTCCCAAGTGAGTATTTCTCATCCAATATTTCTTTACCTAAAGAGAGAGATAAAGAAGATGGCTTTTTTGAATTGGCTAATTGGTAATACTTCTCGATCGTTTTCCACCATGTGGCCACTGCAGGTTGGATATGAGCAGTTGGGGCGGATGTTCCTGATAAGGAGATGATGAAATCAGAGATAATAGCTTTCTGGGTTGGCTTGAAATTACCATAAAAAATCAAATTAATAGAAATCTTTCCGGTAAGAAGAGGGCCTTTGTGGTATTTGAGCAGCTGGCTCTGATCTTGGTACAAAGAAGTAAGCTTTCTAGTAGCAAAGCAAAGATTGAACAGAGAAATCAAAACTAGAAGCTTTATAAAGAAATGGGATGTAGAAACTATTGTAGCCATTGCTAAAGACTAAAGAGAGGGAGATTAGCTTAAGATTAGATTAATTGAGAGAGGAAAAGGTTTTTGTTTTGATGAGTTGATGAATTTGTAAGTGAGTGAAGATAATAAGGCAATTTATAAGGGATGAAATTGAAGATGAGAGTGCTGAGATGTTAAAAAAATTGGACAATTTTTTAATGTTGTCGCGAAATTGCTGAGAAAGAGTGAACTCCAGTCCCAAGCTCAACGCGTTCATTGTTGCCGTTATCACAGCTGTAGAACATCTTGAAAACCGTGAAATCATACCGTGGAGCCTTTGTTACAAAATCGAGAAAATATACATTCTCGCACATCAGACACCTATATTTCAGTCAGTGTCTGTTCGCGTCTGACATTTTTTATTAAGTAGATCGTGTCTTTTTACACGGACCGTGGAACTTTTCCACCGGATGGCGTGGAATCGGAAAGGTTAAACGTGGAAATTCAAATCGCGCTGTTTGAATTTCCACGTGATATGAAATTTAATTGACGCCACGTGTAAAACCGAAAGCGCAACGTGGAAATTTGGCACGGTCCCGTGGAAATATTGAAATTGAATTAATAAATGCTCAAACTGTCATTTTTTCCTACATTTTAGTCAATACCATCATCTTCTTCACCCAAAATTATCAATCTTTTTCACTCGAATTTATCTTCACAAAACTTTCTAAAGTAATTAAAGAGAAGAAGAATAAGAGAAAAATGAACTCTTTCTTATTATCTTTCACCATAATCAGTCTGAATAAATAGAGGATACAAAAGACTCTTGAGTTTTAAAGTTGAAGCGTCTTATCTAGAAAAGAGAAAAAGTAACTAGTAATAAATACTATGTTCCCTTTTGTAGAGTGGGCTAACTAAAGTAACATTAATGAAGGACTAACCGGCCTAAGTAACAACAAATATAACACTTATGATATATAAACAACATTATGCACTTTATACAAATATTTAAACTTCAATACTCCTCCTCAAGTCGGGATGTAGATATCGAAAGCGCACCAAGCTTGTCAATACATTTAGTCGAGAGAAGGACCGGGAAGGCTTTTGGTGAAGACATCACCCCACTTGATTTTTGGAGTTGATATAGGATAGAAGAATCATCCTTTGATCATCTTTTCCTTGATAAAATGTCTATCAATTTCAATGTGTTTGGTCCGTCATGTTGAATGCAGATTCTTAGTGATCTCAATAGCGGTATCGATCACATCAGAAAGACAAGTAGGAGTAGAAATAACAAGTTTTAGTTCCTCATAAGCTTCAGTACCCATAATATTTCACACATACAAACAAAGAATTGCCCTGCAGACTCACCTCAGTGAACTTAGCCACAACAGATTGTTTCTTGCTTCTCCAAGAAACCAGATTACCAAAAACATAAATGCACCATCCAGAGGTGGATTTTCTATCAATATTGCAACCAAATTGTAATCAAGATCCACATATGCCTCAATTCTTTTATTTCCTTCCGTTCTGAATAGTATACCCTTTCCTGGGTTCTCTTTCAAAAATCTTAATAGTCTGACAGCAGCATTGTAGTGTATTTCCTTTGGAGAATGCATGAATTGGCTGAGAGTACTTACAGCAAATGATATATCTGGCCTGGTATGAGATAAGTAGATTAATCTACCTATAAGCTTCTGATATTTTTCTGCATCAATGTCTGGTCCAAAGATCATATTTCCCAAAGTTCACAAAGATTATCAAGAGGTGTACTAACAGTTTGCACCCCAACAAGCCATAATCGACAATAAGTCCATAGTGTATTTCCTTTGAGTGAGTAGAATACCCTTGATGATCTTGCAACTTCAATACCAAGGAAGTATTTTAGAGCTCTAGGTCTTTTACTTCAAATTGCCGATTCGAAAAGGTCTTCAAGAGAGCGGATTTCTTCCTCTGAGTTTCCAAAGTGATGATAATGTCATCCACATATACAATGAGAATAGTTATCCTACTGTAATGACCATGTTTGTAGAACATGGTATGATCACCGTGCCTTGATGATATGTAGCCTCCTTCATAGCCTTGGTAAACCTCACAAACCAGGCCCTGAGATTGCTTTAATCCATGAGATAGCCTTGTTTAACTTCGAGAACATGATTGGGTTTGATCATAAAACCAGGGGGATAGTGCATATAAACTTCCTCTTCGGATCCCCATTTAAGAAGGCATTTTTATGTCCAAATTGATGGAGAGGCCAATTCATAACAAAGAAGAATGGAAATTAATATCCCGACAGAGTTTAATTTAGCCACAGTGTGCAAAGTTTCATTAAAGTCAATACCTTGAGTCCATGTAAAACCTTTGGCAAACAGGGCCTTGCCTTGTATCTCATTAATGGTACCATCGAGTTGTGTTTGATGGTAAAGAGCCATCTACACCCTAACGGTCTTACTCCTGTGGGTTTAAGAACACAATCCCAAGTATGATTTTTATCTAAAGTCGATAGTTCTTCAAGGACGCTGCTTTTCCAATTAGATCACTTAGGGCATGCTCAATGGACTTGGGAATATTGTGGGTGTCGATATTAGATAAGAAGGCTTGATAAGGTTGAGAGACTTTACAGTAGGCCACAAATTTTTGAATAGGATGTTGAGTGCAATTTCTCCTACCTTTCCTAAGGGCAATAGGCAGCTCAGGTTCAATACAGGGAGGTGTTAGGTCAGTACAAGATTCAGAGGAGGTAGGTAAAGAGGATGAGTGCTCAGTTTCTTGAATAGGCTGGATAAGAGAGTCATCAGCAGGTTCAGGTCTCCAAGTGTTTCTGGTGTAGATAATGGCCTCTTTTCCAGGTTGATGGGTGAGTTTTCCAATGGGAGAATAGGTAGGCATGATGGTATCATCAACAAATGGGTAAGCATTTCGTATAGAAGTTTTGTTTGATTTATTTTAAATATTGTATTTGTTTTAATTTGATGATATGTTTGAGGTAAATAACCTTATAAAGATATAAATTTTCGATTTTTCGGATGGTGAAAAGGTAAAATTTTGATTATTAAGATATTGAAATGATTAATAATAATGAGATCGTTCGATAATAAAATTGTCATTCGTTGTATAAATTTTGATATTGTAATTATTTTGATTATTTGATAGTTTAGAAAAAATTTAGAATGAAATGCATTAATGATATGATAGTGGCAATGTTAATATTAGAAATGATAATGTAGAAGTTTTGATATTGTACATATTTCGATTATATGATATTGTATGTATGTTATAAGTTGTTTCGAAATTTAGTAGTATAATTTCCTTTCATGTTCCATGCCTTAGTTAATTTTGAAATATGTAGTTTGATACAACTTGAGTTTTCAAATAACACTCGAATAATTTAATTGTTACGGGCAATCACAATGAAAATGCTCTAATTTAATATAAAAAAATTGAATTTAAAAACGAGAAACAAACGACAAATAAATGTTGTTTGAAATTTCCAAAACAACAGAATTTTGACGTATTCTATGGTACGCCTCAACCTGATGAGGTTCTTAGAAATGCATGCATCCCTAGGGTGTTTTTGAATCCTTCTGATCAGTTGTGTCATGCCTAATCTTCAGGCTTTGTATTGGGGCTCCTGGTAGGTAGCTCGTAGAAAATTTCATTAGGTCTGCTCAATAGAGCATCTTTTCCGTTCTCAGCAGCTTGGTAAAGCCTCCGCCGGAAGTGAGGCATCCGTTAGATCGAAAGCATAAGATCTGTTCTGTTGGCTCTGTCCAACATCTGATCTCCCTCGTCATCATCAAATATTCTATGACGCTGGTGAAAACAATCTTCTCTTCTATTACCCCCGTCTACTGTCACAACACAACACAACACAACGAAACTTGAATTTTTTTGACCTAACCTAACCTAACCTAACCTAATTGTGTGTGCGTGTGTGTCTGAGTATGTATATATGCTAAAGAATATTTATTTATTTTAAAGGTTGTTGATGTGTTTTTTTATGGCTGGCTATATGCACTTAAATACAAGTAAATATATGTGTATATAAACGAGAAACCAATATTCACACACATATATACTACTAGCCATATATAAATGTATATATGTATTGTTTCTCATTTATATACACATATATTTATATATAAACATACACAGACAATATATATACACACACATATATATATGCATATGTATATATTTCAATCCAGAATAATGTTACAATAATATTTAGTCAATCCAACAATATTTGGAAAAAACCTAATCGTGTGGATAAATGATTGTTTTTTTTGCAGATAACAACACGGTGTCCGTTAAGTTTTTATTTGGCGGAGAGTGGAAATACCATGAAGATAGCGACAAATGGTCTTATAAGAAAGGAAAATTGTATTTGGTTCGTGTGAAAACCGATCACGACATTGGATGAAGTGAAGGTCAAAGTGTGTAAGAAAGTAGGATTTGATGTCTCAAACAACACATTGATCATGAAACTAATGTACGCAGATTATGACCAACCGATTGATGTTTTGGACGATGATACATGGCTAGGCTACATTGATGATATTTTGAGAAAAGAAGCTGTGAAACTATACGTTAACGCTGAACCGGTTATGCACGATCACGATACGGAAGATGAGAACGAATTTGACTTAAATGAGCAACTACATGAAGAAAATGATAGAGGCATTGAGGATTTTACACCCGAGTAATCGAAATTCCCGAAAGCATGTTGTACCTAACACATCAGCCTTATCCCCTCATGAAACTGCCATCCGACCGAATATAACTTCAGCTGAACAAGTCATTGACATCACAAGTGAACCTGACTATGATTGGGGAATAATTGCGAATATGATTCGTCGGCCAATTCACACACCTCTGCCTAATTTTAGCGGACAACGCACACACCGTACATCCAACAACAAAGTGAGACGGGACAAGTCATAATGTCAACATAAATGGAACAAACCAAATAGCTTTGACCGTCCGCCTCTTATTATGCCAACACCGATGCAAGCGGTGCCCAATATCGGTGGATCGTTTACGAGTTTTCTTAGAGCGCCTTTCGAGCAGAACATTCATATGCCAACACAGATGCAAGCGGGTCCCAATATCGGTGGATCGTTTACGAGTTTTTTGAGAGGGCCTTTCGAACAGGGTATGTCAACAATGATGCAATCGGGTCCCAATACTAGTGGATCGTTTACGAGTTTTATGAGAGCACCATTAGAACGTAACCCTCGATATTGGTCCTAGATTTAGTATGGCAAGTATTAATCGCAATAGAGGTGTTCATTTCGGTTCGAGACATTCCGGATTCGAAATTCCTCCATGTCCACGGGTGGGCGTTTGATCAAGATTCGGATTATTGTATATTGGTAAAAGTTCGAGGACAAGGATGATATGAAGATGAAAATGAGTTACCATGCATTGAAAAATAATTACATGTGGAAACCTTTCCGGTCCGACAAGGGGAAGTTAAAACTACGATGCTTTACTTCAGAGAAATGCGAATGGAAAGTTGTGGGTAGAAAGATGTTTGATTGCAATAACTTCGAGATAACTGATGTATTATTTTTATATGATTGAATTTACGTGATTTTATTACGTTTTGTTGACAAATTCTATGTAAAATATCTAAAATTATGATATAATTAGTATAAAATATTAATCTTTGTAGTTTAGTATAGTTAGTAGTAAAAGTTAGTATTTATAATAAAAAGTTGTAGTTTTTGTACCGGTTTTAGTAACCGGAATATTGTGTCTATTTTACACGGGTATTTTGTGTTTATTTCATTGCGTAATCCTAAGATGAATCAAAAATCCAGTATCGACACTTTTGAAGTCAATACAAGTCAGTGAAAGGAAGTTATAAAGCGTCACTGATATAAATGATCAAGGGAATAATTGTTTCTGAATCTCGAGAAAGGACGTATAATACAAATGGCTCATCGAGAATACGTTTTCTGAAGAAGTGGTCTTGATGAAAGTTGTAGAGAATTCAACGAGCTTTTCAACGGAAGTTCGATTATGTCATTCTGATATCAAGAATTCAAGTTACGATTTTTAGAAGTTAACTGTGTAATTATATATAATTATATATATAATTACACAGCACAAGTGATGATTAAGGGTAACATGCTTGCACATGCTGATAACAAACTGTAATGATTGTCATCATTACACCGGACCGATCCGGCAAGTTTTCAGGACCGGTCCGGGAAGGAAGAAAGTCTATAAAAGGGGAGCATCAGAGGCTTCATTTGGGGGTGTACTAATATATATATACAATATTCTATATATATTCTCTCCCTCTTCTTTTCTCTTTTTCTTCTCCTTTCTTAGTTTGTAAATAGGCTTTATGCCAAAATAAATTAGTAGTAGTAGTATCGTAGTAATGCTCGGGAAATTCTCGAAGGTTCGGTGTTGCTGAAGTCGTTGTAATGTCCGGAAAAAGACGATTTCTGAGTCAGCAGTTGTAATCGGGTAATTTCTATAATAATTATGTTTATGTTTGTTATTTTCTTTTTTTTAGTTTTTATAATGTTATTAGGCTAGATCTAATAACTAGCCAAAGTTATGTAATCGTATTATTTCGATCTTTTCGTTAAAGGAATGATGTTAAAATAAAATTGACTAAAATTGAGTAAAATGAATCTTTTTCTATTTTGCTACGTAATGATAACATATTCGGAATGAAGTAATCAATCATGATGAATACCACATATAACCTGACGATGTACTGACCAGAGAAGTCAGGATATGAGTAAAAATAGAAAAACCGGAGGGTAAAATGGCCGTCGATTAACGGAATCCTATTTCTACCCGGGGCGATTTGTCCTAGTAAAACAAATCTTATTAAAATTTGTACTCGAGATCTTAATAATGTTAAAATCACAGTTTAATTGAAACTACACCGTTTGTATTAAATCGATCCGCTTGACAACCGGAGCCTCTTGAATAACATCGGCCATCTGACAAATGGAATCACCTCTTTTATCCGGGGTAGATTTGTACTGCACTGCTTTGACTAACTAAGTTTAGCATGGGGCGCGTTGTGGACATTGGACTGATGACAATTTGACATATGACAATTTCATACGCTCGTGTGAGGAGGAATTGTTGACATTAGAGTACACCGCTTCATTCACTCAATTGGACCTAATAAAAGGAAGATCGAACACATTCTATTAATTGAAAAGATCGAATAAATTGATTACATATACTTTGGCTAGTCTAGTCTATAAACTATATATTGGTATCTATATATTTATATATATATATATATTTTACTATTTATGTACATCTATATATATTTATATATCTATATATATTATATTAGAATAACTTTTAAATTACGCATTTATTTTATGTTAGTTAGAGTAGTAGTAATCTGTGTTATAAAATTGCGGTTTAGATCGAGTTAATAGCAGCTCTTTGGTGTTTAACCACACTTAAAAGAATTACCACTTTTTTCCCTGAGGATTCGACACCGACTCACCACTTTATCACTACAGCTTTGACCCGGTACAATCTTGCCGTTAGGATCCGTCTAACCTAGAAAAGGTCTGTCCCTTTTTTGACGCCGCTTTTAAGGTTGGCTTCGCGACGTCGTCGCTTTTAGGCGCCGTTGCCGGGAGACAAAGTCGCTATTTTTTTTTGTCTATGGTTACTACTTGTATTAGCTTAAAATTCTCGAGGATAAACCAACACTCTTCTTATCACATTTCTTTTTTATTTTTCGTTGGTATCTACTTTCTTTTAGTACCAATTTTCTTCTTCTTTAAAACTCGAGCATTTTTCTATTTTAATTAGTTGATGACCAGAAGCGGTAAAGCCTCACTTACTCCTTATAAGCCTGATATAAACGCTTACGAAAGCGATTCTGGATAGAGAGTAAACGTGGTCAAACCACTTAGGACTCCTTGGAAAATCTCCAACGGAATCATCTTCTAATAAAAATAAAGAAATGGTCAAAACTAGTGATGAAACAAACGAACAGAGGCTAGATCATGCTTTAGGGCATGGACAAAACCCTGTAATATTAATAATAATCAGAATAATAATAATAGGAACAATCAAGATCGGAACCAGAATAATCGTAACAATCCGCCAAACCCGAGACCTATCTGGTGATCAAACTGTAAGGAGAAACCGGACTAATAATCCCATACTTTTACCGAATGAAGGAGCGAATAATTTCGAAATTAAGTCTCATCTTTTTGGTTTAATTGACGCAAGAGCCCAATTTCTAGGAGAAGATGATGAAGATCCACATCATCATCTCTATCTGTTTGAAGAACTGTGCAATACAGCCAAAAGTCAAGGTGCTCATAAGGAATTAACGAGGATGACTATGTTTCCTTTTTCTTTAAAAGGAAGAGCCCGAGATTGGTTTATGTCTCTTCCACACCACTCGTTAACTAGTTGGGAGGATATTCAAACTGAATTTCTGAAACAATATTTCACTCCAGGACGGAATTTGGAATTAAAAGTCGAGGTTGCTAATTTTAGACAAGGATCTGAAGAAACACTTGGGAATGCGTGGGAAAGGTTTAAAAAATTGTTAAGAGCTTGTCCCGATCATGGTTATTCCTTAGATATGCAAATTCAACTTTTCTGTCGTAAATTAAGAAAAGATTCACGTGCAGATGTAGATCATGCATGTGGTGGTTCGTTAATGATGAGTGAAGCTCAAACAGTTTACGATGCTATAGAAAAGATTTCCAAAACAACGAATGTGGGAAACCGGTTCTAGCACTAGAAAAGTAGCTTTTGCGTAAGGATGTACGTCAAATACGGAAGTTCTAGCACATTTGGAGAATTTAAGTAGAAAGTTTGATGGATTACAACAAGGTAAGAATCAAAATTCAGAAAATAGTACTCCAACCGAATACTCAAATCATGATAATGTGTCATTAGGGATAGAAGAACCAACAGATATTCAAAAGAGGAAGTGAGTTTTCTTCAAAGAAAGATAGAATTTGAACAATGCATATTCAAACTCATTTAATGCTATTAGAAGAGACCACCCAACTTTTAGATGGTCTGAAAACCCTAGTAAGCCAGGACAACCGCCGTATCCAGCAGTATAAGAATATGAATAATAATCAAGTTTATCAAGGAAATACATCTAATCGAATTTACAATCATTACCAAGATCCTATCCTCAACATACCACTCAAAGTATACCAGTAACTCAGAGTTCAACTCAACCTGCAGAAGGGGTTGAAAAATGGGAAAAGCTGATGGAAAATATGATGGGTGTAGTATCTACTCAAGCTAAGAATATGGAAACAATGATGACTTCTATAGGTTCACCAAGAAGGACATGAGTACAATGAAAACATCTATGAGTGGACATGATACCGTAATGAGAATGATAGAAGCTTCATTAAGGAATATGGAAGATCATTTGAGTAGGGAAGGTGAACGTAACAACAAGAGACCTCCGGAGGATTACCAAGTAATACCGAAGAAAACCCAAGAGAGGTAAATGTTGTAGTTACGAGAAGTAGGAAACTCTATGGTAGTAATGGAGTAGAAAACTTGGGAATAATGAAGTAGAAAATGATTTAGATAAAAATGAAGAGACTAAAGATGAACTTGACTTTACGGATGAGGAAGAAGAAATCATAGAGAATTTCTTGAAAAGGAATAGAAGTTTGGAACCTGAGAAGGAAGGTGAAAATGGGTAAAAATCCCTAGAATTTTGAAAGACCCCATGGATAAAGATTTAAGGAATCTATTTAAGGAACATGTTAGAGTAGAAGATAAAGAAAACAAGGATGAGAAACAGGAAGAACTGAAGGAGTATGAAGTAGAGATTGATTCAGGGAACAAATTAAAAGAAAAAATTCAAGAACCTGAAACATGGCGATCAAGTAATACTCCAAAGGATAAAGGAAAAGAGAGAATGACTTCGAAACCAAAGGTTATAGATTTAGAGTCTTTACCTTTTCCACCTAAAGATCAAATTAAAAAGATTAAGACCGATCGGAAGTATGCTCGTTTCCTTGATACTTTTCGTCATATTCATGTTAATATCCCTGTTATCGAAGCTCTGATAAATATGCCTGCCTATGGAAAGTTTTTGAAGGATATACTATCAAATAAGAAAAAATTAGAGGAATATGAGAATATATGCCTAAATGAAGAATGTTCTCGCAATTCAAGAAGATAAGTTACCACCTAAACTAAAAGATCCCGGAAGTTTTACGATTCCGTGTGAAATTGGAGGATTTTTGTTTAAGAAGGTCTTATGTGATCTTGGAGCTAGTATAAATCTCATGTCTTATGAGGATTATAGAAAGCTAGGCATAGGAAAGCTTACTAAGATCGAAATGACTCTCGCAAATGGCGCATGATGATCGATTAAGTACCCTAAGGGAATTATTGAGGACGTATTGGTTAAAGTAGACAAGTTCTATTTTCCAAGAGACTTTGTAGTTATGGAAATGGAAGAAGGATTTTCAGCGCCGCTTATCTTAGGACGTCCATTTCTAGCTACGTGGAGAACTTTAATCGATGTTCGAAAGGAGAATTAATTTTGAGAGTCAATGAAGATGAAGTTGCTTTCAATATTTTCAAAGCTATGAACCATCAATACACATCACCGAGAATCATGTTCTTTTATAGAAGATATTCATTCTGCCTATGATAGTCGATTACCAAGTTTTGAAGATAGATTAGAAGAATGTTTAACTTTATCTATCTATAAAGAAGATGAGGAAGACATTGAAATGAAAGAGATAATCCTTTCTCTAGATAAAGGAAGTTTTACTTTTAAACCACCATGGCATAAGTATTTAGAATTAGAACTAGAAGGACCGGCTTCTTAAATCATCAATAGAAGATCTCGCTAAGAATGCGAATTGAAACCGTTACCTTTAAATCAAAATATGCTTTTCTTGAAAATGATAACCTTTTACGCTTATTATTTCATCAACTTTAACGGAGCAACAAGAAGATCAATTACTAGGAATGTTGAAAAAGCATAAGAAAGCTTTTGGATGGACAGCTGCCGATATTCAAGGTATTAGTCCGAGATATGTGTTCATAAGATAATTCTAAAAGATGATGCTAAACCTTGTATTCAACCGCAACGCCGCCTCAACCCGAATTTACATGCTAATCGTTAAGAAAGAGGTTATTAAGCTATTAGAAATGGGAATAATCTTTCCTATATCGGATAGTGAATGGGTAAGTCCAACTCAAGTTGTACCAAAGAAAGGAGGTTTCACAAAGTGAAAGAGAATGATAAGAATGAATGGATTCCAACAAGGGAAATTACAGGGATATCGAATGTGCATTGATTTTAGAAAACTAAATGATCATACTAAGAAAGATCATCATCCACTTCCATTCATAGTGCAAATGTTAGAACGCTTAAGTGGACATAAGTATTCTTGCTTCTTAGATGGTTATTCAAAGTTATTTACTGAGATATTCATTGCGGCGAGAGATAGGGAAAAGACAACTTTCACATGTCCTTATGGAACTTTTGCGTATAAAAGAATGCCGTTTGGTTTATGTAATGCTCTGCGCACGTTTCAAAGATGTATGATGTCTATATTTTCTGATATGGTTGAGAAATTCTTAGAAATTTTATGGACGACTTTAGTGTTTACGGAGACTCTTTTAATGGTCGTTTTGTTACATTTAGAACGAGTGTTACAACGCCGTGAGGATACCAATTTAGTGCTTAATCGGGAAAAATGTCATTTAATGGTATCGGAAGGAATTGTACTAGGTCATAGAATCTCAAGTAGGAATTGAAGTTGATAAAGCTAAAGTCGAGGTAATCGAAAAATTGCCTCCACCGCTTAATCTAAGAACGTTAAGAGGATTTCTTGGACATGCGAGGATTTTATAGGAGATTTATTGCAGATTTTTCAAAGATAGCAAAGCCTCTAAGTCATTTGCTTGAAAAGAAGTATCTTTTAATTTTGATAGTAAATGTATGGAAGCATTTAAGACCACAAAGCGAAGTTGATTATCGCACCAAGATTGGTGGCACCAGGTCGGATTTACCTTTTGAGATTATGTGTGATGCAAGCGATTTAGCTGTAGGAGCTGTTTTAGGTCAAAGGTATAATAGAATTCTCAAAGCTATTTACTATGCATCTCATACGTTAAATGCAGCTCAACTAAACTATGCAACTACAGAAAAAGAACTGCTATCGTGTAATTTTTGCCTTAGATAAGTTTAGATCGTATATTGTTGGCTCTAAGGTAATAGTTTATACTGCACCATTCAAAGATTGAAATATTTACTGAGTAAGAAAGATGCGAAACCACGTCTTCTTAGATGGATTCTCCTACTTCAAGAATTTGATATTGAGATTAAAGATAAAAAAGGAAGTGAGAATGTAGTAGCAGATCATCTAAGTAGAATGGAAACTGAGGAAGAAATAGGAAATGAAATTAAGGATTCGTTTCCTGATGAACAACTGTTTAGAATCGATATGCCTTCAACCATGCAGTTATTAAAGAAAAGAATTCCTTCTAAGGAAAATTCACCTTGGTTTGGAGATATCATTAACTACTTAACTTTGTGATTACATTCCGTCTCATTGGACTTGGCAAATGAAAAGAAGTTCTTTTATGACTTAAAATTTTATTACCGGGAGGAACCGGATCTTTTCCGTAAATGTTCGGATGGAATAATCGAGAAAATGTGTGCTGATAATGAAATTTTAAGTGTTTTATCGTTTTGTCATGATCGTGAGGCAGGAGGTCATCATGGAGGTTGGAAAACTGCTTTTAAAGTCTTGCAATGTGGTTTTTATTGGCCTACACTTTATAAAGATGCGTATACATATGTTAAATCTTGTGAGTCTTGTAAAAAATGGGGAAATATCTCGAAAAAACATGAAATGCCTATGCAACCTATTTTAGAATGTGAGTTATTTGATGTTTGGGGTATAGATTTCATGGGACCTTTCCCTATATCGTTTGGAAAAAGATTTATTCTTGTAATGGTAGATTATGTTTGAAAATGGGTAGAAGTCAAGCTCTTCCCACTAATGATACCAAGGTTGTCATACGATTTCTTAAAAAGAACATATTCACTAGATATGGCATTCCAAGGGCGATCATTAGTGATAGAGGTTCACACTTTTGCAATCGACCATTTACTAAATTAATTGAAAAATATGGTGTAACGCATAAGTTAGGAACGCCTTATCATCCGCAAACCAGTGGTCAGGTAGAGGTGTCGAATAGAGAGATTAAAAGAATCATAGAAAAAACAGTGGATTCAAACCGTAAAAAAGCGGGCGCTTAGACTAGATGATGCGTTATGGGCATACTGAATGACTTTTAAAACCCCAATTGGTCGTTTCTCCTACAAATTAGTCTTTGGTAAATCTTGTCATCTCCCAGGTAGAGTTAGAACACCGAGCATTCTCGGCTATTAGATTTTTAAATTTCGATCCTAAGGTCATCGGTGATCATAGACTACTTGATTAATGAAATTAGAAGAATTTCGCCTTGATTCATATGAAAATGCTCGAATCTACAAGGCACGCACGAAATCCTTCCATGATAAGAGAATATATAGTCGTGAGTTCCATATAGGTGATCGAGTGTTATTGTACAATTCACGTTTAAAGTTGTTTCCGAAAGCTTAAATCAAGATGGACGGGACCATTTAAAGTAACACGAGTTTATAAATCTGAGTCGTTGAACTAACTCGATGGGAATACAACTTTTATAGCCAATGGTCACAGGGGTGAAGCTATTTTTGGAAGGTGAAGAAGTCTCTCTCATAAATGAAGTGATGTTGTTGATCGACCCTCAGAAAGACTAAAAGCGATTGGTTTTAAAAGTCGAAAGTATCAAATTACCAGGTTTTATCTTTACTTTTATATGTCTAAACTAGTTTCGTCTTTTACCGGATAGACGTAAAAGAACTCTGGATGTCTTTTTTAGATAGATTAGGAGTTTTGTTTTGCTTTTGAAATTTGGTTTTAATAGAGATATCGCTTTTACTATAGAAGCCTTAGTTTTTGAACAGAACAAGCAATTGTTGAGAGAGAAAAATTGAAAGAAGTTTGTAATGGTACGTCGAGAAGCTCGATAAAGAGAAGCGGCTAAGTTTTTAAGGAAGTGTAGAATCAGGGAAAGATTGAACACAATGGGCAATGTGGGAAAAATATAACTCAATCTCAGAGTGAGTGTTTGAATGTAATTAAGAAGGGAACGATTAGGTGGTTAACCGAAAATCCCGATGGACTTCCAAGACTAAATTCAAACGCTACATTTCTAGGATATAGTTTGCTTGAACGGTATGTTAGAAATCTGGAGTTTGTAGAAATTGAAGAATTAGAAACCCCGTAAGTTCAAGTCTTTTTCTTTTAGTTTTATAAAATTTTTTTTTTTTTTTTTGCATAACTTTGAAAATTTTATAAAATTGGATCTTTATAAAATTAAGGAGTTTTATAAAAGTTTTATAAAAAGTTCTTTAAGTTTTTAGATATTTTATAAGAATTAATAGAAATTTATTGAATTTTTATAAACTTTTAAATAAGTTTTATAAAGATTTTATAAATTTTGAGAAATTGTTATAAAATTTATAAATTTTATTTTAAAGTTTTTATTAAAGTTTTATAAGTTTTTATATCAAAAGCCCAAAAAAAAAATAAAAAATAAAAAAATTCAAAAAAAAAAAAAAACATCGGACCGATCCGCCCTTATCGGGACAGTCCGGGTTGAAAGTTAACCTAAAAGGACGGGATCTTTTCTTCTTCTTCATTTCTCCTCTCTTTTTCAACAAAGAAATTGACAGATCACCCCTTCAACTCGAAAAATTTTATTTTTTCCTCAAAAATACAAATTAAACTACACCATTACATACATTCTTCCTCTTTTACTCTCCTCTCTTCAACACAAGTGAAAAATTTGAAAAAGATCGAACACAAGCTCCATTTCATCCCGGAGGCTTATACGACTTTTCCGGTCACTTTTCACGGTTTTGTTCATTATAAGGTATAATTTGTTTACTTTAGTTATCAATTTAATAATTTTTATAATTTTTAGATTTATTTTCAACTGTTTTGAATTTTTTGTGTGTTGTGACATTTTATTTTGTGTTGTTTTTCTTTGTTTTTATTGTTGTTTTGTCAATTCAATATCGTAGAATGGCCTCATCCAAATAAAAATCTCTAAGAAACGAAGCCTAATATTCCAATAGAAGTACCGGTCGTAGAATTAAAAGATTTAACACCGGAAGAAGAATCATTAGTTTCTGTCGCTACAACTTCACCTCAAGCTAAGAATGCTTATAAAAATATCTATAGTAAATGTGGAGTTGTGTTGGAAAGAGGCTTAGATTTTGATGACTTAGGAGAGGAGGTTAGGCGTATTTTTGCGAGACGCCAATGGTTGGATTTTGCAATGAGAGGACAGGAGAGATCAATACTACCTTAGTGGCGAGTTTTATGCGCTTTGTCTACTTTGACACCCACCGAGGGTAGTATGATGAGTCTATTCCCTTAGGTCTAGACATGTTTCTTTTAGTCCGGAACTCGATTAATCTTTGTTTTAGGGTAGAAGTTTTTCCGGATGAAGAAGATTATAGAAATCGCTTATAGATTAGATGATCCCGCTATGTATGAGCAGATTGCCTCTGAGCTCGAGAGGAGTTTGATGCTGCAAAGAGAAATGGGTGGATAACATTTAATTATGGGAAGTGTTTTAGAGATCCGAGGGCAATCAAAAGATTTTTGAGCCATACTCTCTATCCCACTACCAAACACACCGCCTTTGGTAAAGAAGATTTATGTATTACTTGGGCGATGATTCATGATGTTAAGGTGGATGTGGGGAAGATCATGTATAGAAGGGTTTTCGAGTTTATTGTTCTTCGCCAAGCGAGGAGTCACATGTACTTTCCTCGGCTTTATTTGATTTATGTCGTAGATCGGAGTTCCTTTCTGTCCCCAACGACAAGTTGATGATGGCGGATGAGTCCCCGATAGGCCCTAGTCCGAGGAGGTCTCCAGAGGTTCGATAGACTCGATAGTTAGACGTAGTACCCTCCACCACCTCACCAGGTTCCACCCGGTTTCAGCATTTTCATCTTTTTCTCGAGCAATGGCGAGACTTCTCTCCCAAACACTATTACATACGATATGTTTCAATCCTTAGTATCGGATGTAGCCCGAGGACGAGGCTAATATGGCTTTGTTTGTTTGGCGAGTAGGCAAAGTGGAGTGATGATTTACGTAGAGGATCTTTGAGACATGAGCGGATGCATCTTGATCCTTCTTTCGATAGAACCGCCTATCCGCCTGTCAATCTAACCCATATACGTTACTGAATGGATAGCACCTATTCCACCATCTCGAGCTTTCATCATATGCCAAATCCTTTTGAAAGCCGCCTAGTGGTCGTGGTGTCTTTTATACTGAGTTCTCGTGTGTTGTTACATCTAGGCCGGGAGGATTTTCGATTTTGCAAGGATGACGATGAGTATGAGTTTCGTTGGGTCTCGGCTGATTCGATTCGGACCACGACTACGTTTTCCACGGCAAGAAACGTCATCGGTTCCAAGTATGAATGATCCGGTTTACACTGCTGACGATGATGATGTTGACATTGTTTGATTTTAAACAACTTGATGTGATCCGTGATCGAATCAGATCCGAAATTGCCCAAGGACTTGACTGATGGCACCAATACGACGAGCACCGCGACCCTTAGCTAACTCGTAACTAAGAACCTTGGTATGACCTCAACCCTTAGATAACCCGTATCTAAGAACCTTGGTATACGAACGCCACAAGGTCTGCTCAGAACCTTGATAAGTTCCGTTTGGAATCCACCAAACAACGGTGTTGGAATCCACCAAACACCAACGTGAGAAAACTCACCAAAGCTTAAAGCTTAAATATAATATATCAAAATTTGTCTCTGTTGATTACAATGACTCTTAATGCCTTTATATAGGCTACAGACTCCAAGACTAATTGCTAATTTAGCAATGTGGGACAAAATAACTATAAATAAAAACAATAACAAAAATAAAATACTATCTAACCAATGTGGGATAATAAAAGTTAACTAAAAATAAATAAAAGACTCCAAATAAATTTGACAAGTTTCTTCTCGATGGGAATCACATCATTCCCTCCCGGCTCCAAAAGGATTCGTCCTCGAATCAAAAGGATGTCGTAAACAGGTCGAACCAACAACGAATATCAATGATATGCCCGGATCAAATACAAGGCGGACATGCCACTTCAAATCAGTATATCTTCGAGATGTTGATGCATACATCACCAAGGAAACCAATGAGTAGTAATCTTGCAGGTGCTCAATGCAAATTATTTTCTCTGGAGCAGCAACATAATCATAGGGATTAGAAGCCGGAATAACAGCACAATACACCGCAAAAGGATCAATGAAAGTGTGCTTCGGTTTTCCATCAATGTCAACTGGGACAAAAACATCCATAGGCAATATATTGGTTGGATTGGGTGTATCAGATAGCCCAGTTGGCTCCTCAAATGGATGATCTTCATGAACCTGCAACGAAGACGAAATAGAACTCGAACAAGTGGTTGGTGAAGTAGGACCATCTGTCTCATCTGCCTCGATTTTCTCCACCGCTAATGTGATATCCTCGGTCTGCGTCACAACATCACACTCCATTTCATTCTTTAGCTCCACCACACGTCCACTCTTGCCGTTTTTCAATTCTGGCGCAATATTTTGTCCCACATTGCTAAATTAGCAATTAGTCTTGGAGTCTGTAGCCTATATAAAGGCATTAAGAGTCATTGTAATCAACAGAGACAAATTTTGATATATTATATTTAAGCTTTAAGCTTTGGTGAGTTTTCTCACGTTGGTGTTTGGTGGATTCCAACACCGTTGTTTGGTGGATTCCAAACGGAACTTATCAAGGTTCTGAGCAGACCTTGTGGCGTTCGTATACCAAGGTTCTTAGATACGGGTTATCTAAGGGTTGAGGTCATACCAAGGTTCTTAGTTACGAGTTAGCTAAGGGTCGCGGTGCTCGTCGTATTGGTGCCATCAGTCAAGTCCTTGGGCAATTTCGGATCTGATTCGGTCATGGATCACATCAGTTGGTATCAGAGACAGACACGAATGATGTGATTCCCATCGAGAAGAAACTTGTCAAATTTATTTGGAGTCTTTTATTTATTTTTTTTCTAAAAGAGTAACGCAACAAGTACGGATACGATCGTAAAACGAAATAAGAAGCGGGGAAAAATAGATATTAAAGGAAGCAAGATTTTTTTTTTTTTTTTTTATTGATATTGAAAAAAAAATACGTAAAATTAAAAGGATATTTGGATACCGTCGGTTAATCGGCTCGATACTAACCGATGTGATCCGTGATCGAATCGAGATCCGAAATTGCCCAAGGACTTGACTGATGGCACCAATACGACGAGCACCGCGACCGCCTTAGCTAACTCGTATTCAAGAACCTTGGTATGACCTCAACCCTTAGATAACCCGTATCTAAGAACCTTGGTATACTGAACGCCACAAGGTCCGCCGCTAACCTTGATAAGTTCCGTTTGGAATCCACCAAACAACGGTGTTGGAATCCACCAAACACCAACGTGAGAAAACTCACCAAAGCTTAAAGCTTAAATATAATATATCAAAATTTGTCTCTGTTGATTACAATGACTCTTAATGCCTTTATATAAATTACAGACTCCAAGACTAATTGCTAATTTAGCAATGTGGGACAAAATAACTATAAATAAAAACAATAACAAAAATAAAATACTATCTAACCAATGTGGGATAATAAAAGTTAACTAAAAATAAATAAAAGACTCCAAATAAATTTGACAAGTTTCTTCTCGATGGGAATCACATCACAACTTTTATTATTTCTAAACATTTTATGACTGTTTATTTTATTTTCTGAATTTTAACTTTAGTTGATAAGTTTGCTAGTTTAATAAGTTTTCGATTTCATTAATCGTTTTTACATAAATAGTTGTAAATTTATTTTTAATAGTATTTAAATATTTCATAAAAATCAAAAATCAAAAAAATATATTTATCATTCGCATGTCATATTCGTGTATCGTTTTATCCGTATCGGTGAGATAATATTTAAACTACCTTTATAGCTTCTCAAATAGCTTGAAGGCTATTAAGTTGAACAAAGAAAACTTGAATTTTACAACCTTCATACGGTAAAAATATCTTAAAGCCGGACCGGTCGGTCGGTTTGCCAGACCGATCCGGGAGTAAAAGCGCTTAGTCATCTTTGAAAGTGTTAGTATGCATGCACGTGTACTTTAATTTTTATCCATTTAAGGACGAGAGGGTTGAAAGTAAAATTTGCCAATTCACTCACTACTTTCAATCCTCTTCTTTTTCTGCATCTGCTTTAAACTAAAATGTCAAACCGATCATCACCATCACCAATTCATACGAACCGGAGGCGCTTGATGTTTTTGTCCCGGAGTCTAGCGCTTCAAATGTTAATTTGTTGGTGAATGCGAGGTTTGCAAATTCTCCTATATTGATGGAAAGGGTATCAATTTTGAAAAATTGATCGATTCGAAGGGATTTAATTCGAATCAAGGATGGAAAAAATTTGTTAAGCATCCTCGAGGAAGAATTAACGCTTTCTATTGTTAGGGAATTTTATTCAACTCTTTCTCATTTACTACGGTAGATCCGTCACGACTTATATCTGCTTAAGTAGGTACACTTATTCACCTATCACCTCATATTATCAATCATATCTACGAGATACCGATTTTCAATCCAATCCATAATCTTCATTATGAATATCAATGGGCATTAGGAAACTCTTGTCATGTTGTTAACTATGTCACGGAAGCTTTTCCGTATTTATTTCGAGTTCGATCAAAATTACGACTCTACCACTTCACTTTCTGCCGCGCTAAATCCGAGAGCATGGAAACGCTTCATTAACTCACGAGTCTATCCGACTAGTGACTTTGCATGGGTTAGTGATAGTGAGATACTTTTGTTATTTGCATTGATAAGTGGAGCTCATGTGGACTGGGGGATTTTGATTTTTAAGACGGCAGTGAACTTTGCAGTAGAGCGATATAATGATGGAAGGCCGATGCCTTTTGCCTGGTTGATTTCAAGATTGTGTGTTCATTTGAATGAAGTCCCTGAAATTGCTTCTGATGAGATATATCCGTCTCGTGATTGTCGTAGAGGATTGCTACCGGTAGAGAATCCGGGTTGTTCGTCAACTATTTGAGATAGTTGTTAGTGGTTTTATTTAATTTAGTTTAAGTTTGGTTTGCTTTAATAAGTTAGAGTTGATTAAGGTTAGTAAGTTAATAGTAAGTTTGTTTTATTTTTATTTTTTTTTTAGTCTGTAATAGTTTCTTTTTGTTTAATATATATGTTGTTTGATTTTAATATACGTGTGTTATTTATAATTATAATGATCATCTATAATTTTAATTTAATTTTCGAACCTACTTTTCATACTCATTGAACATCGGGACGATGTCACTGTAAATAAGTGGGAGTAGAGTTAGGTTTGAAAATTTCATTAAAATTTTCAAAAAATTAAAAATAATTATAAAATATAACCTTTTTCATATAAATTAGTACTTTAATTACTTATTTCTTAGTTTTAATTTTTCTTGAATAATTTAAGTTGGTTAATATATGAATAAAAATGATATAATTCGAGAGGATTAATTTTTGATTTAGTAAAATATATTAGATATATAATGAATATGTTTTATATCTTTTATAAGATTTTAAGATTTTGAGTATGTATAACTAAATAATTTTTGTCAAATATTTCTTTTATGGAATTATTCAAGTAATTTTATATTTATAAATAAATTTTTAGATAATTTTCTTTTCAAGATTAATTATGAATTTGGAATCAAAATTAGGAATGATGATTTTTGGCACCACAAAAATATAATATAAAATAATAAGCCTCCCGAATAAAATTTCCAATTTTTGACCCACCTCGCTTTTTTTAAGAGTGATTTAGACCTCACTCGAATTTAGCCATTTTGATTAACTAGAAATTTCCGACCACTTAGCTTGTTTTGGTCTACATTTCTTTGACATCCTTCGAGTTTGTGCGTCTTATGAGAGGAGATGATGTGAGAAAAAGTTAAGAGTTGAGAAAAATGGTATATGATTGGAATGAGTTCGGAGATATGTTAGTGTCCTATGAACAATTTATATTAGGAACAAAGCACCATTTTTACACGAAATTAATCAAATATCGTTATCTTCCTATCTTTGATCGACAATATAAAAATAAAATATATCGGTAGTAGCTACCAATGATTTGAGTGCATGAGGGTGTTATCTAAAACGTCCTATATCACTATGAGGTATAAAGCTCCCGATAAAAAATTCGAATCAAAAGATCTCAAGAATAATTACGGGTTTAAGGAAACCGACTCGTAATTTTAGATCGAAAGAGTAGTACTCGATCAATCTTGATGAAGCAATGCTTGTAAATTTGATTATTTACACACACTCACGCTTTAGTTCTTAATGTTAAAAAAAAAAAAAAAAAAAAAAAAAAAAGAAAAATCAAAAATAGAAAAATAGTTGGAATAAAAGGATGTTACTAATCGAAATCTGTTTTGATCAAGAATGTGAAGACGTAGTGCGTCGACTTGCATCTTTCTCTTTTGATTTCCTTTTCTATCTTTTCGATTAACCAATGTCCTATCCTAATATATTAAGCCAATATGTCTTCTATCTCGACTTAGTTAATGATTCCGTAAATTGTAATAATCGAGATAGAAAGTATTTCTAATATTTTATTTATATTTCAAATTATTGCATGCATGTTTCCATCTAATTCATATTTGATACTTAATTCATTTAAGTTATATAATCTCCTTTCTTAAATTTCTATAAAATTTATAAATTATATGTTTGTAATATTGACAATATATATATTACTTTTGAAATTTTAATCGATCAATTATATTATCTCATTATTTATATATTATCGCTTATTTTTTCTCGAGGACGATCAAAAGCTTAAGTGGGAAGTAATTGATGTATTATTTTTATATGATTGAATTTACGTGATTTTATTACGTTTTGTTGACAAATTCTATGTAAAATATCTAAAATTATGATATAATTAGTATAAAATATTAATCTTTGTAGTTTAGTATAGTTAGTAGTAAAAGTTAGTATTTATAATAAAAGTTGTAGTTTTTGTACGGTTTTAGTAACCGGAATATTGTGTCTATTTTACACGGGTATTTTGTGTTTATTTCATTGCGAGAATCCTAAGATGAACTGAATCCCAGTATCGACACTTTTGAAGTCAATACAAGTCGGTGAAAGGAAGTTATAAAGCGTCACCGATATAAATGATCGAGGAATAATTGTTTCGAATCTCGAGAAGGACGTATAATACAAATGGCTCATCGAGAATACGTTTTCAAGAAGTGGTCTTGATGAAAGTTGTAGAGAATTCAACGAGCTTTTCAACGGAAGTTCGATTATGTCATTCGATATCAAGAATTCAAGTTACGATTTTTAGAAGTTAATCGTGTAATTATATATAATTATATATATAATTACACAAAGACAAGTGATGATTAAGGGTAACATGCTTGCACATGTCGATAACAAATCTGTAATGATTGTCATCATTACACCGGACCGATCCGGCAAGTTTTCGAGACCGGTCCGGGAAGGAAGAAAGTCTATAAAAGGGGAGCATCGGAGGCTTCGTTTGGGGGTGTACCAATATATATATACAATATTCTATATATATTCTCTCCTCTTCTTTTCTCTTTTCTTCTCCTTTCTTAGTTTGTAAATAGGCTTTATGCCAAAATAAATTAGTAGTAGTAGTATCGTAGTAATGCTCGGGAAATTCTCGAAGGTTCGTTGTTCTTTCAAGTCGTTGTAATGTCCGGAAAAGACGATTTCTGAGTCGTGATTGTAATCGGGTAATTTCTATAATAATTATGTTTATGTTTGTTATTTTCTTTTTTAGTTTTTATAATGTTATTAGGCTAGATCTAATAACTAGCCAAAGTTATGTAATCGTATTATTTCGATCTTTTCGTTAAAGGAATGATGTTAAAATAAAATTGACTAAAATTGAGTAAAATGAATCTTTTTCTATTTCGCTACGTAATGATAACATATTCGAATGAAGTAATCAATCATGATGAATACCACATATAACTGGCGATGTCTTGACCGCAGAAGTCGATATATGAGTAAAAATAGAAAACCGGAGGGTAAAAATGGCCGTCTGATTAACGGAATCCTATTTCCTACCGAGGCGATTTGTCCTAGTAAAACAAATCTTATTAAAATTTGTACTTTCGAGATCTTAATAATGTTAAAATCACGCTTTAATTGAAACTACACCGTTTGTATTAAATCGATCCGCTTGACAACCGAGCCTCTTGAATAACATCGGCCATCCGACAAATGGAATCACCTCTTTTATCCGGGGTAGATTTGTACTGCACTGCTTTTTTGACTAACTAAGTTTAGCATGGGCGCTTGTGGACATTGGACTGATGACAATTTGACATATGACAATTTCATACGCTCGTGTGAGGAGGAATTGTTGACATTAGAGTACACCGTTTCATTCACTCAATTGGACCTAATAAAAAGGAAGATCGAACACATTCTATTAATTGAAAAGATCGAATAAATTGATTACATATACTTTGGCTAGTCTAGTCTATAAACTATATATTGGTATCTATATATTTATATATATATATATATTTTACTATTTATGTACATCTATATATATTTATATATCTATATATATTATATTAGAATAACTTTTAAATTACGCATTTATTTTATGTTAGTTAGAGTAGTAGTAATCTGTGTTATAAAATTGCGGTTTAGATCGAGTTAATAGCAGCTCTTTGGTGTTTAACCACACTTAAAAGAATTACCACTTTTTTCCCTGAGGATTCGACACCGACTCACCACTTTATCACTACTGCTTTGACCCGGTACCTCGCCGGTTAGGATCCGTCTAACCTAGAAAAGGTCTGTCCCTTTTTTTGACGCCGTTTCTAAGGTCTGGTTTGGTGACGTCAATAACCGAGTACAATGAAACTCACACTTGTGGATTGGAGCGATTAAGCAAATGATCATAGGCAAGCCGGACCGAACTATAGGTCATCTCGTTAGAGAGAACCTCATAAAACTCGGCGATCGATTCACGACAAAACATTTAATTGTGGAGGTCAAAAGAGTATTCAACATAGACCTTGATTATCGCGTGCATATCATTGTAGGCAGAAAGCGTTGGAATTAATCGGAGGAAGCGTAACACTATCGTATTCTAAATTACCCGCCTACTTTTACATGTTGAAGAGTGAAAATCTTGAAATTGTCACAGACATAGAGACTGACCATGTTACTGGCAGGTTCAAGTACTGTTTCATGGCTTTGAAAGCTAGTATTGACGGGTTTAAGTCATCGTCGACTGTCTTAGTCGTGGACGGTACTCATCTAAAAACAAAATGCGAGGACATTGTTAGTAGCTATCGGTGTAGACCAGTGATAAACTCTTTCCGGTAGCGTTTGCCGTGACCTACGGAGAGAGCAGGGATGCGTGGATGTATTTCATGCTTCAAGTGAAGGGGGTAATCGGGGAACGTGAAGACATGGTCACTACTAGAATTTCCGGGATTTGTAACGAATTTTTGTGACGAACATTGTTCATCACCATTTTTTGACAATATTGCTACGAATAAGTGACAAAACACATAAAAACTATTTTTAAAATAAATTGAGACGACATTGTGACAAAATATGTACATGACAAAACGTACGTGACTATTTTGTCACAAATCTTCGCGCCAATTTTAGGCGCCTGAATTTGTGACAAAAATTTGTGACGAAAATGGTTCGTTACTAATTTACGACATCATTGCTACAAATTGGTGACCAAACATAACAAGATTATTTTTACAAAATATTGCGACAATATTTTGACAAAATACGTACATGACAAAAGACCAGTAACTATTTTGTCGCAAACCTTCGCGCCAAATTTATGCGCCATTATCTGTGACAAATATGTGACAAACTAGCCCATATATGTTTAATTTTAAAGTACCGACAAAATTTGTGACTAAATTTTGTGACCAAAATATTAGGACACTCATGTGTATCAATGTTCTCATGGATGAGTGACAAAATGTATATCAATTATTTTTACAAGTAACTATGATGACAATGTGACAAAATATGTACGTGATTTAAAAATGGTAACTATTTCGTCATTAAAAATATTTGGGCCAATTTAAATGCCATTATTTGTGACAAATATGCGACGGACTAACTTGGTCAATAAAATTTCCGTAGCTAATTCGAAAACAGACAAGTTTTTTCCACGCATATTTATTGTCAAATTAGTGACAAAATTGTGATGTATACATTCGGTCACTCATGTGTGACAATGTTCCGTGGTTTGATATAGTCAATTTAATGATGGGATACATTGAACATATGAAATATATATAGCACAATTTAAATTAGGAAAAACCCTTTAGTTTGACCTAAAAGGAAAAAAAAAATAGTTAGCAAATTGATTTTGTTGGACTTAGGCAAAGGGAACAATAAGTTATATTGGAAACAAAATCTTTCGGTAGAAAAAAGAATAATTAAAGTTTAATGTTTAACAAAACGGTTTAAAAGAAAAGAAAAACTCAAATTATAAAGCCCAATGAGGCCTTGATTTAGCGGTCAAAGCTAAGGCCCACGACTACTTCTCAGTTATGGGTGTTCACAGATACTGTTTATTCGAAACCCGAACCGATCTGAGGTCATTTGGTTTGGTTCGGTTAATACTCGTTTCTGGTTCGGTTTCGGTTAATAATATAGAGTAACCAAAAATTTCTTCGGTTCGGTTACGGTTCACGCTACAAATTATCCGTAACTGAACCGAAAACTAAACCGAATTGAAAACCGAACCAAAAACTGAACCGAATTAAAAACCAAACAATTAACCGAACCAAAGCCGTACCAAACAAAAAACCGTAACCGAACCGTTTATATCCAACATGTATAATTAGCTTTTATAACCAAAATATCATATATATTCTAAACAAATTGCTTATATCCGAACCGTTTATAACCAAATGAAAAAACGAACCGTTTATTACCAAATAGATTTGTTAAATTTTATTTTGGTTTTCACTTAACCGAACCAAACCATATATTTCGATTCAATTCAATTCGGTTTCAAAGAAATCGGTTCGGTTTGGATATTTACTAGCTGAATTTTTGGTTGCGATTCTACCATTAATCGTCTTCTAAACCGAACCGCTGATTCCCTACAAATAAATAAATGTTGGAGTTCTACTTACTTAGTAAATCAAGAATGAATGTGTGTGAAGATTAAACTTCATATATTATTATATAATTATATATAGTGTACTTATTCTAGTATTTCTAAGTCATATAATATACGAAAATCTTCATTATATCATAGCAATTAATTTTTAAATTATTATTTTAAAGCATTTTAATAATAAACATATAAAAAATCATCATATCCTGTTAACATTTCCAACCCTAATTAACATCAACATTTCGGCGTCCCCTTCTCTAGCCTCCTCCCTACTCCACCCTGTTCCTAACTCCTCTTTGGCCCTTGAAGCACAGCGGCGACGGCGGCGGCGGGGAGTCTGCTGGCTGAAGCATTGATTAACATAATATTTAGAATGAAAGCCTAGCTATTCCGATACTCCGATCTAAGAAACGGCCATATATTTCAGGTGGAACCCTCCTCCTTCCACCGGCTAAGTAAAATCACAGGTAAATTGCGTGTTCTCCTATTTTATCAAACATAAGTGGCTTCCATCATGTCTAATCTTCAAATTCATTTTCCTGTGTGCTTTTAGTCTTCTCCTTTTGAGTTTGAATTCATATGTTAATTTGTTGTTGAGTGGTTTCTGTTTTATTGTTGGTCAAATTAAAAAATATTACTTAATTGATCGGTATATTTTGTATTGTGTTTCTTTAAATTACTATGACTCAAGCTTTGAGTTTTCTTTGATGCGAAAATACTTCCAACACAATATGTGTATGGCCACTTAAGCATCGTACATGAAAAAATAGATGGTTCTTCATTGGAGTTTTTATACATCTTTGAATCTATGCTCAACTGGTGACATTTGTTTAATTTCATATTTTTATGTCTCTAAGGTACTTTCCAATCAAGTGTTCTGTGAAAATTCCTTTGTTTCCAGTCCTAAGTGTTATCAAACACTTAGTCCTACTATGTCTTCCCTTTCATGTTCGTTTTAGATTGTCGATAGTTTTCCACAGTTCATTACCATAATTCAATGCATATTTGTTATAGCTCATCTTTCTAAATAATTGTTATTGTAAATATATTCAACTAGTAATCTTTAATCTGAAATAGTTGAGTCTTATGTTTTCAAATAAAGCAACATCTTGTTAGATGGATACAAATAGGTCGATGGATCAATTGGCAAGACTAAAGTAAATGGCATAGAAGTCAATCTTGAAGCTGAAAGATATTGAAGTTGTTTCTGCATATTATATGCTAAACTTGGTGCATATGGGCATCATGATAATCAAATATATTGTCCTTTTATGGTAATAGAAGTAGTTCATAACGCTGTGGAAGTCCATAATTTGAGATTGTGCTTTTTTTTTTTATCTTAGTTGTTATGTATTCAAATTTTCAATGCTGATTATTCATTGGAAAGAGATATCTTGTTATGCATTTTGTTTTCATGTGTGAACAATAACTATTCAAGCAATTGCAAAGCCTTGGAAGTCTAATGAAGCTGAAGTGTTGAACGGGTAATGAGTTTGTAATTTACCTTTGGAACACCTTTGATATTGTAGTAGTAGCTCTTTTTTTTAATTGTGAATAGCCTTGGCTAACTTGACCATTTTTTTTGTAATTCATTGATTTGTATAATTGATTCACAGGTTGTTCTATCTTTCGAATGATTTTGGAGTCATATGGAATGTTGTTGTCTTCAGGTTAGATGGATTATATTTGCATTGATGATATTATGTTTCATGTTTTTGGCTGCAGAGATGTTTTTCTGTAATTTTCTTTCATAATGTGTTTCTGCCATTGTCATTCGACTTCAACGCTAAAGGGACTTCTTGGAATCCCATATTAGTAGAATTTTTATATATTCAATATATCATTTGATAATCAATATTAAGTACTTTATTGGAAAAATTGTTAAGTTCTCGCTCATAAGACCCGTAAACTAATTCATCAACAATGTTATTGCAAAGTGTAATTCTGGATGTTCATTTATGAGCTTCATATCGATCAAGTGATTCCTGACAAGTAACAAGTTATTTTTTAGTTTTGTGATCTCGATTTTCGTATGCAATATGGTATTTAATCTCTATGTTTCTTGCATTTTGACTTCCAGAGTCAAAAGAATAAGGATCTCTTCAGGCTATCTGCCATTGCACCTTTAATATTTGTTTTTAAGCTCATTGTGACGCTTTAAACTAAGTACATTCTTGTTAGGAAAAACTAGTCATAATGATGTGAAGGTGGGCAATAAATGACTATAAAGCTTACCCAGGGGATTCACAAGTTCATAGGCTGTTATTATGCGTCATGCGAGGTAAGTAGTTATTTTAGCATTATATATTCCTTTAAAGTTGCTTTGGTTGCTCCCTATGATATTTGAGTAGGTCCTATGAAATTTATCATTAACATTTGCTTAAACTTGAAAAATAATTCACTCCCCTTGTATTCTCAAATAATTTAAGTGGTTATTTGCATGTTTTTGTTTTTGTTTTTATTCTCTGGTACCTATCCATTGGTTTGAAGTCGTTGTTGTTAAAGTTGTCCTACATTGGGCATTTGCTATTGTTTCACCCACCATATTAAGAGATAGACTTCCCTCGCCTCATAACTTAGGTTTTGAGGATGATGCCCCTCGTATTATATGGTTTGGGCTTATTTTCAACATGGTATTAGGCTCTTTGTCATAGGCTCACACTTGAGAAGGTATGTTAAAGTTGTCTCACACTTGAAAAGTAGATGATTTGTCAGATTGGTTATCCGTTATGCATCAGACTGATCATCTAGATAGAGATGATTTATGATTCAGCTTTTCGGAGTGGAAACTTTGATGAAGTTTCGCGCTCAAAGTTTCCTTCTCATCAATGGTGCAATGGGACCCGAATTCGGATGATATGCCGAAAGAGGCCGTGAGTTGCTTTGGCGGTGCAAGCGAGTTCGCTATGAATTTAAACACGTTCTTCATGATGTTTAACTAGATCTTCAAGAATCTGAGTGAGATGCAGAACTCAAGACACTTTTAGAGATGAAATATGACTGTGGTGCAGAACTCAAGACACTTTTAAAGATGATTGCTCGTTCACAAGATTGAGTTGTTTTCTGTGAGAAAACCATTAGTCTCTTGAGTTTGTCCGTTAGTCATGAAAAATATTGATTTCATATTTTGAAATGTTATTTGACTCAATTATGAATAAAATGATTTGCTTCATTTATATGATCTTGGATGTGGTTTGATTATTTATGCTATTGAAACTTTTTTTATGAGAACATTTATGTTAATGAATATATTTTTTTAAGATAATAAATATAGTAAAAATGTGAAATATAAATTTTGTTATAAAGTCATTGCAACTATTGATACTTTTGTCATACATTTGACACAATAATTCGTTATAAATATAGTTAAAATTTGCCATAAATTTATCAAGATACTTTGTCACACTTTTGTCGTAAAACACAGTCACAAAATTAAATCAAAATTGTAGGGATAAAAATGTCAAAATTTTATCTCTAAATTTGGTAGGAAAATTGTCACAAGGATTCATCACATAATAATTACTAAAATTTCGTCACAATTTTATCGTACACATTCGCTCACAAATTCACATCAAATTTGTAGCATATGGTTGTCACTATTGCATCAATAAATTTGGTTACAAAATTATCATAGTTTTTGTCGCACATTTGTCATTTGTGTTTTATGAAGCAAATTTGACACAATACTTCATCACAAACTTATCGGAAAATTTTGTCACACCTCCGTCACAAAACATAATTTTTGTCACAGATTTATCACCAAATATTTTGTCGCAACTATGTCACAAAGTATGACTTTCGTTACAATTTTGTCACAAAACGCAGTGACAAAGTTACTTTTGACACAAAAATTTGCAACGGGTGTTCCGTGGCGGAAATGCTTTTCGTCGCAAATTTGTCACAAACGGGCTTTAAGTGATTTAATTTGCGCATTTAAAACCACCGCCACAAATCCGAAAATTCTAGTAGTGGGTGTTCGTATCGTATGCAGGGGTTGGCATCATTGGTGCCGTTAGAGATGTATTTCCAAACGCTCACCATGGTTTTTGCTACCACCACCTTGTCATGAACCTGAATAAAAATTCGAAGCACGTGATCGTCCATACACTTTCTCGGGAAGCCGCGTATACTTTTTCAAAACGCGATTCGCAATAATGTTTCGGCGCTTAAAAGAGCAGATAAAGATCCAAACAATAGAGTGTCTAGTTATTTGGAGGCTATTGGATTTCGTTCATCGGGCACGATCACATTTTCCAGGGACACGTTATGCAATAATGACAAGCAACTATCTTGAAAGTTTTAACAACGTGATCGTGGATGCGCCGTAAGTTGAGTATCGTGAATTTGTTAGACTACATAAGGGCAACGCGTTGCGAAAATGGCATTGCGAGAGAGAGAGAACTTGCATTGGCATGTCGCCGATGTTAGCCCCTGGTCGAAAAATTCATGATCAAGTATCGCGTGCCCAAGAACCTTCACACTAAAGCGCGATCGACCGGGACCGATTACAAGTTGGGGACGCCGATACTAGCACAAAGGTAAATATGGCTGAATGGGAGTGTTACTGTGAGAGTTTCAGGGGCTCAAGATGCCTTGTGTACATGCTTGTCTTTCGCTATAAGTGAGCGTGAGTGAGAGTCCGTGACGATTATTGTTGTCACTACTACAAAGCTCAATGTTTCCAGCGATTTATGAAGGACGCGATACCTGCTCCAAATCGAGGATGATTGGATTGTTCCCACTTCAATTAGAAACCAGCGCATTCCGCCGCTTTGAGCCTAGATTGAGCGAAGGAGGGAAACACAAACAACGGTTATGAGGCGGGGCGACCCAGATCCTCGAGATTGCTTCTCAAGGTGAACCTCCTGGCGGTAGGACCAAGAGTTGCCTAACGAGAGGACAGCCCCAGTGCTCGTAGGCGTTGCTCGTTGTGTGGAACACACGGACACAAAAGGCCTAAATGTCCGTTTCATACAGTTGTTGTTCCTAATTGATACAGTCATTTTGTTCCTTTTTTTCATGTTTTTTAGTATTATCTCAAGTCGTGAAACTTTTTATACATGTTTGTATCTTTTTGGGGACATTGATACTATCGTGATCGTGACTATCTTATATGTTTTGTATCTTTATATTATAATAGCAAATGGGTAATGTAGTTCAAACGAGTGATAACAGGGCTTACAATCATAAAAACAAAGAGTAATGATACATTGAGAAAACAATAAGATGATGCTTAAATAAACTAAGGGTGATCATGAAATACGATAGGATGACTCCTAAATAAATGATCTTCAATATTTAGTAATCACCACATTAAACACGACGTGATTTTCTATAGGTTGATCAATGACTTCAAATCTGCATTCATCTCCCGGATTTAGGTCATTGTCCGTAATGAAATCATTCAACCCGCTTAAATATGTGTGCGTCGGTGATGAGTGTAAGCTCCATAATCTTGATCGAAAACCGGACAAATGCTCCTCGCATATTAAAGCTATAAAAATTAGAACTGAGTGTTTGAAATTAAAAAAACTTAATAAGGTTTGATACGTACCGGTACTCCGTCTGTGGACATCCAGTCTCGTCGTGCAGGATTGTATAGAATGGTGTTTGAGATGGATCGATCCTCCATTGGATTGTCCTGCAATCTTGTGATGCCGATAACATTAACCTCATGTATGTAGCCCATTTCCATATGATCCGGTCAATGTGGGTCGAGTCACCGCTTCAGATCGGGCCGTCGATACACCGTTATGGTCCATTCATCGATCGACATGCGCACAAGCACCCAATGCTCCGTGTTAATCATCCGAGATAGCATAGGCGATCGTTTTCTTGGTCCATTTAGAAGTTTCCAACGTCAAAACAAATGGAACCACCGCATCCATGTCGCCTCCCATTTCTCTAATTCAGGCACAAGAGTACTTGCGAATGAGGCATTACACAAACTCACATATTTTTCATAATGATCGAGTTAAGTCATCATACGAAAGCGGAACATGATCCCATCATACGAGTCAATGTCTTTGCAAATGGGATTTATTACTCGATCCACAATATTACGATAAAAAAAAATAATACATGTTAAAAAAATTCAAATACAATTTTAAATGAGTTTACTCTGGCATTTATCCGATGACCTTGAAACAAAATACGCTTGAAAAATCACCATCCGCAGGAGAAGGTAATATCTCCTCGCCGCTTTTAAACCCCGACTAATAACTTGGTCGTATCACCTTCACCGATCCGATCCATTTTTTCGATTCGTTGTACTCTGGTCGATAGTCCTCCGAGCGGTGTGTGTGCCTATCGCCCTCAGGCCTTTTTTAGGTCAATCCACTGGGTAATATCCTCCTAACGCACTGCTCGATCGGCTTAAGGGGTCGATCGAAGGCCTATTTTTTTTTGAAGTGCGAGCTCTTTGTAGCTCCCCTCCTCCCCCTCGTTGTATTCAAACACAGGATCGCTGAGGCCCTAGAAGAGTGCCGGTGTCTGTCGAACTCATCTCCGCATGCACATCATCAATATCGACTCTCGGACCTGGACCAAAGACACTCAAATGAAAATTCATTCAATGGGTCAAGATGGGTGCTTTGCTCTATCTCGGGGTCTTGACCACTGAACGGATGGTGTGCCTTGTTGACTGAAGACGGCCCGACTGGGGATCCCGATACACTGCCCCGGAAGGAGTAACTTGGGACGGTGACGTCATATGAACATTCCTGTAGGTGTCGCTCCGGGTTTGTATCACAACCTCGAGGTGTCTCCGGTCCGTGTTTGTATCACGACCTTGAGGTGTCTCGCCTCGAGCTCACGGCCGCCTTGTGTAGGCGAGGACGGCCCAACTTCGTGGATGGTGTGCTTTGGGTCCTGTCGAGATGTGGAGGTGAGTCACCGCCTTGGGAGGCTTGTGATACAGATGTCCCTCTTCGGGACCTAAGTGTACCCTGTATAATAAAGGAAATGGTGTGAATTTAAATTTGTGTTAACAAGATAAATGCAATTATATTTGTATTTAGAAGTTAATTCAAACCTGTTCCACCGCCGCCCTTTTTAACGACTCGAGGTAACGCGTATGTCGTTCTTCAACTACTCTGGTAGTTGTTACCTGGGCCTCTCTCGGACGTGCCATTCCACCTGCATTTCACTCGAAATTTAGCGATCGTTTGAAAGATACTTAGCCTTCGTTTCAATCAACTCGGCCTTTGTTTCCATCAACTCAGTCCTGACTTCTCTTAACGCATTGTCAACTATACGCGTGATTTCAGGCACCAGTGAGTCTAACGGCACAACGCCCCCCACAATAGGTATACTACCACCGCCATATCGAATTGTTGAGAAAACGATGTGGTACCCGGAGGGTTTACGGATGTAGACGGGCACTCGGGCCGTTCGTCATGACGGGCTTGTTGAGATGGTCGCCGTCCTCGGCATCAACTCACCGGATGCTCACGAACTCGCCATCCAAATTAGACCTTGGGGAACAAGTCTTTGACCAGGGGACAGGATCCGGGACAACCACGGGGAACAGTAATTGACGAGGTGGAGATAAACCTCCGCCTCCGGCAACCCCATACCAATTACGAATCGCCTTATCTTCGGCGGTTGTCAAAATATCACCGACCATCTCAACTTTGCAAAAAGGAAGGAAAAAAAAGGCAACCGATTTTAAATACAATGTTTAAAAATAACAAAAACAATGTAGATTGATAACAATGATAATATAATACATACCCACGGAGTAACACCGGATGTAGGATTGACCAAGGATTTGTAATAGACCCGCCGGCGGCAGGCATTTCCATCTCAACAAACTTGGGCGAGCATTAGCTTGACCTTCTACCAATGTTGCGAATCCCCAGTCTCAGATAAGTCTAGGCATTGCATGGAAACACCACAATCGTAACGCGTATAAACAACCGGAGAATCGTGGCTTATACGGTTTCCCATTTCTTTTAGGTACAAGACCCTTACACTCGAGATACTATCTTACGCCAATTCAACATTAAATTGTTAAAAAAATATCGCCCTCATGGAAATGTCTCGACCAGGTTATGCGTTCGACAATATAAAAATCAGGCGGTATTACCACTCCGGTCGCTTCGATTATTAACCCATAAATAACGTATACTAAAAAGCCATCCGGTATATAGTTTCAACGTCATTCGATGCCATAATCGCCGATTCGATTTTTTTGCAACGTCACATTCTTGATGTACTTATGGAGAGTACAACTAACATCAAAACACCTTGACCGATCGTGCAATTCAACATCCAAATCTGCACCCATGATGAATGCAAACTCTCGTCTTCCGAACTTCACTCTATTATCGCCAATCTTAAAATGAAGCTCGTCGTCTCGGTCTGGATAAACCATATTGAAATAAAGGTATGCTATTAGCCGCCCCTTGAATTCCCAATTGTTACTTATAAAACGAAGAAACGGCCCAAACACTGATCCCTCCAACCTATTCCACAACGCTCTGTTTGGTGTAGCATTGTGCAATAACTCTTGTAGTCTTGTAAGAGTAGCACTTTCCGCATGGAACCGCAATTCGGCATTATTTTTTTTTTCAGGCGGATGAATCAATGTCCCACGTGGTGTTGGATAACTAGTAAGCTGCGAGTGATTAAAAATGTGTTAAGAAGACTATATATATATATATATATATATATATATAAACTTAAGAAAATAAGTGTATATATATATATATATATATATCTTTATATATAATGACAATGTATATATACATACATATAAACTTAAGAAAATAAGTGTATATATATCTTTATATATAATCACAATGTATATATATATATATATATATATATATATATATATATATATATATATACCGTGTATAATCTCAATCAATGCTAGTGTATGTGTATATATCATGTGTGTGCTTAAACTCATGTGTAAATTTAAAATTATCTCATGTGTGTATAATTTCTTTCAATTGATAATAAATATATATGATGATGGCATGAATATGTGATAAAATAAGTGTATATATAACTTTATACATAAATGTACTGGAATATATACACACATTATAAACGAAAAATATACTCTTAATACATATATATATATATATATATATATATATATATATATATATATATATATATTAAGAGTATATTTTCTCATTTGTAACGGGCACCCGTGTTGTTATCAGTTAAACAATCATTTTTCCTGGTGTGTTTATTTTAGCCACCGCAACGCAAAAAATCAATATTCGACAAAAATACTAACCATTTGTCTCTTTATATCTATATATAATATATAGAGGAGGGGGATTTAACCCGTTTTCGTTAATTACCCGACCCAAACCCGGTAAAAAAAATATTGGGTATTAATTAGTTGCCATAAAAAAAACAATAAAATATTCCATCTTTATATACATGCCAAATATACATGAGAACCCAAAATCATGCCAACCCATTTATATATACATTTCTTATTCCATCTTTTTTTTTCATTTTCCATTTCTCCAAGAACCTTTCTGCATCTTTTTTTTTTCATTTCCCATTTCTCCAAGAACCCTTTCTGCCGCATTTTCCAGTGTACATTTCTTATTCCTTGCTTTTTTTTTTCTTTTGGTAGGTTAAATATATATCATTTACCTTCTTTAATTTTCTTTGGTAGGTTATCTCTAATCGTATCTCACACTTTTGACTTTGATTTAAACCTTTTTGGCAATTGAAAAAGGTAAACCGATGTTCAACCGTATTTAATCGTGTTATGGTTGGTGTTTTATTGTTGTTTCTTTTATAATTCTTTTGTATCGTATATGTTTTCTTCATCCTACTTTTGGCTTTGATTCAAACCTTTTTGGCAATTGAAAAAAGGTAAATAGGTGTTCAACCGTATTTAATCGTGTAATGATGATTGTGTTTTATTATTGTTTCTTTTTTATAATTCTTTTGTATCGTATATGTTTTTCTATTGTTTTTTTAAAGGCCAAGCTTTTGAAGAAACCTAAGGTTGAGAAATAAGACTAACTGCGTTTGTATTTTCACTTTTCCTTATTTTCAAAATAAGAAAGTTTTTTTTTTATTAATCAGACTACATGATATCTATAGTATATAATAATAATTGATAAATATGAAAATCAATCATAATAGACAATCAAGCAATATATTTTTACTTATCAAATAATTTTTTTCCTAATTACAATAATTTTGTGTAAAATAAAATGACATATTTGAAAAAAATAAATATAGAAAAAAATAATAATAAAGTCGAAAATAAAATCCATAATTGATTATTGATTAATGATCTTTCAAAAAACCGCACTTTTTTTTCTTGAACAATTGATGCTTAGACTATGTATTCGACCACCAAAATTACAAAGAAATCCCTATAGTTATTGGTTGAGGGATTCCATTAATATTTTTCATATTTTGTTTTTTTGTTGTTAGATTTTAGGAGTAGTTTTCATTACAAGGATTTCTTCATTATGCAATATCATTTCTTTGGTTTTTGCAGCCAATGATGTATGGAAGGGGAGCATAATAATGTGTTCATATTACATTAAAAAAAACAATTATTGCCTAAAAAAATAATTTTAAAAAAAATACAAATAATTAAAAAAAACCAATAATAGAAAGAATATATGCAATAATATAGAATACACATAATAAATGTGTTCATATTATCGCTAAAAAATGTGTTCATATTATATTAATACAATGTATACACCTCTCACAAGATCAATTACGATTTAATATGTATCAAATAATTATTAAATAGATAAAAAAATATATGCAATATTAATACATAATATACACCAATAAATGTATTCATATTATGTCATCACCTTTTTATTGACATTTTTTCTCATGTATTTACATCAATGGGTATGCTTAGATGGCTGAGAAATAAAATCAAAACCGTTACTTTTTTTTCTTGAACAATTGATGCTTAGACTATGTGTTGACCACCAAAAATTACAAAGGAAATCCCTATAGTTATTGGTTGAGGATTCCATTAATGATTTTTCATTTTTTACTTTTATTTATGACTTTCAAATTTTTTGGATACTAAATTCTTTTTTTATATTAGTAATAAGAAACTAAATTCCAAACATTAAAACTGTGTAATTTTGATTTACATTTTATGCTATAATAGTTATATGAGTTGTTAAGTTTTATATGTCATACTATTATTTTATTTATTAAATTTTTAATATCATATTGCTATTATGAAGATATAATACACGCTATATAAAAATCGATTATAAACTACAATTACTTTGACGTATAAAAATAATCATACCATATTTATAATACATCTCAATTAATACCAATCATTCTTAAATTACATTACATTTTGAAATATCTCTTGAGCTTACATATCAAATATAATGTCAAATAATGCATAATAAATTTAACAATAATTGCTACAATAATATCAAACATTCTTAGATTACATTATATTTTGAAAAATAAATAAATCAATTATAAATTACTCATGCCACTTAATGTAGAATATTTTTCTTGCTTAATACAATTATGATAAAGAAAATCATTTATTTAATGCGAAATATCCAAACATTAAATGCATCCCTATAATTTTGCCACCCAAATAATTCCGATATTCTTAAATTAATGACACTTAATGCAGAATATCTTTTCTTGCTTAATACAATTATGATAAAGAAAATCATTTCCTACAAATTAATACCAAAATTCTTAAATTATATTACATTAATGAAATATAACCAATTTTAATTATAAATTATCCATCCCAAAGATAATAATGTCAAATACTCATAACATTGTGACACTTAATGCGAAATATTTTTCATTTACTTATAGTATTTAAAAATTTATAAATTTAGTGTTTGCAATTATTGCAGAAAGTATTCTAACATTAAATTGTATTTTAAAAATATCTAAACACAAATATATCATTTAATGCTAAATATTCACTCATTAATTGCATCCCTATAATTTTGCCACCCAAATAATTCCGGATATTCTTAAATTAATGATACACTTAATGCAGAATATCTTTTATGATAAAGAAAATCATTTCCTACAAATTAATACCATACATTCTTAAATTACATTACATTAATGAAATATAACCAATTTAATATAGTATATAATAATGAATTAAAATCGAATCAATCATAATTATTAGTCATCCCAATTAATTACAAATATTCTTAAATTTATTGCATTTAATACTTAAATATCTTATTAAGTTGTAATATTTAAAAAAGATAACTTTAATTTTTCCAATCAATGCAAAATATTCTTACATTAGATTACATTTTGAAAATATCTAAAATTAAATACATAATTTAATGAAAAATATTTATGCATTAAGTAAAAGTATTCTCACGCATTTTTTAAAAAACCGTGTGTCACCGCATGATTTACTAAAAATATTCTCGCGATTTAAACAAAAATATTCTCGCCGCATTACAACCTATTAATTTCCTAAAATATTATTATTCCACATAAAACACAATAACTCTCCTAATAACTAAAAAAATAACTCTCCTAATATTACGCCGCATTTGTTAAACAAAACAACGTGTGCGCATTTTAAAAAAAAAGCGTGTATGCGCGCGTTTACTAAAAATATTCTCTTCTAAATAAAATCCATCATTGATTATTTTTTAGAACATTGATTGATTATTGATTAAATAATCATTATTAATAAATGAAAATATAAAAAAACAAAATTAATTAAAAAAAATCAACAAGATCCTCATCAAAATCCTTGATTTTTTATTGATTAATTAAAAATAAAATAAAAACTAAATTTAAAATTAAAAACGTAAATACTCACAATCAATGAAATCAATGATTGAATAATAATTAATGAATCATCAATAATTATTAATAATATATAAACGAAAATAAATTATAAATATAAAATGAAAATATAAAACAAGAATCAATGATTTAAGTAAAAATATACAAACTAAATAAAATTCATGATTGATTAATTTTTTAGGAACATTGATTGATTATTTATTAAATAATCATTATTGATTAAATAATCATACCTAGCCAACGCTTAGATCCGCTCTACCCAAACTTTTCTCGTTCACCTCAAGATTCCCCACTGTCCGATCGTCACGAGAGCGCTTTTGGATATCAAAAGGACCTCCCCCGAAAAATGAAAATATAAATAAAAAACCTTGAGTTAAATAAAAATATAAAAACTAACTAAAATCCTAAGAATCTATATATAATCATTGATTGAATAGTGATTAATTAATCATCATTAATTTAATAAGTAACAAATAAAAAACCAAAAAAATAAAAAAATCAACAAGATCTTAATCAAAATCCTTGATTGATTATTGATTAAATAAATATAAAAAACTAAATTTAAAATTAAAAACGTAAATAATCAAAATCAATGAAATCAATGATTGAATAATAATTAATAAAGTGTATGGTAGGGTGGGGTGGTAGGTAGGGTATGGTAAGGTGATGGGTAAGGTGGATAGGGTGGGTGGTGGGTAAGGGTAAGGTAGAGGTAGCGGAGGGTAAGGTAGGGTATGGTAAGGTGGTGGGTAAGGCAGGGTAAGGGTGGGGTGGTGGGTAAGGTAGGGTAGTGGTAATGAGGTAAGGTAGGTAGGTTGGGTTGGGTAGGGTAGGGTTGTTTAAGGTGGTGGGTAGGGTAAGGTAAGGTGGTGTGGTGGGTAAAGTAGGGTAGATTGGAATGTAGGGGTAGGGTAGGAGTGGGTCGAATAGCGTAGGGTAGGTGACAGAGTGAGTGGGTAAGGTAGGGTAGGGTTGGGTTGTGGGTAGGCGCGGGATGGGGGTAGGTCTGAGTGGGTAAGGTAAGGTGATGTTGTGGGTAGGGTAGGGTAGTGTGGTGAGTAAGCTATGGTGGTATGATGAGTAAGGTAGGGTAGAGTTTGGTGGGTAGGGTAGGGGTAGGTGATGGTGTGTAGGGTAGAGGTGGGTGATGGTGGAGTAGAGTAGGTAATGTGTAAGGTAGGTAAGATGTGTATGGTACGTTATTGTGAGATAAGGTGGGGTAGGATAGGGTGGTGGGTAAGGTAGGGTGGGGTTGTAGGTAAGGTAGGGTGGGGTTGTGGGTAGGGCAGGGTGGGAAGAGAGGTAGGGTGCGATGGGGTATGACGTAGGGCTACCCCACCCCACTCTACCTCACCCCACCCGACCTAACCCAACCCCTTCCACCATATCCTAATTTATAACCATAACATACCCTACTCCAGCCACCTTAATTCACTACCCTACCTTACTCATCACTCAATGTGTCACCTTTTATATAAATTGTTTCATTTCATTTTCTCACATTCCCAACGCAATAATAATTAACTTATTTCATTTCATTCCTATTATTTTATTACATTCCATTTCATTCCCACAGCGTAACAAAATGCCAAATAAAGTCTTGATTCTTCAAAAAAACCTTCTTTTCAAAATGTATATTTTACCGCAGCGAATGCTAAAAGCAGAAATATAATCATATTTATTGTATCAGCAAGATAACTTTTAGATATTGTGTTGTCATTGTTTTGTAGCACATATTATGCATTTTAATTGAATTAATCACATTTTCATATATCTCGCAAGTAATGCACGAGTTTGATTAGATATATATATATATATATATATATATATATATATATATATATATATATATATATATATCTATATATAATATATAGAGGAGGGGGATTTAACCCGTTTTCGTTAATTACCCGACCCAAACCCGGTAAAAAAAATATTGGGTATTAATTAGTTGCCATAAAAAAAACAATAAAATATTCCATCTTTATATACATGCCAAATATACATGAGAACCCAAAATCATGCCAACCCATTTATATATACATTTCTTATTCCATCTTTTTTTTTCATTTTCCATTTCTCCAAGAACCTTTCTGCATCTTTTTTTTTTCATTTCCCATTTCTCCAAGAACCCTTTCTGCCGCATTTTTCCAGGTACATTTCTTATTCCTTGCTTTTTTTTTTTTTTTGGTAGGTTAAATATATATCATTTACCTTCTTTAATTTTCTTTGGTAGGTTATCTCTAGAATCGTATCTCACACTTTTGACTTTGATTTAAACCTTTTTGGCAATTGAAAAAGGTAAACCGATGTTCAACCGTATTTAATCGTGTTATGGTTGGTGTTTTATTGTTGTTTCTTTTTTATAATTCTTTTTGTATCGTACATGTTTTCTTCATCCTACTTTTGGCTTTGATTCAAACATTTTTGGCAATTGAAAAAGGTAAATAGGTGTTCAACCAGTATTTAATCGTGTTATGATTGGTGTTTTATTATTGTTTCTTTTATAATTCTTTTTGTATCGTATATGTTTCTCTATTGTTTTTTTTAAAGGCCAAAGCTTTTGAAGAAACCTAAGGTTGAAAATAAGACTAACCAGTTTGTATTTTCACTTTTCCTTATTTTCAAAATAAGAAAGTTTTTTTATTAATCGATTACATGATATCTATAGTATATAATAATAATTGATAAATATGAAAATCAATCATAATAGACAATCAAGCAATATATTTTTACTTATCAAATAATTTTTTTCCTAATTACAATAATTTTGTGTAAAATAAAATGACATATTTGAAAAAAATAAATATAGAAAAAAATAATAATAAAGTCGAAAATAAAATCCATAATTGATTATTGATTAATGATCTTTCAAAAAAACCGTTACTTTTTTTTCTTGAACAATTGATCTTATTTATGTGTCGACCACCAAAATTACAAAGAAATCCCTATAGTTATTGGTTGAGGGATTCCATTAATGATTTTTCATATTTTGTTTTTTTGTTGTTAGATTTTAGGAGTAGTTTTCATTACAGCATTTCTTCATTATGCAATATCATTTCTTTGGTTTTTGCAGCCAATGATGTATGGAAGGGGAGCATAATAATGTGTTCATATTACATTAAAAAAAACAATTATTGCCTAAAAAAATAATTTTAAAAAAATACAAATAATTAAAAAAAACCAATAATAGAAAGAATATATGCAATAATATAGAATACACATAATAAATGTGTTCATATTATCGCCTAAAAAATGTGTTCATATTATATTAATACAATGTATACACCTCTCACAAAGATCAATTACGATTTAATATGTATCATTAATTATTAAATAGATAAAAAATATATGCAATATTAATACATAATATACACCAATAAATGTATTCATATTATGTCATCACCTTTTATTGACATTTTTTCTCATGTATTTACATCAATGGGTATGCTTAGATGGTGAGAAATAAAATCAAAACCGCATTTTTTTTTTGAACAATTGATGCTAGACTATGTGTTGACCACTAAAATTACAAAGAAATCCTATAGTTATTGGTTGAGGATTCCATTAATGATTTTTCATTTTTTACTTTTATTTATGACTTTCAAATTTTTTTGGATACTAAATTCTTTTTTATATTAGTAATAAAAACTAAATTCCAAACATTAAAACTGTGTATTTTTGATTTACATTTTATCTATAATAGTTATATGAGTTGTTAAGTTTTATATGTCATACTATTATTTTATTTATTAAATTTTAATATCATATTGCTATTATGAAGATATAATACACGCTATATAAAAATCGATTATAAACTACAATTACTTTGACGTATAAAAATAATCATACCATATTTATAATACATCTCAATTAATACCAATCATTCTTAAATTACATTACATTTTGAAATATCTCTTGAGCTTACATGTCAAATATAATGTCAAATAATGCATAATAGCCTAACAATAATTGCCTACAATAATATCAAACATTCTTAGATTACATTATATTTTGAAAAATAAATAAATCAATTATAAATTACTCATGCCACTTAATGTAGAATATTTTTCTTGCTTAATACAATTATGATAAAGAAAATCATTTATTTAATGCGAAATATCCAAATTTAAATGCATCCCTATAATTTTGCCACCCAAATAATTCCGATATTCTTAAATTAATGACACTTAATGCAGAATATCTTTTCTTGCTTAATACAATTATGATAAAGAAAATCATTTCCTACAAATTAATACTAAAATTCTTAAATTATATTACATTAATGAAATATAACCAATTTTAATTATAAATTATCCATCCCAAAGATAATAATGTCAAATACTCATAACATTGTGACACTTAATGCGAAAATATTTTTCATTTACTTATAGTATTTAAAAAATTTATAAATTTAGTGTTTGCAATTATTGCAGAAAGATTCTAACATTAAATTGTATTTTAAAAATATCTAAACACAAATATATCATTTAATGCGAAATATTCACTCATTAATTGCATCCCTATAATTTTGCCACCTAAATAATTCCGATATTCTTAAATTAATGACACTTAATGCAGAATATCTTTTATGATAAAGAAAATCATTTCCTACAAATTAATACCATACATTCTTAAATTACATTACATTAATGAAATATAACCAATTTAATATAGTATATAATAATAATGAATTAAAATCAGAATCAATCATAATTATTAGTCATCCCAATTAATTACAAATATTCTTAAATTTATTGCATTTAATACGAAATATCTTATTAAGTTGTAATATTTAAAAAATGATAACTTTAATTTTTCCAATCAATGCAAAATATTCTTACATTAGATTACATTTTGAAAATATCTAAAATTAAATACATAATTTAATGAAAAATATTTATGCATTAAGTAAAAGTATTCTGCCGCATTTTTTTAAAAACCGCAGTATGTCACCAGTGATTTACTAAAAATATTACTCGCGCCAGATTTAAACAAAAATATTCTCCGCCGCATTACAACCTATTAGTTTCCTAAAATATTATTATTCCACATAAAACACAATAACTCTCCTAATAACTAAAAAATAAACTCTCCTAATATTCTCACATTTGTTAAACAAAACAACGTGTGCGCATTTAAAAAAAAGCGTGTATACCGCGATTTACTAAAAAAATATTCTCGCTAAATAAAATCCATCATTGATTATTTTTAGAACATTGATTGATTATTGATTAAATAATCATTATTAATAAATGAAAATATAAAAAAACAAAATTAATTAAAAAAAATCAACAAGATCCTCATCAAAATCCTTGATTTTTTATTGAATAATTAAAAATAAAATAAAAACTAAATTTAAAATTAAAAACGTAAATACTCACAATCAATGAAATCAATGATTGAATAATAATTAATGAATCATCAATAATTATTAATAATATATAAACGAAAATAAATTATAAATATAAAATGAAAATATAAAACAAGAATCAATGATTTAAGTAAAAATATACAAACTAAATAAAATTCATGATTGATTAATTTTTTTAGGAACATTGATTGATTATTTATTAAATAATCATTATTGATTAAATAATCATACCTAGCCAACGCTTAGATCCGGCTCTACCCAAACTTTTTTCTGTTCACCTCAAGATTCCCCACCGTCCGATCGCTATTCTTGAAATGCTTTTGGATATCAAAAGGACCTCCCCAAAAAATGAAAATATAAATAAAAAACCTTGAGTTAAATAAAAATATAAAAACTAACTAAAATCCTAAGAATCTATATATAATCATTGATTGAATAGTGATTAATTAATCATCATTAATTTAATAAGTAACAAATAAAAAACCAAAAAAATAAAAAAAAAATCAACAAGATCTTAATCAAAATCCTTGATTGATTATTGATTAAATAAATATAAAAAACTAAATTTAAAATTAAAAACGTAAATAATCAAAATCAATGAAATCAATGATTGAATAATAATTAATAAAGTGTATGGTAGGGTGGGGTGGTAGGTAGGGTATGGTAAGGTGATGGGTAAGGTGGATAGGGTGGGTGGTGGGTAAGGTAAAGGTAGAGTAGCGGAGGGTAAGGTAGGGTATGGTAAGGTGGTGGGTAAGGCGGGGTATGGGTGGGGTGGTGGGTAAGGTAGGGTAGTGGTAATGATGGTAAGGTAGGGTAGGTTGGGTAGGGTAGGGTTGTTTAAGGTGGTGGGTAGGGTAAGGTAAGGTGGTGTGGTGGGTAAAGTAGGGTAGATTGGAATGTAGGGGTAGGGTAGGAGTGGGTCGAATAAGCGTAGGGTAGAGACAGTAGTGGGTAAGGTAGGGTAGGGTTGGGTTGTGGGTAGGCGCGATGGGGTAAGGTGCAGTGAGGGTAAGGTAAGGTGATGTTGTGGGTAGGGTAGGGTAGTGTGGTGAGTAAGCTATGGTGGTATGATGAGTAAGGTAGGGTAGAGTTTGGTGGGTAGGGTAGGGGTAGGTGATGGTGTGTAGGGTAGAGGTGGGTGATGGTGGAGTAGAGTAGGTAATGTGTAAGGTAGGTAAGATGTGTATGGTACGTTATTGTGAGATAAGGTGGGGTAGGATAGGGTGGTGGGTAAGGTAGGGTGGGGTTGTAGGTAAGGTAGGGTGGGGTTGTGGGAAGGCGCAGTGGAAGAGAGGTAGGGTGCGATGGGGTATGACGTAGGGCTACCCCACCCCACTCTACCTCACCCCACCCGACCTAACCCAACCCCTTCCACCATATCCTAATTTATAACCATAACATACCCTACTCCAAACCACCTTAATTCACTACCCTACCTTACTCATCACTCAATGTGTCACCTTTTATATAAATTGTTTCATTTCATTTTCTCACATTCCCAACGCAATAATAAATTAACTTATTTCATTTCATTCCTATTATTTTATTACATTCCATTTCATTCCCAGTAACAAAATGCCAAATAAAGTCTTGATTCTTCAAAAAACCTTCTTTTCAAAATGTATATTTTACCGCAATGCTAAAAGCGTAAATATAATCATATTTATTGTATCAAGATAACTTTTAGACATATTGTGTTGTCATTGTTTTGTAGCACATATTATGCATTTTAATTGAATTAATCACATTTTATATATCTCTCAAGAATGCACGAGTTTTTAGATTAAGATATATATATATATATATATATATATATATATATATAAATGGTTAGATTTTTAGGAATATTGTTGTGTTTTTGATGTTTAGCAATATTCAATTATATACAAGTAAATATATGTAAATATATGTGTATATAATCGAAAAACCAATATACACACTAGAAGAGAAATTTTTCGTTTCGTTGTGTTGTGTTGTGGCATATGATGAAGCGGGGTAATAGAAGAAGATTGTTTTCACCAATCACAGAATATTTGATGATGACGAGGAGATCGAGATCTTGTGAGCCAGCGAGCAGTAATCTTATACTTTACTTTCGATCTAACGGATGCCTCACTTCCGGCGGAGGCTTTACCAAGTCAGCGAGAACGGAAAAGATGCTCTATTGAAGCGACCTAATGAAAATTCTACGAGCTACCTACCAGGAGCCCCAATACAAAGCCTGGAGATTAGGCATGACACAAATGGATCGGAAGGATTCGAAACACCAGGGATGCATGCATTTCTAAGAACCTCATCAGTCGGCGCGTACTATGTAATAGGTCAAGAATTTTGTTGTTTTGGAAAATTTTCAAACAACATTTATTTGTCGTTTGTTTCTCGTTTTTAAATTCAATTTTTTTTAATATTAAATTAGGGCATTTTCATTGTGATTGCCCGTAACAATTAAATTATTCGAGTGTTATTTGAAAACTCAAGTTGTATCAAACTACATATTTCAAAATTAACTAAGGCATGGAACATGAAAGGAAATTATACTACTAAATTTCGAAACAACTTATAACATACATACAATATCATATAATCGAACTATGTACATTATCATTTCTACATTATCGTTTCTAATAATAACATTGTCACTATAATTACATTAATGCATATCATTCTAAAAAAATTCTAAATTATCAAATAATCAACATAAATACAATATCAAAATTTCTACAACATCATTATTTGTACAACATCAAGATTTCTACAAATTTTCCAATCATATAATCCAAATAATTACAATATCAAAATTTCTTCAACGTCATTATTTGTACAACATCAAGATTTCTACAAATTTTCCAATACAAATTTTCCAATCATATAATCCAAATAATTACAATATCAAAATTTCTACAACGTCTTTATTTGTACAACATCAACATCAACATTTCTACAAATTTTCCAATACAAATTTTCCAATAGCCCGTGCAAAATAATTACAATATCAAAATTTCTACAACGTCAAGATTTCTACAACATCAACATTTCTACAAATTTCCCAATATACATAATTCGAAATGTCCAATATCTTATAACCATAATTTCTACAATATCAAAATTGTACAATATCATTACTACAATTTCTATCTTATAATCATAATTTCTACAATATCAAAATTATGCAATATCAAAAATTTACAATATCATTACTACAAAATTTATAAAATTAACTCACAATTTCGATTTTTTTTGGGTCAATACATAAACATACTATATCACAATTTCGAAACCTAAATTTCAATAACATTATTATATCACAATATCGATAACATTACAATATCAAAATTTGAAATAAAAAGTTGCAATTCATTAAAATTTGGGGGCAAATTCATCAAAATTAAACCTAATAAACTGTAAATAACTTACTAGAGAATATTCTTCTAAATTAATAACGGCCATTGTTGTATGAAGCTTCAATCCACTCCCGGTTCCAATTCCACGCAATGTAAACTAACCCGTGTCAAACACCTTTTGCCCGTGAGAGGTAATTCCTTCCACGTGAAATTAATCAACAGATGTGGGGATAGGGATGTGGGGCTGTGAGTATTTTTTTTTTTTGCTGTGTGGGGGCTATGTCGTTTTTCAGATTAAAAGTGAGGAAGAAGAAGATAAAGTGTCATGTATATGTTTTACTATTTCCACGGGCCCGTGGTTTTTTCCACGTTGCGTTTCCTTTTCCACGTGGCCCCCATTTAAATTTCCCCCAGGTCACGTGGAAATTCATTTTTTTGGCACCATTTGAATTTCCACGTGAACCATTCGAATTCCACGCCATCTGGTGGAAATTTGGCACGATCCCGTGGAATAGGCACGGCCTACTTAAAAAAATGTCCGCCCCGAATGCACTTAATCATTGAAATATGGGTGTCTACAGTGACCTGAATGTATATTTTCTCTACAAAATCTTAGTAACAGTATTATTAGAGTAGTGATAATGTCTTAATTACAACAGATTGCATAATATATTTTTGGATTATTAATTATGATGTGTGATCTATTGATTCAAATGGATCCAAAAAAATCAATAATGAAAAAAAGTTGTTGTGATACTTTGTTGTAAACATTTTGTTGTGGCACAAACATCTCTTATATTATTACCACTTTATTACGGGAAGTTCTTATATGGTGAATCCGTTTGAGGAGTAACACACGTGGATGATTTCGGACGTTTCAACTCAAATTCAAACTGTGTGGTCCAGAATAATGCACGTTTGTTTACGATGCAAATTGAGTGACTAAGAAAGAATTACCCGTTTAACACGGGATAATGTTAGCTAAATCTATACTATTACTTTCAAGTTACCAATATATGTGTAGGTAATAGTACCACTTGCCTTATCTCTTTATCTCTTGTATCTCTCTACAAGAGGTGTGTCATTATAAGTGATTCCATTGTGATGAAGATGGGATTTCTCTCGTTTTTCCTTCACCTCCTTTAATTCTTTTGCTTTTTCCCCGTCTTTTGGAAATGAATATTCTCTGTCTTTTTTTGTTGTTGTGATGTGGTGAGGAAGATGAGACTCATCAGATAAAACCTGCAAATTGACACGGTGTTTTAAAATTGTCTCACATTGGACACTTGATATTGTATCACCCAATATATTAAGAGATGAATTTCCCTCGCCTCATAACCTAAGTTTTAGGATGCGTCGTGCAAATTTGCACGTTTTAGATCTACCACCTGCAATTTTGCATGTTTTTATCATTGTTTCGACATTTTTGAAATATATTACACGTAGCGTGTACACAACCCGTTTAAATTTCCCCGTGTTGGCCTCAACACACGCAAATTTACACGTGAGACTTGAAAAAAAAATATATCAAATACGACACGACTTGGAAAAAAAACCAGAGACCTGATTTCATATTTTCTCGTCATAATAAACTACATTCGTTTGTTAATGTTTTTAAAAGGTTTCAAATAGAACAGAGTCTTCACGATATAATTTCCTTGAAAACTTATGGGTAAAAAGGGTAGTGTTGGCTCCATATCGAAATCCAACAATAACGATATCTTTGTGAGAACCATATGTGAATATTCTAGCCTCTTCGAAAACCCTACTTGATAATTCTTGATAATTTTTGAGGTGTCTCGCGTTATATACCACTTGTGACACTCTACAACTCAAAGATAACGACTTTATTTTAGTTGTAAGGGATCTAATAATTATTTAAGGTCTTAACTCAAATTATTACTTTTGCTATATCTCAATTTTATATTTTGATAATGTTTCTCCTACATTTCTAATGCGTGACATTACAATATCGATGCTAAAAGATTACGATATACTATGAAAATATACCGTCTATATATTATCAAAACCGAGCATATTTTCATCGATCCTCTCAATGTTTTCAGAGATAAAAATGTTATAGTTTGCCAGCCTGTTCTTGGATAGATTTTCTTTACACTTTGCTTGAAGTTATACAGACAAGAAAACGTATTTATATATAAAAGACACACACCCCTAAACTACATTTCCTTTTGATACCCAACAAAAAACTGCAGTCCATCCATGCATCAATAAAAGATTATAAGAGCATCATTCACGGATCTGAATTTTATAAAATATGTACAATTATTTGGCCAAGATTTCTTCCCCCCAGTAGAATCATCAACAAAAAAGTAAAAGGGTGCTCCCTCCTCTGACTATTTCATTCTGATATAGGATATAAAGAAACGAAAGATACTAAAATAATGGCCGTCTTATTAGAAACAATAGACATTCCCAAGAAGCTGAGTCACCCTTGTTTTGCTGGACACATCTGCATTTGGCTGTCTATTCGTCAGCACAAAAGAGTAGAGCTGGCGGATTTATAAGACCAATGTTGGATAAGCATCGGAGTTTTTCGGGTTAGGTTAGGTTGGGTTGAGTTGGATTGGGTTCAAGAAAATAAAGATTAGTAGAACCAGTTTAGTGTAATTCGATTTAGATTGAACCTAAACCGAATAATTCGGTTCCCAGATCGTATGAGATGGTTTGATTTTCGATTTAGATTTATTTATTGAATTTTTTTTTTGCTTCCATCATGCCCTCTGTTCATTCTTTTCTCAATCCGTTTCTTTTGATCTCAAAGACATATATTTATCACAATAGGTACGAATGTGATATCTCATATTGTGAATCTGAAAGAAGAATTACTACCAAAAAAACGTGAGACATAAAATATTTTATCAACTCGGATTAATTCTTATAGACCAAACGATGACGACTGGCCTAAGTAGTAGTTAACAGTATTATTTATGGTCCACTTAGCGCTAACGAACCCGGGTTTTGGAAGCGTCATAGTTGGTACCAAAGCGGACAACAAGACGGACCTAAGTGCCACATCGCGTGAAATGCCGAGAAGAATTCAACTCGGGCTAACTCTTCTAGGCCAAGCAGGACAACGGTACAAGTAGCTTTGCTTATGAAGGGGTGAGGGAGAGAGAGAAAGAATGTGATATCCCACATTGAGAATGTGGGAGAAATATTACCAGCTTATAAGGGCATTCCCATCAGAATCATTATTCTTCATCCTTAAAATAATATAAAATAATACATATCTCTATTTTACAGCATTTCAATTCAGAACACTCCACAACAGCATCTTTATCCCTATCCATACAGCATTAAAACATTCATTCTTTATCAAAAACTAAAAATACTTTCCAAAAAGCCACTAAACTAATAAAGCTTGCCTAATCCAAAAGCCACTAAACTAATAAAGCAGGAATAAGGGTATTCTTATCAGAATCACCATATTTTATCCTTAAAATAATATAAAATAATACATAACCCTATTTTACAATATCTCAATTCAAAAACCTCTACAACAGTATTTTTATCCTTATCCCTATGACATTTCAAATAATATTAAATAATACATATTCTCCTCACAACTCAATTCATACGCATTAAATATTTATTATTTCACTCCAGCAGCATCTTTATCTTTATCCCTATAATTTTTAATAATTAAATATGTTTAGGGACGTGAATAGTGCATCCTCACAAGTAGTGAAGCACTGTTCATATCCCTAAAAATAAATAGGGATATAGACTCTGCTGTGGGAGCTATTTAGGGTAAACCCTATTTTTATCTTCATTTTAGGGATATGACACCATATAGGACTTCTGCCCTAATAAGAACGCAACAAGCACCTTTAATTGATGTATAAACAAACACAAAAACTCCAAATCCGTACAGCAGAAAAATATAACAGAAAATAGCAACAACAAAATTGAAAAAATAACTTGATTCCTTTGTTCTTGCATACTTTTTTAACAGGACAAATCCGACCCAAATTACTATTTCTGGATTGCTTTAGTAGACAAGGCCAAAATACTTTGATTTAGTCTATTTTTTTAACCAAGATCATACCTTAATGTAGCAACTCTACGAATTTTAATTTCTTTATTTATTTTTTATTTATTAATATTGAATATTTAGAATATTCAAATTTAGATTTACAGAGACGAGCACAAAGCTTGAAAATCAAAGGAGAAAATAAATGGATGCTTTTCTTTTTTTTGCTTTCTACATTTTATGTATTGAATTCTTGCACATCTGATTAATCTTGTGAGATTGAAGGGCAGCCGAAAGTTTTTCTTATGTGAAATGGTGGGTGTATTGGGACGCGCTCTCTGCTGCTGTAAAGTGCAAAAGATCAGCATCTTTATGACGCAAAAAACGCGTCATTTTGCGTACAAACGACGCCGTTTGGTTCCGATCCAAAAAACAAAAACATTAACGCGACGCCGTTTTTGCCCGAAACGACGTCGTTTCGGGCTCACAGCAGCAGCACAGCAGACGCAGGCACGGCAGGGGATCCCAACTCGATGTATTGATTGAGAGAATAGCTGCGCATTTTGGGATGAGAAATGGTTTCCGCGTTTTTTGCTGTACAAGAAAGAGAAATAATAACAAAAAATTAAATAGGGATGCTACAGTGTTCTCGAGGAATGGGGATGTACTGTTCACCAACCCCAAAATAAAATACGGATGGTGATTCTACTGCAGAGGTTATTTAGGGGCAAACTCTATTTTTTATCTTCATTTTAAGGATAGGGCTTCTGCTACAAGTGCCCTAAGTTGTTGTCAAGTATGACATGATCTCTACGTCTGAATCTGACAAAAATTTTCCTAGGATTAGTTGAACGATGGTCAGCTGATCAGAGTGTTCAAGTCTGGAAATTCGGCTGAGTGAAGTGTCAGTTGAGATCCGCCTGTCAGCCGAGTGAAGTCTTTTGAGTTTGTTGAACGATGTTGAGTTTTGCATCTGAGTTGGTTAAATCGCTAGTGACTTAGCTGAGCAGAGTCACATCTAGGGTATTTATGGGATTTTTAACAGGGTCTTTATGGCGGCTAGTGTTAGGTTTCCAATGTTATAAATACAAGCATTAATGTATGCGGTGTCAGTGTGAATCTTCTTCTATTTCTGTGCATAATAAAAATTCTCTTTTTTTTCTGTCCGTGGATTAGTCGTTACAACGCCGGAAACTACGTTAAATTGATGTGTTCTTTTGTTTCTATTCTTGTTGATTGTTATTTGTGTTTGATTGCATTTGCTTTCTGTTCTTGATTGCCGTTTGTTTCAACATACATAAGTGTGTGACAAAATGTGTTGTTGAGTGGGGTGAACCCTATTAAGTCAAGTGAAGATGATCTAACTAGTTAACTGAATCATTTATATATGTCTCACCTGGGGTTTGGGGGCGTCACAACGACACAATTAATGAAACAATATACTTTTATATCTTTGATAATAATGTATAACTCTTTGATAATAATAAAGATTAGTCATAATCAAGTGTGCATACGTTAATAAATCTAACTATTTCTATTTCTATTTCTTTTTTTGAAGTCACTATTTCTATTTCTAACCTACATCTAACACTAAATACACCCAAATCAAACACTATATACACACCCAACTCAGCATTACATTTTTTTATAATCAATGAAGTTAGATTAAGAAAATTAATGGGGAGAATAGACTTTTTATAAAATGTTGAAAAAAAGAAAAGAAAAAAAAGAGAGAGATAGGCTAGCTAGCACAAGATTCGCAAGGTGTCACGTTGCATTACATTGTTTGGTTCATTATATGTGCTATATACCAACCAAACAATGCAGCAGCCAGCTATATTCTTGAATGAAGCTTGAATATTCAGCCACCAGACACGCTCTATTTCTCTATTTAGTCCGTGTGGGTTGCTGGGTCTTTGCTGGATGACAGACTACATACAATAATACTATTAATTATGTTGTACCAATATCGATCAATATATCACTTTAACACCTTTTATTTCATGTCAGGTTGAGTCAGACTGTTATTTTTTTTAGGTCGTCCGTACAATTGTTATAAAAGAGCCCGTGCAAATTTGCACGGGCCCGTTGAAAAATGCAACGGGGCGTGTGGGGAATTCAACGGAGAGATTTTAGCAAAGTTAAAAAAAAAATATAAAGGAGGGACTTTGCACCCGGGCATGGGAATTTTCAACGGGCCGTGCAAATTTGCACGAGCTCTTTTGTAACAATTGCACAAGCGACCTAAAAAAAATGTTATGTCTGACCCGACCTAACATGAAATAAGAGGTGTTAAATTGACCTGAAAACACAATTTCTCGACTTCAACAAAGTTCTCGAAAAGGTAATATGATAAATGGCTCTGCAGTTGAGAGGACTCCCATCTTTGTTGATGATGGTGTCAATCAAGGATTTCATGTCAATGCATATTGATACACTGTCCTAGCCGTGAAGTTTTTGTGTGGTATCCCCACATTCATCGAATTGACAGGTAAACAAATCTGAACCACATAATTTGAATTCAGTTTAAAAATAAAGTTGTATAGTTTGCCAAATGGATGCATTCCGCATATGGAGGGTGCACGCAATAACTTCCCGTCCTAGCCTATCTACAAGCTTACAGTCAAAGCCCATCATATTCCGTCAGCTTCAATGGTTAGTGGAGATGGAAAAGTATCTTTAGGGTCTGCCCAGACTTCGGTCAGAATGTTATATGCATTTAGAGCTGCAACACCCATGCCAGATGTTTCATTCTCCTACCAATATGCATTAGTGTAGATTATGATATTGTTAGTTGAACATCATTGAAAGAAGACATAATCCTTAGAAGTATAATCATAAGACATAATGTCTGAAGCAGAAGTAGATTTAAATTCCTAGAAAGCATTTAAATCAAATGATTATATGTCAACAGGGCTAGAAGACCTTTCAAAAAAAAAAGGGCTTGCAGAGTGAGCTTCAAAAGTCAGCTTGAAATTTATATGTGTTAAAACAGGACCGTCAGAAATCAAAACAGATTGCAATACAAGAATAAACGAGAAAGTATAAATCATACAAGAAACAATAACACATGTAACGTGGTTTTCGGCAATATGCCGACTACTCCACGGGCAGTAAGAGGAGAATATATTATCATTGAAGATTTTTATAGACTCTGCAATTGCATACGCAATTGCTCCTGCTGCTGCTGCAAATATTCTAGGTTACAACAGACGTGTATTTATAGTCACAAAACCCTAAACCTAGCCGTCATAAAGACATACTAGCAGATTGACTAAAATACCTCATATGTGAACTCAACTTCAACTGACTCCATCAGACATAACCATGCCGACTTTTGCCAAACTGACTTTTGCCCAAAACTCGCTTTTGCTCAGCTGACTTTGCTTAGCTTAGTACTCAGCTCTGAATGAGAGGTCAAATCAAAATTTATAATAATATGGAACAAAAACATAAATAAAGTGATACGAATCATATCATTTGATGCAATATTCATATAATATTTAGAGCATTTCGATTATTGTATCGTAATGTAATTTAACAAACAGTAGTATAATGTAATGGTATAAAAGAAATGTCAGGATTCAATGCATTGCATTACGACGTAAAATAAATAAAATAACACCCACTCTCACACCGCCCCCACCCGCCATACCTCCACCCAACCCCTACAGACACTGTGTATGAGACACCCCAGCCACTCTCACTCCACCCCACCCCTCACACTTACCTCATACCCCTCACCCTACCAACACCACCCCAACCCCGAACTTACCCACACTTTATACACCCGAACCCCACCTATTATACTGTGATAGCAGGAACGTCAAGGATTAGAAGGATTGCAATAATCAAGAATAAACGAGAATGCATAAATCACACAAGAAACAATAACACATGATTTAACGTGGTTTCCGGCAATGTGCCGACTAGTCCACGGGCAGAAACGAGAAGATTATATTATCACTGGAGATTTTACAGACTCTGCGATTGCATCAGCAATTGCTGCTGCTACTTCTGCTGCTGCTATTAACTGCAAATATTCTAGGTTACAACATATGAGTATTTATAGTCATAAAAGCCTAGACCTAGCCGATATAAAGACATGCTAGCAGACTGACTAAAATACCCCAGATGTGAACTCATCTCAGCTGACTCCACCAGACGTAACATGCTGACATTGCCCTATTGACATTTGCTCAGCTGACCATGCCATGTTGGCACATACTCAGCTGACATTGCCCTGCTGACTTTACTCAGCTAACCTTGCCATGTTGAGTTAGCTATGCTTAGTACTCAGCTCTGATGAGAGATCAAGTCATATTTTCTAACAATCTCCACATTGACTTGAACTCTCATTCAAACACCAGATGTACATTACCAGATGCATTCGTTAATGCCAGATGTACTGTACCAGATTCCTCATCTTTCTTCGCACTTAATAGCTACAATTGTGATTCCTCCAGATGAGAAACCAACTTTAGATGAGAACCTCCCAGATTCAGATGAGATCCTCTGCTGTTAATAGATTCAGACTTGATTGAGTTGGGAACAGATGTGATCAAAGACTTGATCACCAGACAAGATGTGATTACCAGATTCAGATGTAATCACCTCAGCTGGGCAAACTCATCTGAGTTCTTCATATTCAACTTCAACCAAACATATTTGCGGTTCAGTTACGAAGTGACGGATGTGAACATAACGGACTTCAAGTGAGACTTCTCCAGGCATTTAGACTTAACTCCAGGATGAGAACTCCACCTCGAGACATGTTCACGGATGCTTAGCCGACTTCACTCACCGAGAGACTCCTGCACACATATGTAGAACCAAAGACTGACATGTTCAATGATTCATAGATGCCACACACGACAGATGGACTCAGCTGACTCTTCACTCAGCCGACTTCCCATACTTGAACATTCCACTACTCAGCTGACCTACACTCAACTGGTACTAGATCAGCTGACCCTTACTCAACCGACCTCAGATTTTGGTTTCACAAAATTCAGCTCTTGATTCTTCAGGTTCAGATGCATAACCAAGTGCCAGATTAGTGTTGACTGTTCTCAGTTGAGTTCTGCAAACTCAGCTGAGTATGGACCTGAAGCTCCACCTGCTTGCCAACACTCCAGATTCAAATTAAGACCAGATTTGTATTAGGGCCTTTGGAATCACTCTTCTTGAATGTCTTTTTTTTTCAAGGATTTCCATTCTCTTTGCAACTGCTACTAGCAGCTAAACCAATAGCCCGATTGTCTATACATGTGCCAGCTGCATTATACCTTAGCTCTTGATTATGAAGAGATGCCTTAACATCCTCCAATGACATTGTGTCTCTTCCAACAATAAAAGACTGCACAAAATTCTCATATGATGCTGGCAATGTTACCAACAAAATTAAAGCTGCATCCTCATCTTCAATCTTAACACCAATACTCCTTAAATCAAGCAATATTGTGTTCATCTTTTCCAGGTGATCTCTGAGAGGCGTTCCTTCATGCATTTTTAAACTGAACAGACGTTGCTTTATCAACAACTTGTTGGTCAACGACTTTGTAATATACAGACTCTCAAACTTCACCATGTACTCGCTCAATAATCCGCTTCATCAACTTCAAAGATAACATCATCAGACAAGCACAACAAAATTATTGAATGTGCTTTCTCCTCCAGATTGGACATCTCAGCATTTCCAGCATCCGCCGCCTTTGTCAATGGAGCCTAGAGCCCTAGTTTCTTCAACAGAGCACGTATCTTGATTTGACACAGATTGAAATTGTTCATTCCTGTAAATTTATCGATCTCTACATCGAACCCAGACATATTGATCTCGCCGGAAAGCTAGCGTTAATCCCAGTACCTAACGTCAATTACGACCTTGGTGCCAATCAACCTAACTTGAACAGATTTCGGATTCCCTGACGATAACCTCTTGCTCTGATATCAGTTTTGTTATAGAAGGACCGTCAGGGATCGAAACGGATTGCAATAATCAAAGAATAAATGAGAAAACATAAATCACACAAGAAACAATAACACATGATTTAACGTGGTTTCCGACAATGTGTCGACTAGTCCATGGGCAGAAACGATGAGATTATATTATCACTGGAGATTTTACAGACTCTGCAATTACATGAGCATTTGTCGCTACTATCTATTTTCTTTGTTAATCGCAAATATTCTAGGTTACAACAGATGAGTATTTATATCACAAAACCCTAGACCTAGCCGACATAAAGACATGCTAGTAGACTGACTAAAATACCCCAGATTTGAACTTAGCTGACTCCACCAGACGTAACCTACTGACCTTTGCTCTGCTGACATTGCCATACTGACCTTTGCCCAGCTGACCTTGCCCTGCTGGCACATACTCAGCTGACCTTGCTCTGCTGACTTTACTCAGCTGACCTTGCCCTGCTGAGTTAGCTCTGCTTAGTACTCAGCTCTGATTAGAGGTCAAGTCACTTTTTCTAACATATACCTCATCCTCACCCTCACCCTCACACTCACTCCTTACCGCACCCTACCCCTACCTAGCCTCATCCTACATCATCTAAATCCTATTCTCACCTAACCCTACTCCTACCATTACCCTTGCCCTTACCTTCACACAACTCACCCCCACCCTACCCACACCCCATTTCCACCCATCCTTATCTTTACCCAACCCTCACCCTATCCCCCCTCATTCATTCTCTTACACCTACCTTTACCTCGTTTTACCTCATCCATTCTTATCCCTATCTCACATCACCCGCATACTCTATCAAGGTATAGATGGGGTGGATATGGAAAGTGAATGAGGTCGAGTTCGTGTTGAGATTAGAAAAGGTTTTAAAAACTTAAATCGAACTCATGTCTTGTCTCGAGCTAGTAGTAATTTAAATTGGGGAATACTTGTGTGGTATCTTCACATGTGTGGAGAAACTAAATTTTTTTTTTGTTTAAAGCCTCCGGTATCCGGAACCCACTGGTCCGACTAATCCGGAGTTCGGTCCGGGTCGTGCCTGCAGAGTTTGACTCTTACTCAGAGATAAGGCATGACCAAGAACTCTTTGTATTAATGTGAACCACACAATTTAATTCTATATAAACTGTGTGTTTCTGATCGTTTCACCGGTCACTTATCCTAAAAAAAAAATACTCTTCACACAAGTATTTTCATTTAGAATAATGATATGTGCACTACACTTTTGTGTAGTGCATAAATTACTACATTTGTGGTAGCCTTTGATTAAAGTGATCAATTATTTTTTGTGATGGGTCCCAACAGAATATGTGGTGTTGATTGTGTTGTGTAAGATGTTGTGGTTGAAATAGTAGTGGATGTATCACTACTGTTTCATTTAAATTATCATTATCCATGCATTTGCAGATTTCATTATGGAAAATGATTTTGGCACCGAGGTTCGGTACCTTTGTCCCCCGAATTTTTTGATTGTGTGGTCAAGAATTTTTATGTTATTTTATTTTTAAATATTAAGCTGTGTGATTATAAAGTGTTGTGTAGATGATTTATGTGTATATATTATGTGCCTAAATTACTATCCTTTCGTTATAGGCTACTTAAATGCTGACGGCCAACCTGGAACTTCCCACGCTTCCCAATCCGTCCAGTGGCTCCTATACCCAACACAGCCTGTCAAGACTACGGGGGCAAAGGGTTCGTGGGCAAAATTTCAACGCGTTGAACTTTGATTATTACTATTTACTCCTTCTCAGCACCTTCATTTACAATTTAATAAGTTTCAGGATTAACAACTCAGCACTCTCACTTCAATTCCATCCCTTATATATTGCCTTTCTTCACTCACAAATTCATCAACTCATCAAAACAATAACCATTTCTTCTCTATAATAATCTTAAGCTAATCTCCCTCTCTTTAGCAATGGCTTCTTCATCAGTTTCCACATCCCATTTCTTCATAAAGCTTTTAGTATTGATTTCTCTCTTTAATCTTTGCTTTGCTTCAAGAAAGCTTACTTCTTTATACCAAGACCAGACCCAGCTCCTCAAATACCACAATGGCCCTCTTCTTACCGGAAAGATTTCTATTAATTTGATTTTCTATGGTAATTTCAAGCCTACCAAGAAAGCTATTATCTCTGATTTCATCATCTCCCTATCAGGAACATCCGCCCCAACTGCTCATATCCAACCAGCAGTAGCTACTTGGTGGAAAACGATCCAGAAGTACTACCAATTAGCCAATTCAAAAAAGCCATCTTCATTATCACTGTCTTTGGGTAAAGAAATATTGGATGAGAAATACTCACTTGGGAAATCACTCACTAGACAGCAAATTATAAAATTAGCATCAAAGGGTGAGCAGAGCAATGCTATAAACGTAGTATTGACAGCTGCAGATGTTAAAGTTGAAGGCTTTTGTATGAGTAGTTGCGGCACTCATGGCTCATCTAGAGGTGCTGTGGTCAAAGGCAAAATCCCAAGATTTGCATACATTTGGGTTGGAAACTCAGAGACACAATGCCCTGGTTATTGCGCTTGGCCATTTCATCAACCACCTTATGGGCCACAGAACCCACCTTTGGTTGCACCAAATAATGATGTGGGCTTAGATGGTATGATCATAAGCTTGGGTAGCTTATTAGCTGCAACTGCTACTAATCCATTTGGAAATGGCTACTATCAAGGACCGGCTACCGCACCGCTTGAGGCCGCCTCGGCATGTCCCGGGGTCTACGCGAAAGGGGCTTATCCGGGCTATGCAGGGGACTTGCTGGTGGATTCGACAACAGGGGCAAGTTACAATGCACATGGTGCTAATGGAAGAAAATATGTGTTGCCAGCATTATATGATCCAAAAACATCTTCTTGTTCAACCTTGGTTTAAGAATAAAAGAAGTAGTAGTATATGGTAATAGATGTCTAGCGTAGGAATTTCATGGTGCGGTTCGGTTCGGTTAGATAGAGGAGACATGATTATGTATACAAATGGTACAGAGGCAAATTATATTATATGATATTGTTGATTCATTAATCTTTTTGGCAAGCCATTTTTGCATTCTTCTTTTTGTTACTTAATCCTTTTGACAAACGAATTTTGCAAAAGCAAATGGTCATATACATAGACTATAGATCCTCTATTGTATTTTGTGATGTCTTAGTGTGAACATGGCAAAACAACGTCGTTTAGCTTGGGAAATTAGAAATAGCTTGGAAAATTAGAAAAACAAATTGTCAAAAACATCAAAACGACGTTGTTTTAGTATTTTAAAGCTTGCAATGCATGTGACGTGAATATTTAATACATAAGAGGATCTCATTCCATACACAGAGACTAAAATAGTCTATGAACTTGTCAATACTACATTTATCAGTTTTGGTGACTTGATCTCTAAACTAATAAATAAACTGGTAGAACTAATCTGTGAAGCCGAGACTGAGAATGATTTTCAGTTTAGTAAGTATATTCAGTTCTATGAAAGTCACTTTTGGTGAAGTCAAATCGAGTTTTTCTTCGACGCCGTCGGATCGATTTGTCTCTGAAGCTTTCTTTGAATACAACCGAGTTCTACATATATGGCGCTTGATTACAAGTCCGGAAAATCAATTTGAAGTTCAGCTTATTCCGGTGGATAACAAATTTCGGCCCGGGTTCACATCTGGGGCATTTATGACAATTCCGACAAAGATCTTATGGCGGTTAGGGTAGGGAATTGTGTCTATAAATACCAATTGTGTAATCAATGTAGTATGTGTCTTTCACAAGTGTGAAAATGCTTGTAACTTTGTGTATAATAAAATATCTCATTTTTGTCCGTGGTGTAGTCGGCACAAGGCCGAAAACCACGTTAAATAACCGTGTTCTCTTTGTTTCTGTGCTTTATCAATTTCCACTATTCTTTACGTTTGCATTGCTTCTGTTTTATCTTTCTTAAACCGCAGTTTTCGCCTGCATGTTTTAATACGTTTATAGCATGTCAAGCCTACTTAGAATGTGAAGAACACGATGAAAACTTACTTTGATTTTGAAGAGGGCTGATAATAAATGATTACGACAGGAAATAATGATACTTTGCTTCTTAAATTTGAAAGGAAAATAGAGGAGAATGTGTGTAGGTGTTTGCGAAATGAAAAATGAGGGGAAAATGAAATGTTGGCTCGATTAAAAGGATGCAAGGGTTTGAGAGAGTTTGGGAAACTTTAGAAAACTGTTGGGAGTTGCCAGAATGAAGAGAAGCAGATCAAAGTTTCGAATCCTAACACAACTCCAGTGGAAGGCAGCGCATTACCGCTGCGAATTGGCTTTCGGGGCCTGCATGTGTATTTCAAGAGTATATGTGATAAGTTTGATGTAAATACTATCATATTAAGATATCATATTTTTATAACGTCACAAGAATCCGTAAGTGACGTAATCTTAAAAACCGAACTCGGTGTATTACAACACCCAAATCACTATAATTAACATTCTGAAGCTGACGACGAGAACAATAGATTAAGAAAATTCATCAACTGAGTTGACGTTTACATAAATGCTAGTGTCATAATACATGACACACCATACTGATGTATATTTTATTATGAAGAGATTCATATTAATCAGCGCGTCATATATTATGATTAATCGTGTAAAACATTTTGTATTATTTCTGATCATTTTGTTGTAATAGTAACTTAGGACATTTACATCAGAAGCTTTATACAGTGATCTATCCCTAAAATAAAGATAAAAAGTGGAAATTTGATTCAAATATCTCCACAGCAGAAGCTTCATCCCTATTTATTTTTAGAGTTCAATTGAATATCAGATCCTCTTTTGTAGAACATCATCCCTATTTTAATGGTATTTGAAATAAAGATATGGATAAAGATGTTGTTGTGGAGTCTTTTGAATTAAGATGCTGAAAAATATGGATATGTATTACTACCTCCGTTCTTAATTATATGTCGCGTTTGAGCAAAACACACAGATTAAGAAAGTGATTTATTGTGTTGACTTTCATTAGAAAGTACTAAAAAAATCCTGAAAAGTGTAGTGGTGTATTGAATATTAAAAATTGATTGGTTGAATGAGCCTAGAAAGTTGAAAAGTAATATTGAAAAGCGGAAATGATATTAAAATATATTGGAAATTTAACTACGACATATAAAAGGGAATTTTAACTTTGACAAGTGCGATATATAAATAGAAACGGAGGAAATATTCTATACTCCCGCCGTTTTTATTTATATGCCGCAGAGAGAATCACACAGATTAAGAAAGTAATTAATATGTCTAAAATATAGTATTGAAAATGTATTTTTTTTTATTTGAAATGTAAATACTTTGTTGATAAAAATGTTTTTAGTATTGAAAATGTATTTTTTTTTATTTTCTCTCATTTTGTATCTTATTTTGTCTTTCTGGCCCATAAATAAAAATATAGTAAATTTTGAAATTTGACAGATTAAAAAAAATAAAAAAAAAGTATTAATTTAAAAATAAAAAATAGAGATTCGTGAATTTTGAAGCTTTCATATGTATAGGACCTATAGGCTAGCCAAAGATTCGGAAGGTGTCACGTTGTATTTTCTAGGAATTTGAACATTTAAAATTAGCCAGAAATTGAAAAATCAGTTGCTGATTTTGACTTGCGCAAATCGCGTTGTCACTTTTCCGACATTAAAAATCAGTAAACGTAAGGTTTTCTACGCTTTTAAACGTAGCGAAACCTACGTTTAAACGTAGATAAATTTGAATAATTGCAACCCCTAATTTATTGAAATAACCTACGTTTAACGTAGAAACCTACGTTTAAACGTAGGTTATTTCAATAAATTAGGAAAGTTGCAATTATCAAATTTATCTACGTTTAAACGTAGGGTTTATTACGTTTAAACGTAAGGAACCCTACGTTTAACGGTAAGGTCCTGATGGCTTTTGAATAACTCTCTCTCTCTCTCTTCTATCCTCTTCCACTAGTTCTAATCCCTACGTTTCCGTCAGTTTCTTTACGTCTGGACGGCGATTTTGCACCAAATATTCAGATTTGGCACCTCTGCTCTCAAGCATAATGGATCAAAGCAATATAGAAAGTGTAAGTGTTTCCCCTTATGATGTATTTTAAACGTTTTATTGTTATATTGTTTTACTAAATTATGTTGTATATATTTTCCAATTTTTAGTGTTTCGTAGTGGTGATTAGCCTGATATTGTTGACATTTAATAGAGGGGATTAGCCTGATTTTTCTTTATGTGGGTTGAAGTAAGGGAGAAATTTTGAAGAAGACGATTAAACTGGATTTTCTGTGTTTATGCTGGTTTTTCTACGTTTGAACGTAGGTTTTCTACGTCTGGAAGTAGGTTTTTCTACGTCTGGACGTAGAAAACTGTTCTTAAGTCCTCTGTTGTATTTTTGTATGCAGATTTTTCCAGTTTATAGGGTTTAGGTTAGTCTTGATTGTAATTTGATAAAAACATGCTATTTGTGGCTAGGTATGTTTAAATTTGGGACATTGAAGTTGATAGTGTATGAGTATGGTGTTACTATGCATTTTTTCTTGTATATGTTGAGATTGATTGAGGCTTGATGGTGAGATTGATGGTTTGATTGTGCATAAGGGTGCTGTTCCTACCCAAAATGGTACTGAAAATGTCTCTGTTTTTCAGAGACCATTGTTATTGGAAATATTGATCACACTTACACTTACATTAATCATTTAGGTATTGGTAGCTCTGTTATTTGATGCCCTCTTACCACACATGTGATTAGTGCATCCTGTATCAACATACCATACTTGGGGTGCTGAAGTCTTCTCATGCTGAGTAGTCATCAGCAGAGTCTCATCCTCTTTTTTGTCAGCAAAGTGACTCTGCTGAGTCTCTTTCTCCTTGTCTGCTGGCAACTTGGTGTAGCATTCTGACCGGTAGTGTCCAAATTTGTGACACCTAAAGCATTCAACATTCTTTTTGCTTGCAGTACCTCTACCCTCTCCATTCTTGGATGCCTGAGAGTTGTCCCTGCTGTCAGAATCTCTGGTAGTCCTCCCTCTACCTCTTCCTTTGCCTCTACCCCTGCCTCTATAATTGCTATTATAGGCAGTGGTCTTCAAGGCCTGCTCTTCATTGGATGATGCTGATCCTCTCTTCATCTTCTGTTTATAAACTTGTAAAGAGCTTTGCAATTCATCAAGAGACAAAGCAGCAATGTCTTTTGACTCCTCAATGAAGCATACACATAATCAAATTTTGAGACTAGTGACCTCAAAATTTTCTCCACAACTTCTACATCCTCCATTTTTTAACCAAGAAACCTCATTTTATTGCAGATTTTCATGGTTCTGGCACAATAAGTTGAGACAGATTCACCTTCCTTCATTTGTGAGGTTTCAAAATCTCTTCTTAAGGCCTGTAGCTGTGATCTCTTCACTCTGGCGTTTCCTTGGTACTTCCTCTTCATTGAATCCCAGATATCCTTTGATGACTCATTGCTGAGAATGGTGTCCAAGATAGCTCTATCTATTGCTTGAAACAGATAGTTCTCGGCCTTCAGATCCTTGAGTTTTTTGCTCTCAAAATCTGCTCTATGAGCCTCAGTTGGGGGTGGATTTCCTGCTGGTTCAACCACTCCTTGTTCAATGATGGTCCAGTACTCCTTAGAACGCATGAAGTTCTCCATCAACATACTCCAGTGATCATAATGTTGTCCATCAAATTTTAGGATGGAAGCCTGAACTAAATTTGTTTCTGCCATGGATCTTTTCTCCAACTGCGGTTGAGAATATGACTCTGCTACTGATGTTGCGTAAAACATCAGGTTTGCGGTAACAGTGTTTAACTGAGGGATATAAGGCTATATAAAGTGTATTTTAGTGGTGTTTTCCGGTGGCGGCCATGGATTCCGGCGGTGGTGCAATGTAAGAGACGAAGACGGGGGCAATTCGGCTTTGCCTTGTGTTTTATATCATTTTGCCCGAGACTTAAATGAGTTACATAGCCAACTGATGTTGCGTAAAACATCAGTTTTTGTAATAATGATGTTTAAATGAGGATATAAGGCTATATAAAGTGTATTTTAGTGGTGTTTTTCGGTGGCGGCCATGGATTCCGCGGTGGTGCAATGTAAGAGACGAAGACGGGGCAATTCGGCTTTGCCTTGTGTTTTATATCATTTTGCCCAAGACTTAAATGAGTTACATGGCTCCCCTATTTATAGGAGGAGCAAACTTAGTAGCTAAGTAAACTAAAATATCTAGATGGTAAGTGGATCGAATATCTCGGCGGCTTCCACACAGGATCGAGGTCGCTGGCGGACCCGTTTATCAAATGAGATCGCATGCCGGCCCCCTAATCCTCTTCTGTTGTCGCATAGGGTTGAGGGCTTGGAATGGGTCCAAAGGCTCGTGGTCCTGATTTTGACTTGAGAGCTCGCGGACAGTAATGGCTGATGGCCTCATCCACTAATGTCGGTGGTGGGTCAGACCCGAATGAGGATCCGCGGACCGAAGTACGACTTAGGCACATCAATGGCCCCCTACTCCGTGCCCTAATCATTTTCTCAAAATGTTAGGCGGGGAGTAATAGTCTGTTTATGGATCCGTTGCCTTGAAATCCGTGATGGCTCATTGTTGTGGCGGATCGCTCGTTAGCTTTGCCTAAGTTCCGTACTCTGAGTAGATCTTCTCGTTGCTTGTATGTAGTTGATGAATTTCGCTTCTTGTGGCTTGTGCCATGAATTGATTCTGACTTTGTGGTTTTTGCGTCGTGAATCGATTTAGCCTTTGGTGGCTTGAGAGCTTTTAGTCTTGTAGAGGGCTCGCTCGAAGACGAGCTCCAAAATATGATGCCGACCTATAGGTCGGTCTTACAAGAAGGTTCGCTCGTAGGCGAATTCCAGATATGATGCCGACCTAGAGGTTGGTCTTATAAAGTGCTCGCTCAAAGGCGAGTTCCAAATATGATGCCGACCTAGAGGTCGGTCTTATAAAGTGCTCGCGGCGAGCTCAAAATATGATGCCGAGCTAGAGTCGGGCTTATAAATGTTCGCTCGAGGGCGAACTCTAAATATGATGCCCGACTGGCGTCGGGCTTATAAATGTTCGCCGAGGCGAACTCTAAATATGATGCCGACCAAGGCGTCGGGCTTATAAGAAGGTTCGCCGTGGCGAACTCCAAATATGATGCCGACCTGGCGTCGGGCTTATAAATGTTCGCTCGAGGCGAACTCCAATATGATGCCGACCGCGGCGTCGGGCTTATAAGAAGGTTCGCCGCGGGCGAACTCCAAAATATGATGCCGACCTGGCGTCGGGCTTATAAATGTTCGCCGAGGGCGAACTCCAATATGATGCCGACCTGGCGTCGGGCTTATAAATGTTCGCCGAGGCGAACTCCAAATATGATGCCGACCTGGCGTCGGGCTTATAAGAAGGTTCGCTCGTGGCGAACTCCAAATATGATGCCGACCTGGCGTCGGGCTTATAAAGGTGGTTCGCCGGGCGAACTCCAAAATATGATACCGACCTGGCGTCGGGCTTATAAATGTTCGCCGAGGCGAACTCAAAATATGATGCCGACCTGGCGTCGGGCTTATAAATGTTCGCCGAGGCGAACTCCAATATGATGCCGACCGGCGTCGGGCTTATAAGAGGTTCGCCGGGGCGAACTCCAAAATATGATGCCGACCTGGCGTCGGGCTTATAAATGTTCGCCGAGGCGAACTCCAAATATGATGCCGACCGGCGTCGGGCTTATAAATGTTCGCTTCGGGCGAACTCCAAATATGATGCCGACCAAGGCGTCGGGCTTATAAGAAGGTTCGCCGTGGCGAACTCCAAATATGATGCCGACTGGCGTCGGGCTTATAAGAAGGTTCGCCGTGGCGAACTCCAAAATATGATGCCGACCTGGCGTCGGGCTTATAAATGTTCGCCGAGGCGAACTCCAAAATATGATGCCGACCTGGCGTCGGGCTTATAAATGTTCGCCGAGGCGAACTCCAATATGATGCCGACCGGCGTCGGGCTTATAAGAAGGTTCGCTCGTGGGCGAACTCCAAAATATGATGCGACCGGCGTCGGGCTTATAAATGTTCGCCGAGGCGAACTCCAAAATATGATGCCGACCTGGCGTCGGGCTTATAAATGTTCGCCGAGGGCGAACTCCAAAATATGATGCCGACTGGCGTCGGGCTTATAAATGTTCGCCGAGGCGAACTCCAAATATGATGCCGACCGGGCGTCGGGCTTATAAGAAGGTTCGCTCGTGGCGAACTCCAAAATATGATGCGACCGGCGTCGGGCTTATAAATGTTCGCCGAGGCGAACTCCAAAATATGATGCCGACCTGGCGTCGGGCTTATAAATGTTCGCCGAGGCGAACTCCAAATATGATGCCGACTGGCGTCGGGCTTATAAGAAAGGTTCGCTCGTGGCGAACTCCAAAATATGATGCCGACTGGCGTCGGGCTTATAAGAAGGTTCGCCGGGCGAACTCCAAAATATGATGCCGACCTGGCGTCGGGCTTATAAATGTTCGCTCGAGGGCGAACTCCAAATATGATGCCGACCTGGCGTCGGGCTTATAAGAAGGTTCGCTCGTGGGCGAACTCCAAAATATGATGCCGACCTGGCGTCGGGCTTATAAATGTTCGCTCGAGGGCAAACTCCAAAATATGATGCCGACCTGGCGTCGGGCTTAATCGCCGACAACGCTCTGTCGGGCTTAGTCGCCGATAACGTTCTATCGGGCTTGAACTAGTGTTGATGGAAACCACCAGTTGTATGCTGTGCATGTAGCGAACAGGCTAAATCGCCGATAACGTTCTATCGGGCTTGAATCAGTGTTTGTATCGCGTGAGCGAAATACCGATTATATCTTTGTGCATTGCGTGAAACGAGCTTAGTCGCCGATAACGTTCTATCGGGCTTAGTCGCCGACAACGCTCTGTCTGGCATAAAGTGCCGTGCATGAAGCGACGGGCTTTTCGTTGTAGATAAATCCATGTTGATGGCGAGCCTGTAGCAGAGAGCTCGTAATAAGATAGCTTGTAATAAATGTTTATTTTGCTTTTGTGATGATTTTCCCAAAGTATTTTTGAGCTCGCGTCTTTACTCTTTTGCTCGAAATACTCCATCATTTTCGAGTCCGCTATTTGGGTTTGACGTATCTTTGGGTTCGACGTATCCGTATATGTATATATAGCCCCCCTTGTTTTTGGCGAGGTCGAGGACGTTAAAGCGTCGAACTTGCTAAAAATAATTGAATTGAAAGCCTTACTTGTTTCTGTTGAGCTTGATGACTGAATCGAAAAATCTGATGTATTGCCCCTTTGTTTTCGGTGAGATTGAGGGCGCTAAAAAACTGAGCTCGCCGAAAATACTTGGGGCGAATAATAATACTTGTCGAGGACGTTAAAGCGTCGAACTTGCTAAAAATAATTGAATTGAAAGCCTTACTTGTTTCTGTTGAGCTTGATGACTGAATCGAAAAATCTGATGTATTGCCCCTTTGTTTTCGTGAGATTGAGGCGCTAAAAAATCGAGCTCTAAAATACTTGGGGCGAATAATAATACTTGTCTCGAATCGGACCTGTTTTCTTGCACTTTTTGACTTGATCGAAAAATCCGATATATGGCCCCCTTGTTTTTGGTGAGGTCAAGGGCGCTAAATATCGAGCTCGCTAAAAATAATCGATAATAAAGTCGACTTGAACTTGATAACCGAATCAAAAATTCCAATGTGTGGCCCTTGTTTTAATCAAGGTCGTTATGGCTTGGTTAAAATAAATGTATAATTCAGTCATTCCCCGTCTGCTTTAAAATTTCTCCTGCGCCCCCTTGTTTGGGACAAGATTGAGATTATGAGTAACTTGTCTCAAATAAATGTTGAGGTCGAGCTTTAATTGGACTTAGAGCTTGCCGACCGAGGTCGGGCTTAGAGCTGGCCGATGAGTCGGACTTAGAGCTTGCCGACCGAAGTCGGACTTAGAGCTGGCCGATGAGGTCGGACTTAGAGCTAGCCGCACCGTAAAAGTGTATAGGCATCCGAACCTCTGATCAATCACAATTATAATATTCCAAATGCCCTTCCAGCCATTGCCCTCAATATGAGTCTTGGTAATGAATGTCACCATAAACAACATAACAAGGTGTCTAAACACATCTATCAACATTGCCTAATTGATAGATTCAGCCTTGTTTCTTGTCAATTTTTCCCAAAACTTCACCATCAGGCCACCAACGAAAAAATTGAATAAGAGCTTTGTTTTGCTCCTTTCAAGAAGCTCATTCCCAGCTTTAAAATACCCCAGATCAACTTTAAATAAAGGCTCAATCTTTAGCTTTAATATCAACAAATATATACTTCCAAAGTATCATTCAATAAGCCGTAATTCTCACTTAACCAAATCAAAGTTCAGCAAAACAAAGCTAAGATTCACCCTTAAGTAGCTCGTTTTATCCGGATTTTTAGCTCCATTCGCACCATTTTTCGGCGTAAAAACATCGGGATGAAAAGCTGCTTTTCAATCCTAAAGAGCGGCCTCTACATCTTCATAACTGCAGCTTATATTGTACCAAGATTCAGTCCGCTCTCTTGCTTCAAAGCATCTTGAGATTTTGCCTCATGAACCCACGAATTGCTGCTGCGTTTGCTCTTTATATCCAGGTTGAAAACTAGCCTGGCTTAGACATGATTGTAGCTCAGCCAGCTTGTCTCACTCTCTGCAAACTTCTCAGCTAGTCTTCTCAAGCTTTGAGATATGCTCTTGAACCATTTTGAGCGCAAGACGAATCACAAGCATCCGAATAATGTTGTGTTGAGTAAAAGATCTTGGCGTTTCGGGTGATTCGTAGCGGGAACAGGGGCTGCCCAAGCAAATACATCTTGGACCCTAAATTATGGACTTTTAAGCTCATCATACCGCTGAAATGAGCAAGCAATGACCCAGAAATCGAATTCCCCTCAAGATCGAGAGCTTCAAACTTTTCCATTCCCCAAATTTCATTCGGAATTCTCCGTTCGAAGTATGAAAAGAAAGCACCAAAACATGTAATTCACCAAATTTTGTAGCAGCAGGAGATAATTTACCTTGAATTGAAGATTTGAAATTCGAACAAGGCTGCTTAACTCCAAAAGAGCTTGAACAGATGCATTATGAAGCTTCCAAGTTTTGAGTAATTACTTTTCCAATTTCACTAGTGCTGTTTCTTTGGCTCCGGTCATCTTCCCCGATGAGATGAAATGAAAATCAACCGGAGGCTGAATTAGCTGTGTGCTTTACAAAGAAAAAACTCCTTCGCAGCTTTCCTCTTCGAATCGCAGAAGCATTTCTCCAAACAACACTCTTGCAATCCTCCACAACTCAATCTTTTGATTTGGTGAAGACTTCGAGCTGGCCGGAAAACCAAAAATGGGTGGTTTTAGGCCGCCGGAGATTCTAGATCTGACCGGAAAATTGTAGAAAGTGTCGATTTCCGGTAGCGAGCCAATCGATGTAGCGTAAAACATCGGTTTATGATAAATGTTTAACCGAGGGATATAAGGCTATATAAAGTGTATTTTAGTGGTGTTTTCCGTGGCGGCCATGGATTCCGCGGTGGTGCAATGTAAGAGACGAAGACGGGGCAATTCGGCTTTGCCTTGTGTTTTATATCATTTTGCCCAAGACTTAAATGAGTTACATGGCTCCCTATTTATAGGAGGAGCAAACTTAAGAAATTAAGAAACTAAAATATCCAGGATGGTAAGTGGATCGAATATCTCGGCGAGCTTCACACAGGATCGAGGTCATTGGCGGACCGTTTATCAAATGAGATCGCGTCGCCGCCCTAATCCTCTTACATTGTCGTCGCATAGGGTTGAGGGCTTGAATGGGTCCAAAGGCTCGTGGTCCGATTTTGACTTGAGAGCTCATGACGATAATGGTGATGGCTCCATCCACTAATGTCGGTGGTGGGTCGACCGAATGAGATCCGCGAATGACAAGAAATCTGACTTAGCGCATCACCTACCACCGATAACTTTTATGGAAGAGATAGTATTTTGGGAAAACTTAAGAATTTCGTTGATGGAATAAGCGTATAAATACTGAGTAAAAACAATTACCCACTGCCCACTTCCTATAAAATAGGAACACGTGAGATCCTCGCTTATAAACCAAACATAACTACTATAGTAGTGGAAATCATGCTGAAAATTCGAGAAACATGAGTGACATTGCCTTAGGTAATAAACAACTTAATTAACTAATAATAATTAACATAATTTCCTAACAATAGGAAGACTCCGGAATTAATACCCGACGGTTTTCCAGCATCGTCAAATACAAATATTCGCATTCAATACAATTGATACACAATACCTTCTAATATCTTCTAATAAAGACCCTTCTGGTTAGATTTTAAGGTTCGTAAATAAAAAATGGAAAAAAATATGTAACACTCTGCAAATGACATGGTTGTACACAGCAAGGATCCATAGTCATGACTGGCGGCCAGAGTGGAAATTCCCACGCATCCCAAAAACAGGTCCATTCGCTTTTAATTCCACCACATCACCACACACACACAGGCTGTCATGCCCACAAAGCTCTTTGGGAGTTTTTTATTAACGCGTTCAACTTTGGACTGGATATTACTACTCCTTCTTAGCTGCTTCGTCACTCCTATTAGTACAAATTTAATTTAATTTAATTTAATTTAATAATGGATATATTCTCAGATCTCAGTATATATTGCCTTCCTTCACCCCGCTCACTAATTCATCAACTTATCAAAACAAAACCATTTCCTCTCTCCAGTGTTCTCTCTTTACTCTTTAGCAATGCCTTCTTCATCAGTTTCCACATCCCATTTCTTCATTAAGCTTTTGGTATTGATTTCTCTCTTTAATCTTTGCTTTGCTTCAAGAAAGCTTGCTTCTTTATACCAAGACCAAACCCAGCTCCTCAAATACCACAATGGCCCTCTTCTTACCGGAAAGATTTCGATTAATTTGATTTTTTATGGTAATTTCAAGCCTACCCAGAAAGCTATTATCTCTGATTTCATCGTCTCCCTTTCAGGATCATCTTCTCCAACAACTCATATCCAACCAGCAGTAGCTACTTGGTGGAAAACCATCGAGAAATACTACCAATTAGCCAATTCAAGAAAGCCATCTTCATTGTCTCTGTCTTTGGGTAAACAAATATTGGATGAGAAATACTCACTTGGGAAATCAATCACTAGACAGCAAATTATAAAATTAGCATCAAAGGGTGAGCAGAGCAATGCTATAAACGTAGTATTGACAGCTGCAGATGTTAAAGTTGAAGGCTTTTGTATGAGTAGTTGCGGCACTCATGGCTCATCTAGAGGTGCTGTGGTCAAAGGCAAGATCCCAAGATTTGCATACATCTGGGTTGGAAACTCAGAGACACAATGCCCTGGCTATTGCGCTTGGCCATTTCATCAACCACCTTATGGGCCACAGAACCCACCTTTGGTTGCACCAAATAATGATGTGGGCTTAGATGGTATGATCATAAGCTTGGGTAGCTTATTAGCTGCAACTGCTACTAATCCTTTTGGAAATGGCTTCTATCAAGGACCCGCTACCGCACCGCTTGAGGCCGCCTCGGCGTGTCCTGGGGTGTACGCGAAAGGGGCTTATCCAGGCTATGCAGGGGACTTGCTGGTGGATGCCACAACAGGGGCAAGTTACAATGCACATGGTGCTAATGGGAGAAAATATGTGTTGCCAGCATTATATGATCCAAAAACATCTTCATGTTCAACCTTGGTTTAAGAATAAAAGATACTAGTATATGGTAATAGATGTGTAGAGCAGGCAGTACATGTTTTGGTTAAATATACAATGGTATAGAGGCAAATTATATGATATTGTTTGATTCATTAATCTTTTTGACAAGCCAGTTTACAGTCTTTTGTGGTGTTGTTGATTTCATCCTTTAAACAATGAAGTAGCAAATGCAACACATACATCTACTACATATAGACTGAATTAGCAATGATACATGCTACAAACCAAATAAATAGCAAAGAGTTTATATCTCTTTAATAGGTTTCAGATTTAAACAGTTTTATGCGTAGTAGGAGTGCGAGGTAAAAATATCTTCTATTTTGCACATTCTATACATCACACAATACCGACTAGTGGTAAAAAACTCGGATTCTTAAGGCAGCTGAACCTTAAACTGGGGTGTGGAGGTTCGAATCCTGTAAATTGAAGACTTTTCTACTTTCCGTGGTATAATGACAAGTTTATGACTCCGAGCTATTGAGTTTCTGATTAACACATCGACTCATTTCATGATCAGAGGGAGTGATGACCTTTAATGTTTGGGTTCAACATTCGGTTTATCTAAAAGAATCTACGGATTTAAGATTTGGTTTTCCTATACTATGCACCACTTATGCCTATATAAATGAGAGGATTATTATTTTTCCCACAAAACATAATTCAGAAACTTGAAGCACCACCTAGGAAAAAAAGGAAAGAGCAGTCACCATTTCTGTAGAGCAATCCTCGGCAATTATGGTAAAATTTAGATCATTTTTGTATATAGCAATCCTTGGCAATTCGGGTAGAATTTGGATCGTCTGCTGTGATATGCTGCAATCCCATTCACAGCACCATGTTGTACACCATATAAAACATTCAAAAAAACGTCATTGTGGCGTTTTAGTAAAAAGAAAAACTATGATCCAAACCAAGGGCGTTTTGATCGTTTTACCATTTCACAGCAGAAGCCACAACAGTGGCACACACCAGAGGATCCAACCTCATTATGGTGAAGTATTCACCAGAATTTTTGTATGAAGCCGGATACGTGAACAATTATTAAATTATTACAACTCAAAGTAACAAAAACTACGTTTATCTCTCTTACTTGTGCTTTCTATTGAATTCTTCAAAGTTGCATTCAACTAAAGGAATCAAAATTTTAAATTTCATTACGCTAATCTCCTTATCACCTTATGAATGTTACTTGTGTATGCCATACAAAGTACAATAAAGATACACAATGCATATATGTATACTTTATTATGTCCTCATGGTAAGAAGTAAAGGTTTTCAGATTATGCAAAAAGTCATTAATGTAATTAACTAGCTGTACACGAGGTTTTTGATAGAAAGCTTGTGTTTAGCTCGTTTAAGTTTGTGTATACAAGTATATTTAACTAAACAAATCGAGCCATCAATCACACTAAGGTATGCTCAATAGTCATATGACGCCAGTGCGTCAAGAACTTCAGAAATGAACACGCACAAACTTTGTCCACGAAACCTCATTTATGTTGGCAAAAACACACATGCGAGCTCACACACATACCCACAATATATACAAGTACAATACATTATTAGTTGTTATACATTACTAGTTTGATGAAGGTCTTCAATCATCATGTCACACTGCTTACCGATCAAATTTAGTATAAGAGGAGGAAAATTAAAATTATAAGGATGTATAGTTAAAAAAAGGGTACACCATTCTATCTTAAATTATATTGGTCATCAAACACAAGGTATACTCTCTTTTTTTGAGTTAATAGTTATACTGATTCATAAACATTCTAAAATTTGTTTTATTACACAAATCATTGCTTGCATGTGTCACTCGGTAGACATAATACCTTGAGTCAAATTGAAACGAGAGGTAAAATATTGACGCTTTTCATGTGATTCTATAGTTAATGTATGATATCTCAGGATAGATGATAACGGTACAGGTGAACACGGATTTAATTTAATATCATATCATAAGCTTATTCGTCACAATTGTGATATGATATTTTTTATTATAATATATATCATACCCTTTCACTACCCATCCATATATAAACTTTATTCATACCCTTCCCATGTTCTCTCTTTCTATTTGAAGGTAGGTGCATGCCCCAAATCCCGGGGTAGATCAAGTAACTAATAATTAACCTCAATTTCTAAATTTATTATGTTTCAACCTTATATTTTGATGGTAGTATTCACAGCTTTCCAATACAAGATGTTAAATTCAAGGCCGGGCCTGAGCACAGACCTAAGAGGCCCGAGGCTAGGCCCCCTCAAAATATCTTGGATTTCAGGACTCATAGTTACATACTTTATCTACAATGAAATTCTGCAAAACATTTCGAAAAAATATCAAGGTTCAACATAAAACTAGTAACAACTCTGAGCGATTATTTTAACTATGTTATTCAATGGAACTTTGTTGGCCCAATCAACCTCTATATTGTATACCTAGAATTTCCCAACCAATATTAGTATTATTCAAAATTAAAAAGGGCAGGTATGCAAAACTGGCCTAGGGCCGGCCCTGGTTATATTCTCTCGCTTTTAAAACATACTTGATAGAATCATTTTGTCGAATAGTTGGGCTGTAGGAAAAAAACTAAGTAACACGTATATACTACTAGATATATTGTGTTATAAACTTAAAAAGAAAAATGTTGCAGCTATAGATTATAAGCAAGCAGATTGCAAATGAAAGAAGACAACAGAAGACATCAACAGGCTGCACTCGGCTGATACACACTCTGCTGAAGCATGAAGACATCAGCAGGCTGCTGATCTCATAGGCATTGTGTCGAACACTTATGATGAAAATGCGGTTACAAGTGGATGAGCTAAATTCTATTGTAACAGATCATAGTTAGGAAGTTAGTCGGTTAGATGTTCATTATATAAAATTTGAATTCAATATATGAGAATGTAAGTTGTACAATTAATCGATCAATGAAAGTTTCCAAGTTTTCTCTCTTTCCAACTTTTCATTCATTTTCAATCTTTCTTCTATTTCTCCAAGTATTCTATGGAGTTTCATCAATTTTGTGTTTTCATCATGGTATCGGAGCATGTTTGCTGCGCGTTCTATTAGTTCTTTCTACGATTTACAGTAGAATTACGTTGATTCTTGTAGTGTGGAGCTACAATTGTCATTATTTCTCTTTTTCCTTCTATTTGAAGTTCTTGTTCGTCTCTACAAATTCTTGAGCTATGGCAGAAGAAATGGCTGCAGGAGTAGTCAATCCCTACCTGATTCATCCAGGCGAGAATCCTTCAGCCGTCATTGTTCAGCCGGTTCTCAAATGAGCGGAGAACTATCATTGTTGGAAGCATGCAATTTCAATGGTGTTATCAATAAAAGGGAAGATGAAGTTCGTTGATGGTACATTACCAAAACCTACTGAGAATCACAGGAATTTTGAGATTTGGTGTCAATGCAACGACATGGTTTCAAATTGGTTGGTTAACTCGGTTGATGCCTCGATTCAACAAAGCATTTTTTGGCTAACCACATCAAGAGAGATATGGTTAGATCTTGATCAAAGATTTGGCATAGGAAATGCCTACAGATTTTCCAATCTGCAAGAAGAAATCTATGGCACAAGACAAGGTACAATGTCAGTAACACAATACTTTACTTTTTTTTGAGTGGCACAATACTTTACTAAATTGAAGAGTTTGTGGGATCAACATCCCACTACTTATTTTGAGACCTTCACCACCCTGCACTTGTGCAGCTTTGCCTGCATATAGAGAACAAGATGAAATAGACCGGATAATTAGATTCTTGAAAGGACTTAATGATTGTTTTAGCAATGTCAAATCACAAGTTTTAATGGCCAATCCAATACCTGATTAGCCACAATCTTTAACATGGATGTACAACATAAAAGTCAACTTAATTACTCAGATTTGAATGCTGTTAAGACTGTGTTAAATGTTCAGTCCTCTGGTTCTGGTCAAAATGGTCAAGATTTTGTACCTTACACAAATCAGATCAGTACTTCTTATGGCAGATGTGGTGGAAGGGCACTTTAGAGAAAATTTGAAATTCAAAGAGACCCCAATGTACATATTGTTGTAAAGAGGGGCATACAATAGAGAAATACCAACAAAAGGCTCTGTTAGGAAATCTACGCGGGAACGCAGCGGAATTCAAAATTTTGATTTCCTTTTACCCAATATCGACTCCGTTTAAGCAATAAACAAATAAGCTAGTAGACGGTGGATACCTTGGTTGATCTAAAAGATCGACGCTTTGACCGTCTAAGGAGAGTAGTTCTGCATAGAGCCGCCCAAGTGTTCGGCCTCTACCGCTAGTCCACACGAACAGCCCGCCGGAATCCCATCATGGATTGCTATTGAAAAACTCCGGTTGCTAGACCGGCCTTTTTCCCCTCCAAATCTCCATAGGATGCTCTCTATTTTACACAAGAACTATTAGTTCTTGGAATTGTGATGATCAAAAGAGCTTGACACCCACCGCTTATTTATAGTAGAAGGTGGCGCCCCATATGTGTGGAGGAGAAGAAAACATTTTCCCAATAAAATAAAGAAAATATATTTGATTGATTTATCTCATTTAATTTAATATCTTATATTAAATTTTTCTAAGATATTGTCTATATATTATATTGATTATATTTATCTTATTACCATAAATCTATTTTTACAAAAATCAATTAATATCTAATATTAATATTATGGTAATCTTATTAATTAAATTGCACAATTCAAATGTATCATATACATTCTATAATGGCGTCCTTTTTCCCTATAATTTGGGAATTGAGATTTTCTTTAATTAATATAATACTATGATTAATTAATTTGCAAAATCTATATATATATATATATATATATATTCGAAATATGTATCTAAATACATATATTTAATTAATCACCATAATTAATATCTTGTATTATATTTATTCATAATAAATAAATACTACCATATTAATTTGCCACTATAACCTTTATAGTCTCGAGATAAACTTTCCTTATTTGGTTATCATTTATAACCACTACTACCTTTCATGTGAAACAGTTATCGTGTAACTTACAATCCATCGCTGTAATAATATCCATACGGTCGTACGTCGAGTGTCAAACATTAACGACCGTATCTTATAATCTGGATATCATGCTCTCTCGAAGTAACACATTTACTTCCACTTTGAAAAGATTCATGAGAGTAAGACATTCCTTATAAGAAGGCCCTTTCGGATATTCACCCTGCTGATAGGGTATGCGATTCCCAGACGACCAAACATGTATACTCCGCATGCTTCAGTATCACATCCAATCACTACCGCATGATCGCCCCGTGGCTAGGGGAAACCTCAATAGTGTCAAAGCATGACAATCCACACTGTGATGCCATGAAGACTCCGGTCCTAAGGATAATTACACAACCGCCACATAGTGCGACACTTATCCGTGTAAGTGAGTCAGTCTAACGTACGCATTCTCTAATACACGTCCACGTACAGTCCAAGTGTCTCCACACTTCGATAGATGAGATCTATCCCTGCCCTTATTGACAAAAGACATCTAATACGTGCTAGCCTGTTCATACTATCAATGCCCTGTTTAATAGTAAATCAGCCTAGAGACATTTAAGTATCAAACTTATTAAAGTGATTAGAGATCTCATCAACCATAATCGCCTATCATGGTTTCTATATCACAGTTTAATACTAAGGACGTTATCATATAACAATTCATTTTGGTTCTTTAAAAGAACAAATATATGAGTAAAGCCATTTAATATATGTATAAACATAAAGAAATAGTATAAATGATCTGACCCGGTCGGATCTGGTCCAACCCGATTGGGTTTAGGACACTATTTCAACAGACTCTCATTCCATTGCCTGTAAAAACTGAAGACAACCTTGCTGATATTCTGACTAAACCTGTTGGGAAATCAACTTTTTGTAGATTGATTCCCAGTTTACCATTAAAGAACATATTTGCAGCTATAGGATCGAAAGCAAGCGGTTGCAAGTCGTACTTTGTCTCAAACTACGACTTGAAGAGGATGTTGCAAATATAGATCGAAAGCAAGCGATTGCAAATGAAAGAAGACAACGAAGACATCGGCAGTCGCACTCACTGGCGATACACACTCTGTTGAAGCACACTCTGCTGAAGCATGAAGACATCAGCAGGCTGCTGATCTCATAGGCATTGTGTCGAACACTTATGATGAAAATGCGGTTACAAGTGGATGAGCTAAATTCTGTTGTATCAAACTGTTAGTTAGGAAGTTAGTCGGTTAGATGTTCATTATATAAGCTGAATTCAATATGAGAATGTAAGTTGTACAATAATCGATCAATGAAAGTTTCCAAATTTTCTCTATTTTCCCGCTTTCATTCATTTTGAATATTTCTTCTATTTCTTCAAGTATTCTGTGGAGTTTCATCAATTTTATGTTTTCATCAAAAAATGATGCATAATAATCACGCGTCCTTATCGTGTTATAGACGTGTTAATAATTAAGCTTTAATGTCCTCGTCTTTGTCAACAGTAAATTATACTTCTGTGCAATTGTATGGCACCCTTTGATACCTACATATTCATGAATATGACCATTATATATGATTATTGATCCTTATGTTATCCAGCTGTTTATCCTTTTAACTTTTTTTTTTTTTTTTTTTTTTTTTTTTCATTTTGGCCTAGTGTTTACAAACGTAATCTTAATGATTTTATGCTAAGGGAAAAGGACTAAAACTCATGAATATTAGAAACAATATCTATCATTATATATGATTCTTGATCCTCAAGTTCAATTGGTTCTAGATAAGTTTATATATATATATATATATATATATATATATATATATATATATATATATATATATATATATATATATATATTTTTTTTTCAATTCTGTAAAAAAATGATGTTAATACAGTCTGTTAAAAAAAAAAGGGAATGAGAGAAATGATAGAAATATTTAATCAATTGAGTAGAATGATAGTTTTTGAAACTTTTGCGTAAAGGAAAAAACTATTTATCCATTATCGAAATTCACTGTGTTCAAATTTCTTTATTTAAATTCATTTATCGAAATTCATTGATTTTCAAAATTCATTTCAAAAATTCACCGATTTTCGAGATTATTCACCGTCGTTACTCGTTATAAAATTATGCATTGTCATTCTTCCTATATAAAAAATAAGTAATCACAAGTATTCTTTTAAAAATATTCCAGACGTGTCATTATCCCTAATTTCCAAAAAACAATGTTAAAATAAAAACCCTTTGACGAGTTCAAGAGATTCTTGTGTTTAATAAATTACTTTTCAAAAAAAAAAAAAAAAGTTTAATAAATTAAATATGCCAGTTGTATTATCTTGTTTTTTTCTTAAACTTGCTCATTTTTACAATATTGGCATATTGATATCATCGAAATTCCACTCAAATAGTCACACTCACACACTACCAAACTCTGTCACAATTTAAAAATAAAATTATATATATATATATATATATATGTTTTATATGTCTTGAATAAGTAATTTCTGTACAGGTATGCGCTATGTCTAAATAACATACAGTTGTATCAATATTACATGTCCTTGTCTAATGATATAAGAAAGTTATTTTGATTGGCCTTCTCTTGTTTATTAGTATAATAATGGATACATACAGAAGAAACAAAAAGAAAACCTAATAATTGAACTCAAATGTTATTAATTTTAAAAAAGTGTATAGCATGTTGTTATATATGTGAAGTTGACGATTATATTACTTTTTTTTTTATCATCATTTAAAAAAGTTCAAACCGGTACCAAGGTACATACCTTGGTGTCATGCCATTAAAGTCTACTCCTGACTTCTCAAGTGTTTGAGCGCAGTTTGAATCTCCTCCCGTAGTATTTAGGCCTTACGTTTCCCGGCAAAAAAAAAAAAAAAAAAAAAAAAAAAAAAAATTTCAAACCGAGCTCCCAAGGGCATTGTTCAATAATAAAAGAATAGGTGTACATTAGTGGACATTAATAAAACATACTTAGATTTATATCCTCCCGATTCTTCCGGGGCAGAACAAAGGGACCCTTTGGGTTTAGGTCTCACGCATTACTTTTCTTTTCTTTTCTATTTTTAGTTGAAACCAGGTGACGAGACACATATACCAAAACGGTATGCATGAACACACTAAATAAAATAATAAATTACTTAAGTTTTACTCATAAAATAACATTAATGGACACAATTGAAAAGTAAATTTACTCTTGGAACAAGTTCACATATCCGGCTAATAAGTCGGTCAGTCCCCTTGGTTGAAAGTTGAAACCAATATACACTAGCAAGAGGCGGACCTACACTAGTGACAAAGAGGCTTAAAATCATCCTGGACAAAAAAATATTAAACTATAAAATGTATGTAGTCGAGTTTGATCCATAAAATATTTTTAATCCATCCCACCCGACGAACTCGATATAATTCATTAGCCCACCACAGATTAAAATCCTGGCTCCACCCTCGCAGTAGGAGGAGTTTAGTTTTATTTTTATTTTTAAGAATATGAATTATTAAAAGGTCTTTACAATTTACATCAAAACCCCAGACAAAATTTGAGATAATATTTCATACATAGCAAGACTTAAGTCAATAAGGAACATTAAACCAAGTATAAATGATTTCATAAGACAATAGGTTGATTTCCATATATAATTTTAATCTCAGCATTTGTTCTTGATCTCAATCAATAATAGATTTCTTATATAAACAGAGGGTTTTGATAAATAAATAAAAAAATTAAAAAAATCCACATTATTGTCTTTGCATTATTTAGGAAACATGAGTATTTTCTCAAAGGCCAAAAATGGCATTATTAATATTTAAACCCTTTTACCAATTCAACCATTTCTTGATCTCCAAGCTTCTTAATATATCTCCAGTTGTAATTCTTGAAATCTTTCTCAAATTTATCCACTTTGAAAAGTCTTTATTTAGAGTTCATCGAACATCTGCTTAAATACACAAAATGATACCATTCTATTTGTCTGAATATATAATTGAATTACAGGTTTAACCCAAGTATTAATTTTTTATTCTTCAAATAAACATGTCTTAATCAAATAATATAAAGAATGATTCAAGTTGCCACCGTGTGCTTAATTAGCTATGAGAGTCCTTTTTATCAAGAAAGAAGAGTTTCAATACTCCAGTTGTTTTTGTCAATGACATGTTATAAAATATCAAATTTTTTATTATTTGTTTTTTAATGACATGTTGTAACATTTTTCAAATAAATAAGAAATGAAATGTAGTAACATATCTATGCTTGTTTAGATGTGTTAATTTTCAATAATTATTGCAATATTCAGTGGACAATTAATCCCACCTGAAAAAGATATTCCCTGACCTAAAAAAAAAAAAAAAAAAAAAAAATCCCAAAATGGGATTTTATTTTTAGGATTTTAAACCCCTATGATGATAGAGTTATTTCTAAAACACTATCTCAACATAAAAGTTTCATTTGTAAGAAAATTTGAAAAAAAGCAAGAAACACAAATGGTTCAGTAGGACTAATACAGTTCTACATGAGTAGCAATAAGAGCTTAACAGACCTTTATTTGCACCATATACTCTACCGGTACACCACACTAGAATCGGTTTTTTAAAGTTGGTTTTGGGTCAAAAATCGACTACACGTAAGTGTATAATGGGAACTGACCTTCGGAAAGTCTGTTTTTAGCTTCAGAACCGACTTTCTAAAGGTTGGTTCGCTAAAATAAATATGATGCACCGATAGAATCACTGTTTTGCAAATAATGACTCCTAAAAATATGCATGTATTTGCTACAACACACAGCCAACAAACATATTTTAGTATTTTAATACAATTACCAATAGATTCAAAACAAATCCAGCCTAATGTTCTTTCATAGTTTACTCAGTCAATGGACGGTTTGAAGTTTTTAGATTTCCCACAAAAAATACCATCAAAAGCAAACAAGTTTCAAAAGCTGGCAACATTTTGGCAATATTTCATATCCCCTCTGTTTCCTCGATATTTCTTTTACCATCAAGTTATAGTAATGTAATTAGTACTATATATATATGCCTCTAATTCACTCCATTTTCATCACTTCAAACACCTTCATCCAGTACTACATTTCCTACAAGATCAGTTTTTAACATACCAATCATGGCCATTTTTGTCTTGTCCAAGAAAACTTTGATCCAGTTCTTGCTGCTCTGTTTGATGATTAACGTTGTATTTGGTGGGAGGATGTTACGTCAGTCGAGCCAAGAGCAGCAAGATATGCTTTTTCAATACCATAATGGTCCTCTTCTTACAGGAGATATCTCAATCAATCTCATTTGGTATGGTGATTTTAAGCCCACCCAGAAAACTATAATTTCTGATTTCGTTACATCATTAGCTATAACACAATCACAAGTACCCCCACCAGCAGTTGCTGCTTGGACAACGAGTCTACACAATTACTACAACCTTATCAAATCCAAGGACTTGCCTCAGTTTTCTCTAGGCAGCCAAATCCATGACGAACAATGCGCTTTTGGTAAATCACTCAAAATGGAGCAAATCGAACAGCTAGCAGCAAAAGGGTCTGATCAAATCAACTCAATCAATGTTGTCTTGACTTCATCTGATGTAACAGTGGAGGGATTTTGTTCTAGCAAATGTGGGACTCATTCAGTACTTTCATCGAACACTAACAGCAACAAATTGAATTACATCTGGGTTGGGAATTCTGAAGTACAGTGTCCTGGCCAATGTGCTTGGCCATTCCATCAGCCGCTTTACGGGCCCGAAAACCCGCCATTGGTCGCACCAAACAATGATGTTGGAATTGACGGAATGGTTATTAATTTTGCTGGACTCTTGGCTGGGACAGCTACAAATCCTTTTGGAAATGGATTTTATCAGGGACCCGCCACCGCGCCGCTTGAAGCGGCATCGGCTTGTCCCGGGATTTATGGTAAAGGAGCTTATCCGGGTTATGCCGGAAACCTGTTGGTGGATCAATCAACTGGAGCTAGCTACAATGCTGCCGGTGAAAATGGCCGGAAATTCTTGCTTCCTGCTCTTTACGATCCTACTGCTAATTCCTGCAACACTTTAGTTTGAAACTCAAAAGAAATTTAGATTGTAGATAACTTTCAACAATGTAGACAATCATACCAAGTAATATGAGATACTTTTTTTTCCCTACTCTTTTTATCTTTCGACTCAAATTTTTATGTCATAGTGTCTTAACAGTATGTCCAAATACAATCTATTCAAGAATAGTACAAAGGCGACACCACACTAAAAAAATCTACAATCGCCTTTAAAGACATCTCACTACATGTCTATTTTTCAACCTTGATGTGGTGTCTTAGATAAATATTGTGTGATGCCGTTAAATACTCTGATAATAAAAGTGTTGCAAAATAGCAGTTGAGTTTGAACTCTATGCGTAAGATGTTTTGATATCATGTTAAATTATCATCTTTCCGAAAACCTTAAGTCAATAAGAAAGTAAATAATTAATATTTTATACTTCAGTACGCCCTCTCAAATGTAGGCCAATGATGACTTTCTATATTAGATTTTACTAGAAAGTGCACTACTTCAACTGTAGTGTTTCCAATGACTACAAGGTCGATCACACAAGAATGTTGTTTAAGTACCTAAAATTATTGGTTAGGTCTTAGGTCTTCACGATTTGGATATTTTGGAGATTAACAATTAACTTTGATAATAGTTAATGCCAGCAAAGTGACTTGATCTCTATTATGGGAGAACTTATCTGTGAAGTCAGCTGAGTAAGTGTATTCAGTTCTGTGAAAATCAGCTGGTGAGGTCAACTGAGTTTCTTCTGTGTCAGCAGTCTGCTGAGGTTTGCTGAGTTCATGAATACAGTTGAGTTCTACATTCTGAGCTGTATGGTTACAAGTCTAGAAGGTTAGCTGCTATTGAGTTTCATCTGGTGGTGTCAGATGATGTTGGGCCAACATCTGGGCATTTATGACAATTACGACAGAGATCCTGTGGCGGTTAGGTTTAGGGATTTATGCTTAAAAATACCAACTGTTGTAATCAATGTAAAATGAGTAATCCGTCTGAAATTCAGTACATAATAAAATATCTCTAACCTGTCCGCGGAGTAGTCGGCACAATGCCGGAAACTACGTTAAATCTTGTGTTCTTCTTGTTTCTGTTATTTTTGGGATTCTTTACGTTAGATTGCTCTTGTTATTTATCTTTTTTGCATGGTCATAGTCAACAGAGATGTGGTCTTTAATGAAAATTCTATGATCAGCTCATCACGAGGAGTTCTACTGAGTCTGAACCAGTGCTGAATCTGAAAGGTTTGAGATATAGGTGGAGCTTCAGGTGGAATCAGCTGAGATGTGATGACCAAAATAGTAACGACCAACCTTAACCGGCAGAGTACCGGGTCGGAAGTACTATAGAGGTGAGCAAGGTTGTATCCCATGAGGAATCAATCAACTACCAAAGTCGTTTTTCAACTTAGTTTAGGTTAATCAAATGTGGTTCATGTTTTAATTACACTAATGATGTGATAAAACTAACAATAATAAGGAAGAAGGCATAGCCAAACCATGATCCAATTTGATTAGTTTCACCCTCTAATCGACTCATTGGGAATGGAAACTACCAACCAACCATCCTAATGCTTATATCGACTCGTTCATGGGTGCAAACTCCTAAGATAGTACTAGACGCCATGCAACAACCTAGTACCCTTTGCCCGGTTTAACAGTCCGCCTTCAAGGATTTAACTGACCGAAACAAGATTAACGCACTAGAGTTGCCCGATTTCACAACTGATTGAACCTCACTCCCTAATCAATCTAAACAACTCAGTTGATTATAAAGAATGATCTTAAAACCCCTTTTCCCACACCCCTTTGCAACATACATTTATAAAAGTGGTGTGTGAGTTCATGAACTAGGTGTACAAGCTAATTCAAGCATTAAGAACAAGTTTTAAGACATGAATTCGTCAATATAACAACAATTAAACACTACCCATTCCCAATTTCATCAATTAGAAGGTGATTTCTTCAATTTTCACATAATTTGGCTATGAAAAATTTAGCTACTCATAATAAAACTAAAAACAACAATCAAATATAAAATTAAAGCCATAAATGAAAGAGAAACTGAAATTGATTACCAAAATCGTAGAGAATCGGAGTTTACATCAAGCTTTTTCAACACCCATGTCAATTGGTGAAGAAGAAGACCCAAAATCAGAAAATCCAAGATTAGAGAAGAAACTTTTGCTAAAATCTAAGCTAGATTGTGTTTAATTTAAGTAAAAGATGATGAAAGAGTGAATCTAGGGAAGAAGAATGGAAGAATTCGACCTAAAGGGGAGAAAAGTGTGAAAATCGAAGTGTAAAAGTGTCTAGAGAGTCCCTAAAAAATCTGTGCAAGTGGTATTTATATTCTCCAAAAATGTGCAGGAAAAGTCATTTTGGCGCGCCCCAAAACTGCTTCAGTGACTCTGGTAACTCTCTGTTTCAACTTGGCGCCCTGAAAACTTCAAATAGGCAAGCCAAAAATCTGGACTGATACACCTTCATGTAATCTGGCAATATCTTTGCGCGTAGAGCTCCGATTTGAGTGATTCAAAATGCGTTGGAAATCTCATTCAATTATCTACAACTTTTATGAAGACCATAAGTCCAGAAAATGCATGTATCTGGGAGAAAATTGCAGATAAAGTGAAAAAATGGTAAAAGCACCAACCACCTTTGATCTGTTTCCATCCCCAGGCTTCGGTGATGCAACACTCAGCTGATCCAAGTCAGCACTCATCTGATTTGGTTGTTGAATCAGATCTAGATCCAAGCCGCTTAATCAGACAGAGGTCACCGATCATCAAACCGATATTGGTCGTGAGTATCATTGTCGTGAGCTAGAAGAACCAATGTTGAGGTACCTCCCAAGAGGTATGAGTTTAATGATATGATTGGATATGCACTTCAAGTTGCAGAAGAAGTTGATGGTTTTGAACCTTCTACTTACAAAGAAGCAGTGACATGTTCTGAGGTATCTCAATGGCTTGCTGCCATGGGAGATGAACTGGAGTCACTCCTATAGAATCAGACTTGGGACCTGGTCAGACATACTTCGATCAGAGTGTTACTATCAATGATGGCACATCAGGATCTTGAACATGAGCAGTTAGATGTGAAGACAACCTTTTGTTGAAATAGTGTCCTAAACCCAATCGGGTTGGACCGGATCCGACCGGGTCGGATCATTTATACTATTTCTTTATGTTTATGCATATATAAAATGGCTTATTCTGTTGTCATATATATGTTCTTTTAAAGAACCAATTATGAATTGTTATATGATAATGTCCTTAGTATTAAACTGTGATAGAGAAACCATGATAGGTGATTATGGTTGATGAGATCTCTAATCACTTTAATAAGTTTGATACTTAAATGTCTCTAGTGACGTACTATCAAACAGAGGCATTGATAGTATAAACAGACTTCAGCACGTATTAGATGTCTTCGTCTTTAGGGCGGGGATAGATCTCGTCTATCGAAGTGTAGAGACACTTGGGTATGCGTGGACGTGTATTAGAGAATGCGTACGTTAGACTGACCCACTTACACGGATAAGTGTCACACTATGTGGCGGTTGTGTAATTATCCTTAAGACCGGAGTCTTCATGGCATCACGGTGTGGATTGTCATGCTTTGACACTATTGAGGTTTCCACAGCCACGGGCGATCATGCGGTAGTGATTGGGTATGATCTTCAAGCATACGGAGTATACATGATTGGTCGTCCGGGAATCGCGTATCCTATGATTGGGATCGAATATCCGAAATGGCCTTCTTATAAGGAATGTCTTGTTCTCGTGAATCTTTGCAAAGTGGGAGTAAATGAGTTACTTGAGAGAGCATGATATCCAGATTATAAGATACGGTCGTTGATGTTTTGACACTTCGACTAACGACCGTATGGATATTATTACGATGATAGGATTGTAAGTTACACGGTAATCGTTTCACATGAAAGGTAGTAGTCATTGCATTTGACTCTTCCGATGATTGGGGTTACGGTGTGTTGCTGAGACGCTATCCCGTGATCGTTTGGCATGAAGGGCATTTTAAGTAATTTGCGCTTTGTGTCTACGGCCAACATATTCGAAGCCTATCGGGTCACACACATATGAACATCCACCGGATTAAAATGTGGTTATAGATGATAACCAAATAAGGAAAGTTTATCTCGAGACTATAAGGGTTATAGTGGTAAATTAATATGGTGGTATTTATTTATTATGAATAAATATAATACAAGATATTAATTATGATGATTAATTAAATATGTATATTGATACATATATTTTAAAATTAATGATATATGATATATATTGATTTTGCAAATTAATTAATCATAGCATATTAATTAAAGAATTTTCCATAAGCCAATTTTGGAGAATAAGTGGCGCCATTCATTATGTATTATGATACACTTGGATTGTGCAATTTAATTAATAAGATTACCATAATATTAATATGTGATATTAATTGATTTTGAGAAAAATAGATTTATGGTAATAACATAATTTATAATCAATATAAGATATTGGAAAATCAAATTATGGAAAGAGAGATCAATCACATTAATTATTCTTCCTTATTTTTATTGGAAAAGGTTTTCTTCTCCTCCTCTCCAAGCAAGCCTTGGCGCCCCATCTACTATATATATGAGGGTTGCCAAGCTCTTTTGTAGACCATAATTACGAGAGCAATTGTTCTTGTGAAAAATTGCAAGAACTCATAGTTTTTGTGTAAGAAGGGGGCTTCTATAAAGTGAGTTTGTGAGGAGGAAAAGTCCGGTCTAGCAACCGGGTTTTCCGATAGCAATCCATGGTGGGATTCCGGCGGGCTGTTCGTGTGGACTAGCGGTAGAGGCCGAACACTTGGGCGGCTCTATGCAGAACTACTCTCCTTAGACGGTCAAAGCGTCGATCTTTTAGATCAACCAAGGTAACCACCGTCTTTAGCTTATTTGTTTATTGCTTAAACGAAGTCGATCCTGGTTAAAAGGAAATAAAATTTTAAATTCATTGCGTTCCGCGTAGATTTCCTAACAGTGGTATCAGAGAGAGCTTCGAGCTTAAGCAATAAGCATGTTTATTTGCGTAGTTAATTTTATCGTTTAAATCACGTAATTATTAGTTGAAAGATTTTTGATTCGTAAAACAATACACGAAAAGAAAAAATTTTGTTTTGTGTATTTTATGTTTCAATATAGTTCATAGTTGTGATTGGGTGATGGATTCTCGGTGAATCCCACTCGATAGATGCAAGATTTAAATCACGAGACGTTAAGTCGAGGTTGAGTGATGGATTCTCGGTGAACCCACTCTTCGATAATTAAATGGGGCTCGGCCGATCATTGGCGGCGCCTCCTCCCCCGGCGGTGGGCGGCGACGGCGGCGGTGGCCTTAGGGCTGCCGTCCGTCGGTTGTCCTCTTCCAATGGGGGAGATCGACTTTTCGTTTTGTGATATTTATTGTGCATGGATGTCTCGATTAAAATTAATCGTTAATTTTATTTCGATTAAAATCATTTAATTAATTAAATGTTAATTAGTTAATTGATTAGATAAAATTATTTAATAGATTAAATGTTAATTGATTAATTAAGACGCAAGTAGTTAAATTTTAATTTTATCTTTTTCATAAGATGTTATTGTATGGATTAGATATAGTAGATATAATATGATTATATGGACCCGATTGATCGTGGACTCGACCGATAGGATAGATGTGAATGATTTAATTTTTTTGTTGGTTTAAAATTTGTCCTAGGTCGTTATGAAGAACGTGACCTAGTTTATTTTCTGCATTTATCCCATTCCCGTTGACCCCCCGTGTGCGGCGGGTGTATTTATTTTATAAGATAGAATTAAATGTAACAAGAATGGAGCGGAAGATGGAGACCAAAGAAAGAAAATAAAGATCCCATTGGAGAATGGAGCATTAAAGATCCTATTGGCGGTTCAGCAACCTACCCTTAGATTGTGACCAGCGGTTTAAATCGGCTTGTATTCAAACCGCACTCAGAAAAAGTCCATGATCATACCGGTTACTTTACGCATTTATTTATTTTGTGCTTGTATTTATTTTATATGATACGATAGATGCATGACTAGGCACGATCTAGATAAATGTGTAGGACGTATGTCTATAGAGATAGATATACTTGATGAGACCGTAGTTAAATTAATTAAGAGAATTAATTCGAAATTAATTAAGTGAATTAATTTAAAATTACTCCCACAACAAAAATCGAGTTAAAATATGTCTCCCAATATTATAGTGACGGTGAAGAGCCCTTGTTCGGATCCAACTGATCGGCCCACGCCGGAGTTGACCTACCACGGGTATATCGTCATTATCGAGATATATGATCGTTATGAGATCTCATGAATACTTGGGTTACGACTCGACTAAGAATCTTGCGGTGATTGGCCCACGCCAGACCGTCGATTTTAGAGACATAAGGTTGACTACCACATAGACGAAGTGAATTGTCAAGGAGTTGACTAGTCAAACCACTGGAAGTCGCGTTAGACGCGATTGGTAAGAAGTACCTACCCGTCGAAATTGACCCGGTCGATCGGCCCACGTCGGGGATCGAGTCAACTAGATAGGATTCCAGCCACTAAAGGATTTAAAAAAAAAAAAAAAAAAAAATTCTTGAAAGTCAATAGGGAGTAGTTGACTTGTGGGAGCAAAATCATAATCCCAAAGACCATATTTGATTTTGCGTGTTTAGACAACAACACTCTTTTATCTTCATTTTTAATGTTGTAGTTTTTAGCAAACTTTTATATTTATGTTTTTCTCGATTAGTAAAACCAAATTATGACTGTTTGAGAAACGTTCTCAAGAATGGTTAAGTAATTTTAATCCTTTTAAAATAAGCAATGACATGAGCAATCCCGTTGTAGTAGTTAGAGACAAGGAGACTACATATTTGATGCAGTACTCCAAGACTTTAATTATTAATGAAAGGTGGAAGCTCATGACATTGGATACGATCCAATATGATCATTCAGTCATAAGATGACAATTAATTCAAACATTGGATAAGAATGACCACATTTAATTTTGGAAAGGTTGTTTTCAAAATTATAAGATTTAAGTATCGACTTAATTCTACCATTGCTTAAAGATTAATTAAATAATTAATGTTTTAAATACGATTTAAAAGGTTAAATAAACTATTTAATAAACTTTAGATTTTCTTTATGAAAGGAAATCAAGACATAGCTCATGTGATCTTTCTTAAGTCTTATGAAGACTACACTAAGAAATATTTACAAGTGCTTAAAGGATTAAAAAGGAAAGTTAGGGCATGTGCTTAAATAGGGAACTTATTGAAGTTTCTATTCTAGGCAAGTGAGTTGAGATAAATCTATCTAAGTTCAAGTCAACTCTTAGATATATGATATCTTACGAGTGTGATTAAATTAGAAAGATTAAATACAGATATGGAAGGTTAAACAATGTTGTAACACTTACCATATTCTGGATCTAGTAAACTGATAAGGGAACTAAATGAATGTTATTATGTCCGGTTCTTATGAAGAATACGTTTTCAGTTATTTGTTAGGATTTAGTAGACATATTCAATTGTAAATAATAAATGTTATTCTGATAAAGTTGGAAGCTCACTGAATCTAACATACTAGATTGTTGTCACTATATAGTTGATATATGTGATGAGATCTCAATATTTGTATGGCTGTTATCCTTGATTTGTGGCTGTTCTAGACATAGTCTTTCTAGAAGGAAAGCGTGTAACTAAACGTCATTCTGATGATGTTGAACCATATGATTATGAATCATGTGGGTAATACGTATCTTATCTAAAGATGACTAAAATACCCTTTTATGAAAAGGTTATAAAATCTAGAAAGTTGTCCAAAGCCTAAACATACCGATGTTTGTTGGCTTGTGACAATTAATGCCACAAATAATTGTTTATTAGTCTCTACGACTATTTTTAGAAATAGTCAAGTGTACTCAGGGAAGTGCATAATTTGGAAAGCCGAAAAGTTTGAGCTAGTAATGCAATATATGAGATTGATGAGCTACTTAGGAATTAATCTTCAATTGGATCAAGTAATTAATACTGAAGGGGTGTTTGGAAGTCGTCTGAAAGGAATAAGATTCTCCTTGAAGGATACCATCTTTGGGATAAGCAATTAGATTGTGTTCCCAAAATGGAAACAACACTTTATATGATAAAGGTGTGATGCAAGCCATCACAGTATCCTTTATCTGCTTTCGGGATAGTGCCTTATACTTAACCGAGTTCCAAAGAATAAAGGTTGAATAAATTCCATATTAGATATGGAAGAGGATAATGTCGAATCGATCTTAACCGATGATTTGAAGTTGTCATAGGCATAGTCAGAAAGGCTTGGATCCTAGTACGACATATACAACTTTGTGGAGTATCTTAGCAAGTATGCTGTAAATTATTTACTTAACCGCGGAGCAAAATGTTTGTCTCCAAACATGCTGTTTTCTAGAGGAAGTGTTACTTCCAAAAGGGACAGTGGGAGTAAATAAGATCTCAAAAGAGTTTGAGAACCACAAAGATATATTCAACCATTGGAACATGAAGCGGCCTTGATAGCGATGAGGTGTAGAACACTGCTCAGTGCACACAAAAGCTCTGTAAGTCTGTGGATAACCTCAAGCCTGAAAAGGCTTCCGGTATATTCATCTTGAAGAATGAATATCTCATGACTTATGAAAGAATGTTTGAAAGGCAAGATTGAGAGATATGGCCAGGAGCCATAATATCTGAATTAGATTCCATCAGTGACAACCAGGTTGTGAACCGAGTCTGTCTTACCTAAAGGGAATGTCCCTGAAGGGCTGAAATGGATGGTAATATGATTACCATCAGGCTATAGTGACAGCTGAGGGGTATGAGGTGTAAACCTTGTAATTACCTTTATGCTGCCAGGTGTGCCCAGTTCTATTCAGACTATGCTTGTTATAACTTCGTATCATGGCTATATGATAGCGTTGAAGACGTTGGGCAAACAGCTCGATGTTCATAGACAATAACATGATATGTAAGCCCATGAGATCCATTTATGGACTCAAACAAGTTTCTCTAGACAATTTCTTTGTTTGATAATCAAAGGAGTTTGATTTAGTCAAAAGAAGGATATGACCAATGTGCAAGAAGGATAGTGGGAGTGTGTTACGATTTTTGAGTAAGGTATTAGATATCTCTCTTAGGAATCATCACCCCATGTCACAGTCAATTAATGTTTGGTAATTCAGGGTTTTTATGAAAGCACTTGGATTAGCAGTCCTTATTTTAGAAATAAGAATCTATAGTGATAGATTCAACTGCTGTTAAATTATAGTTTACCTATATAGATGTGATGCTAAAAGGAGTTTAGCATAGATCGCAAGATCTATCTGTGTTAGGACGTTGGTCCTAAAGATGAGGTGAAATATGATGATGCTTATGGAAGGTTTCCTTCGCTACTGCGATAGGAACCATCTTATAGGAGATGCCGGATGTTCATAGTCCATGAATAGTCATGAGAAAGTATGAAAGTAAATCTGGTGAATGTCGAGAATATCCTTAAAACAAGTTAAGGAAGAATTCCTAGTTTATTGAAACTTGGAAATAAATAAATATAGTTATATAGACGTATATCCTGAGTCTTATGAAGGCGAGTAGGAGCTACAGTCTGGGTTTGCAATCACTTTTGATTAAGTGATACAGTGAGCTAGAAATGTTCTTAACGATGGGTCACTGTAAATTCTACAACTAGGCTAAAACACAGTAGTGCCTTAGAGGCGCAGCGGGAGCAGTACATGGATCTAGAAGGTTCATTCCTGAACCTTGTACGGTTCTTCCACCTTTTCTATATAGTTGATATAGTAAGTGGATTCATTGCATGAAGCAAGGACCAGGGTCTCGTCAGAGATTCGTGTGTGTGTTGAGGCAGTTCCTTTGACTTGGTCATTTGGAACGTAATATGAAGATAGTCTGAGTCCCCACGGATAGCGATCCGTTTATGGCTAGAAATCAAGTTTGCGAGTATTGCATGAAATTCTTGTGTTTCAACTTGGTCTTGTGTGTGCTGCTAGTGATTGGTTTTAGGCCAAGTGGGAGATTGTTGAAATAGTGTCCTAAACCCAATCGGGTTGGACCGGATCCGACCGGGTCGGATCATTTATACTATTTCTTTATGTTTATGCATATATAAAATGGCTTATTCATTTGTCATATATATGTTCTTTTAAAGAACCAATTATGAATTGTTATATGATAACGTCCTTAGTATTAAATCGTGATAGAGAAACCATGATAGGTGATTATGGTTGATGAGATCTCTAATCACTTTAATAAGTTTGATACTTAAATGTCTCTAGGTCGACGTACTATCAAACAGGGCATTGATAGTATAAACAGACTAGCACGATTAGATGTCTTCTGCTTTTAGTAAGGTGGATAGATCTCGTCTATCGAAGTGTAGAGACACTTGGGTATGACGTGGGCGTGTATTAGAGAATGCGTCGTTAGGTCGACCCACTTACACGGATAAGTGTCACACTATGTGGCGGTTGTGTAATTATCCTTAAGACCGGAGTCTTCATGGCATCACGGTGTGGATTGTCATGCTTTGACACTATTGAGGTTTCCACAGCCCACGGGCGATCATGCGGTAGTGATTGGGTATGATCTTCAAGCATCACGGAGTATACATGATTGGTCGTCCGGGAATCGCGTATCCTATGATTGGGATCGAATATCCGAAATGGCCTTCTTATAAGGAATGTCTTGTTCTCATGAATCTTTGCAAAGTGGGAGTAAATGAGTTACTTGAGAGAGCATGATATCCAGATTATAAGATACGATCGTTGATGTTTTGACACTCGACTAACGACCGTATGGATATTATTACGTTGATAGGATTGTAAGTTACACGGTAAATCTGTTTCACATGAAATGTAGTAGTCATTGCATTTGACTCTTCCGATGATTGGGGTCACGGTGTGTTGCTAGACGCTATCCCGTGATCGTTAGGCATGAAGGGCATTTTAAGTAATTTGCGCTTTGTGTCTACGGCCAACATATTCGGAAGCCTATCGGTCACACACATATGAACATCCAAATGGATTAAAATGTGGTTATAGATGATAACCAAATAAGGAAAGTTTATCTCGAGACTATAAGGGTTATAGTGGTAAATTAATATGGTGGTATTTATTTATTATGAATAAATATAATACAAGATATTAATTATGATGATTAATTAAATATGTATATTGATACATATATTTTGAAATTAATGATATATGATATATATTGATTTTGCAAATTAATTAATCATAGCATATTAATTAAAGAATTTTCCATAAGCCAATTTTGGAGAATAAGTGGCGCCATTCATTATGTATTATGATACACTTGGATTGTGCAATTTAATTAATAAGATTACCATAATATTAATATGTGATATTAATTGATTTTGAGAAAAATAGATTTATGGTAATAACATAATTTATAATCAATATAAGATATTGGAAAATCAAATTATGGAAAGAGAGATCAATCACATTAATTATTCTTCCTTATTTTTATTGGAAAAAGGTTTTCTTCTCCTCCTCTCCAAGCAAGCCTTGGGCGCCCCATCTACTATATATATGAGGGGTTGCCAAGCTCTTTTGTACACCATAATTCTGAGAGCAATTGTTCTTGTGAAAAATTGCAAGAACTCATAGTTCTTGTGTAAGAAAGAGGGGGCTTCCTATAGTGAGTTTGTGAGGGAGGAAAAAGTCCGGTCTAGCAACCGGGGTTTTCCGATAGCAATCCATGGTGGGATTCCGGCGGGCTGTTCGTGTGGACTAGCGGTAGAGGCCGAACACTTGGGCGGCTCTATGCGAAACTACTCTCCTGGGACGGTCAAAGCGTCGATCTTTTAGATCAACCAAGGTAACCACCGTCTTTAGCTTATTTGTTTATTGCTTAAACGAAGTCGATCCTGGTTAAAAGGAAATAAAATTTTAAATTCCGCTGCGTTCCCGCGTAGATTTCCTAACACCTTTCTACATGGTGAGGTAGATAAGGAAATATATATGACCCAACCAGAGGGTTTTCAAATTTATGTTAAGGAAGATTTTGTGTGCAAGCTGAAAAGGCCCCTTTATGGACTAAAACAAGATTCAAGGCAGTTTTATAAAAGATTTGACAATTATATGATCCAGCTGGGTAATAACAGAAGTCCATATAACTGTTGTGTGTGTCACAGTCAGTTGAGAGATGAATTACATATCTATCTTGTCTTGTATGTGGATGATATATTGATAGCTGCTAAAAAGAGTCTAATGTTCAGAATCTGAAGAACCTCCTCAGTGCTGAGTTTGAAATGAAGGATTTGGGTGTTGCCAAGAAGATTTTGGGGATGGAGATCTAGAGAGATAGAACTCAGAAGAAGCTGTTCTTGTCTCAGCCGGGTTATATAAAGAAGATATAGGAAAATTTGGCATGTCTGCTGCAGAGCCAATAGATACTCCAATGACATCAAATGTTCATTTGTCAGTTTATGCTTCACAATCAGTAAAGGAGAATGAGTAAAAGTCAAAAGTTCCATATGCTAATGCAGTTGGTAGTCTGATGTATGCCATGGTATGCACCAGGCCTGATCTGGTTCATGAAGTCAGTGTTGTCAGCATGTTTATGGCTCAACTTGGAAAGTAACACTAGTAAGCTGTGAAAATAATGTTCAGGTACCTTAGGGGTTCAGCTCATGTTGATCTCATTTATGGAGGTGATACTCAAGGTTTGGTGACAGGGTTCTGTGATGCTGATTAGGCAGGTGATGTGGACATCAGAAAATATATGACTGGTTATGTATTCACATTGGGGAATTCAGTTGTCAGCTGAAAAGCAACTCTTCAGGCCACAGTGGCTTTATCAACTACTGAGGCATAATACATGGATCTTACTGAAGCTACCAATGAGGGTATCTGGTTGAAGGGACTAGTCAGTGATTTGGGGGCTACATCAGGATCACGCTGAGATTTATTGTGACAGTTTGAGTGCAATTTGTCTAGAAAATGATCAGGTTCATAATGAGAGAACCCAACATATTGATGTGAGGTTTCACTTTGTAAGAAATGAAAAGAGGATTGTAGTGAAAAAGATCAGCACCAAGGAAAATCTTGCTGATATGTTCACTAAACCAGTTCAGTAGAGCAAGTTTTACTTGTGTCTGGACTTGCTGAATATTCAAAGCTTATAATTGAAAATCTAGAAACTCAGCTGAGAGCAGGTTAGCTGAGTGGATTCAGTGGAGAAGTCTGGTACAGTACATCTGGAATTTATGAATGCATATGGTACAAATACATCTGGTTATGCATTCTGGTTGAATGTGAATGAGAGTTAAAGCCAAGGTTGAGATTTGTCAGCGAAGTGACTTGATCTCTATTATGGGAGAACTAATCTGTGAAGTCAGCTGAGTGGTGGTCAACTGAGTAAGTGTATTCAGTTCTGTGAAAGTCTGTTGATGAGGCCAGCTGAGGTCTGCTGAGTTCTTGAATACAACTGAGTTTTACAATATGAGCTGCATAGTTATAAGTCTGAAAGGTCAGCTACTGCTGAGTTTCATCTGGTGAAGTCAGCTGATGCTGGGCCCACATACGGGGCATTTATGACAATTCCAACTGAGTTCCTTTGGCGGTTAAGGTTTAGAGATTTGTGCCTATAGGTACCAACTCGTGTAATCAATATAAAGTGTGTAATCCGTCTGAAATACTGTGCATAATAAAATATCTCTTTTCTGTTCATGGAGTAGTCGGCACAACGCCGGAAACCACGTTAAATCTTGTGTTCTTCTTGTTTCTGTTATTTTTGTGATTCTTTACATTAGATTGCTCATGTTATTTATCTTCTTTGCATCTGAATTCCTTTATTTGGTTATAACAGTTAACCTTGTTATCTATGCTTTTACGCTTGGTTATACTGCATTTGATACACTTCTGGGGTAGTTTAAGCTAGAATGATGTGTTTTCACCGTTACCTACATTACAAGGCCATGTCAATTAAGTCCGAAAATCTCATCACACTTAAGTGAAATATCGCATTTTATACGCTCATTTGTTTTACGGAAGAGTAATGATAGAGAGACAACCGTTATGACACAACGTGCATCTACACCACTAATTGTGATGGATATATGATGATCAATGAGTGTACATTAGGAATCAACGGTGTAGATACACGTTGTGACACTCGTTGTGTCACAACTGTTGTGTCTCTATCATTACTCTTTTTGGAATCATGTGTGATATTTGACATGTAATTGATTGCAGCACATTGGTAATTATGATATCCAGGAAATTGCGTGTCAGATCGAGATTTTAATTGACCGTGGTTTGAGACAGGAAAAGATGGAGAAAATCAAGTTTTTGATGAAAAAGTGCACAGATGCACGCACAAGTCGACCATGCGCATGCATGGTAGATGGATCAACTCTATGATGGAAATCAACATTCGATGCGCACGTTCGGCGAGCAGAGCAACCAAACCCTTCGGCGATTGATTAGAGATGTACTGATACTATGAGAAAATCGTCAATCAATTTAAAAAATTGGTGGAATGGCGATTGTCATTATCAATATACAAAAATTGGTTGAATGACGATTTCCGAGTTTATTACGTCAAAAGTAAGAAACAAAAAGACAAAGGTAGATGATAGTCATGAAGGATGAGAATTTGAGGGTGGTTCTGACTCAGGATGGATGACAGGACCATAATGAGCAGTAGGTGTGTAATCTGTAGGAAGGAAATATGAGACATTAGTGTTTGTGGGGAAAGATGAAGTAACTGTAAGGAAATCGATATTCTAACGCAGCGGAATTTAAAATTTTGATTTCCTAAACTAGATCGTTCTTCGAATAATGCAATAAACACGTTAAGAGGGTTGGCGATTATACCTTAATGATCTTAAAGATCGTCGCTTTGACCGCCAACGGAGAGTAGTTCAATGCACAAGCCGTCCACGCGTCCGGCCTCTATCGCTTATCCACACGAACTCCTTGCCGGAATCCTTCCAAGGATTGCTATTGAAAAAGCTCCGGTTGCTAGACCGGACTTTTTCTTCCCTCACAACCTCACAACAAAAGCCCCCTCTTTTGCACAAGAAAACTAGCTCTAGGAATTTTTCTCTCAAGAATAATGAACTCTTGGAAGAATGGTGTGTCTAAGAGCTTGGCAATCCCTCTTATTTATAAGGGGGAGGGGCGGCCATGATGCTTGGGGAGGAGGAGAAGAAAACCTCTTTCCAATAAAATTAAGGAAAGTTAATTAATGTGATTGATCTCTCTTTCCATAATTTATTTTTCTCCAATAACTCTTATTAAATAAATTATGATCTTACCAAAAATCTATTTTCTCAAAATCAATTAATATCACATATTAATTATTATGGTATATTTATTAATTAAATTACACAATCCAAGTGTGACATGTTCACACCTAAATGGCGCCACATCTCCCATAAATTAACTTATGGAAAATTCTTTTAATTAATATAATTTGTATATAATTAATATCTTGTATTTTATTTATTCATAATAAATAAAATATCACCATATTAATTTACCACTATACCTTTATAGTCTTAGAGATACACTTTCCTTATTTGGCTATCAACTATAACCGCATTTTAATCCGACACAAAGTTCTTATGTGTGTGACCCGATAGGCTTCGAATATGTTGGCCGTAGACACAAAGTGCAAATTTACTAAAATGCCCTTCATGCCTAACGATCACGGGATAGCGTCTAGCAACACACCGTGACCCCCAATCATCGGAAGAGTCAAATGCAATGACTACTACCTTTCATGTGAAAGCGCCACCGTGTAACTTACAATCCTATCGCTTATAACAATATCCATACGATCGTAGCTCGAGTGTCAATACATTAACGATCGTATCTTATAATCTGGATATCAAGCTCTCTCGGTAACACGCTTACTCCCACTTTGCAAAGATTCACGAGAACAAGACATTCCTTATAAGAAGGCCATTTCGGATATTCAATCCCAATCATAGGATACGTGATTCCCGGACGACCAATCATGTATACTCCGCGTGCTTCGATGATCATACCCAATCACTACCGCATGATCGCCCCATGGTTGAGAAACCTCAATAGTGTCAAAGCATGACAATCCACACCGTGATGCCATGAAGACTCGGTCAAAAGGATAATTACACAACCGCCACATAGTGTGACACTTAATGTAAGTGGGTCGATCCTAACGTCGCATTCTCTAATACACGTCCACGTACAGTCCAAGTGTCCCTACACTTTGATAGACGAGATCTATCCCTATCTTCTAAAAGATAGAAGACATCCAATACGTGCTAGTCTGATTATACTATCAATGTCCCATTTAATAATACATAAGACTAGAGACATTTGAGTACCAACCTTGTTACAATGATTAGAGACCTCATCAACCATAATCACTATCATGGTTTCTCTATCACAGATTGATACTAGGGACGTTACTATATATATATACACAACAAATAATGTGAAGATAAACAATATATAATAACATAAGTGCTTTTATTAATCATAATAAAGTTATTACATGAACTAAATAGATCAGAAGCGACCCGACCGGTCGGATCCGGTCCAACCCGATTGGGTTTAGGACACCTTTCCAACAATCTCCCACTTGGCCTAAAGCCAATCACCCATATGCCTAAGCCCGTGCAAGTGAACATGTTTCTCATGCTTAGCTTGAGACAATGCCTTAGTTAACGGATCGGCTATGTTATCATCCGTGTGGACCTTCTATCTTTACATCTCCTCTATCTACTATCTCTAAATCAAGTGATAGCGCCGTAGCACATGTTTGGACTTCATGAGACCTTGGTTCCTTAGGCGAGATATCGCTCCATTATTATCACGATCTGCAGGCACTTTGGACCTTCAATGGAGGGAACCACACCAAGTTCGATGTGAACTTCTTCATCCAAATCGCTTCTTTTTGCCGCCTCCGAGGCCGCTATGTATTCGGCTTCCGTTGTAGAGTCCGCGATAGTCTCCTCGCTTGGAACTCTTCCACTCATTGCTCCGCCGTTTAAGCGTGAAAACAAATCCAGTTGCGACTTAAAATCGTCCTTGTCGGTTTGAACCGGCATCTGTGTAACCTCGTAATACTAAATCATCGTTCCGAAAACCAGGAACATATCCCTAGTACGTCTCAAGTACTTAAGGATATTCTTGACAAACAATCCAGTGACCATCACCTGGATTGGACCGAGTACCTACTAGTCATACTAAGAGGTGCGAGGCGTGCTGGTCTTGTGCATAACATGGCATACATGATGGACCCGATTGCCGAAGCATAAGGGACTTTACTCATTTGTGCCCTTTCCTCCTCTCGCCTAGGACTCATTCCCTTTGACAGGTAGACCCCATGTGACATGGGCAGCAATCCTTTCTTGGACTGCTCCATGCTGAATCTCTTCAGCATCTTGTCTATGTAGGTGGATTGTGACAGACCAAGCAACCTTTTAGATCTATCTCTATAGATCTTTATTCCCGAAATATAAGTTTGCCTCACCCAAGTCTTTCATTGAGAAGTTCTTGGATAACCAAGCTTTGACTGATTGTAACACAGGCACATCATTCCCTATGAGCAATATGTCATCCACATAAAGCACTAAGAACACAATGGCACTCCCACTAACCTTCTTGTAAACACAGGGGCTCATCTTCGTTCTTGATGAAATTAAAGCTGTTTGATTATCTCATCAAAGCGAAGATTCCAACTCCGAGAAGCTTGCTTTAATCCATAAATGGATCTTTGCAGTTTACACACCATCCTGGCGTCATTGGTTGTGAAACCCTCAGGCTGTGTCATATACACTTCCTCAGACAGGTTCCCGTTAAGGAAAGCTGTTTTCACATCCATCTGCCAGATTTCGTAATCATGGTATCTTTGCAATAGCAAGCAAAATTCTAATGGATTTTAACATGGCAGCAAAGCGAGAAGGTTTCATCATAGTCAACTCCTTGTCTTTGCTTATAACCTTTTGCCACCAACCTAGCCTTGTAGGTGGTCACGTTACCGTCCATGTCGGTCTTTCTCTTAAAGACCCATTTACACCCTATGGGAACTATTCCTTCAGCGGATCAACTAAGTTCCAAACTTGGTTGTCTTTCATGGATTCCATTTCAGAATTCATGGCTTCTAGCCATTTCTCTTTGTCATGCCTTAATAGCACTTCCTCATAAGTTCTAGGGTCCTCATCTTCCATGAGATACACGCCAGTGTACCTTTCGGAGTTCACGGCGTTCCACGGTGGATCTTCGAGGTGCTAGTGTGTCCACGGTAGAGGCCGGTGTCACATCCGTGTGTGGCAAGTCCTCTACTTCCATCAACCGACTATTATCCGTAAGTGGTTCTCGAATTTCTTCAAGATCAATTTTACTCCCACCGACCCTATCCGAATAAACTCTTTCTCCGAGAAAGTGGCGATCCTGGCAACAAACACCTTTTGTTCCTCGGGATGGTAAAATTGGTACCTTTGGTTTCCCTAGGATATCCCACAAATAGACATTTGTCGGACACAGGCTCTAATTTGTCGAGGCATCATCCGCTTCACGTAAGTCGGACAACCCCAAGGTTTTAGATGACCTAGGCTCGGTTTTCTCTTAGTCCACACCTCGTATGGCGTAGAGTCAACCGTCTTTGATGGAACTCGGTTCAGTGTATAGGATGCGGTTTCTAGAGCATACCCCCAAAACGATTTTGGAAGAACTGCGTAGCTCATCATGGATCGCACCATGTCCAACAAGGTGCGGTTCCTCCTCTCAGACACGCCATTCATCTGTGGCGTTCCGGGAGGAGTCCACTCAGGTAGAATCCCATTCTCCTTCAAATAATCTTGAAACTCTCCATCTAGGTATTCTCCACCTCGATCGGATCGAAGTGTTTTAATTTCCTTACCTAGTTGTTTCTCCACTTCACTTCTGAATTCCCTGAACTTTTCAAAGGCTTCAGACTTATACTTCATTAAATATATATAACCATAGCGTGAATGGTCATCAGTGAAAGTGATGAAATAAGAGTATCCTCCTTTGGCTTGAATTGACATTGGGCCACACACATCGGTATGTATGAGCTCAAGCAATTCATTTGATCTTATCCACTTTGCCACTTTGAAAGGTGACTTTGTCATCTTGCCAAGTAGACAAGCCTCGCATGTATCAAACGATTCGTGTCGAATTGATCCAACATTCCATCCTTATGGAGTTTGGAAATGCGATTCTTATTTATATGGCCAAGTCTACAATGCCATAAGTAGGATTCATTCAAGTCATTTGTCTTAGCTTTCTTGTTATTTATGTTAAGTACATCAACATTCATATCTAATATGTAGAGACCATTGCTAAGTATGCCATTATTTATAAAAATTCCATTACGTGAAAAAGAACAACATTTATTCTCAAACGTAAATGAAAAACCATCAACATCTAATGCGAGAAATGGAAATAATGCTCTTCGTAAAGAGCGGGAACAAAATTACAGCTTATTGAGTTCTAGTACTAGCCCACTGGGCAATGAAAGAAAATAAACTCCTACGGCCAATCACGGGAACACTTGCTCCATTTCCAACGCGTAGGTCCACCTCTCCTTTCCTCGGATCTCTAGTTCTTCTTAGTCCCCGCATATTCGTACAAATATGAGAACCACATCCAGATCTAATACCCAAGTGGTTAGACTTGGAAGAAGTAATGTTGATCTCAATCATAAATATACACGAAGTCGAAGCATCGTAATGCTTCTTCTTGGTACTCAAGAAGCCTTTGCGATTTAGCCTCCAATGTCCGGTCTCACCGCAATGGAAGCAAGCATCCTTGGATTTGTCTTTTGCTATCTTAGGCGTTGGCTTAGGTGCGACCTTCGCGCCTCTTGGACTTCTTTTGGGCTTTTGCCTTGCCCTTGTTGGAAGTGACTAGCAACACTTGCTTTCCCTCCCCACAAAGTGCCTCGGCGATTTTCAACATGTTCAATAGCTCCGCAAGGAGCAATCTATCTTGTTCATGTGATAGTTCATTACAAACGTGAGTATGAATCGGTAGAGATTGCGAATTAAGTCAATACTTAACTCGTTCCAACTTGTGGCCCACTTCCCAAGCCTCTCTATGTACCCGATCATCTTAAGCACATGTGACCCAACAAAGCGAGCTTCCCGAATCCATTTTGCAACCAAACAGGGGCCTTGAGACCTCGTACCTCTCAAAGTCGCGAGGCGAGAAGCGTAGAGCTCTTTTAGGTGAACCATGATTGAGTAAGCGTCCATAGACTCATGTCTTTGTTTCTGCGGCTTTCAGGTGTCATAAAAGCAAGCATGATACACGTAGCATCGGAACCTGTCATAACGATTGCTTGTTATACTTCTCAACCACATCCGCGGTGATGCGGGCGCAGTGCCTCCGCACGGGTTCGCCAAGACATAGCCAATTTTCGTGCCTCAAAACGATTTTGAGGTTTCTTTCCCAATCGAGAAAATTAGTTTAGTCAAGCTTGTTTTCGATGATAAAACGAAGGTTCAATTTGTTTGACATTTTCTACAACAATAAATAAAGATAGAATAAGTAAAGCTCATGTATAAAACCCTAAATTTGCACTTAATAAATCTATAAGGTTTTACTCCCACTAGCCAACTATTCCTATTGGCTTTCAAGAAAAAATTCCTTTAGTGGGCAAGATCCCATCGAACTATCCCGACCCCCAACTTTGGTGATGGGCGAAAATAATTAAGCAGTTGGACAACGATTTGTCGATCGTATCTTATACGATTTCTTGTTGTTTGACCATCCAACTCTTTGACAATATTTCATCTTAAAAATAGCCAAACCCTTGCCTCTAAAATCCAAACGACCCAGCTTTGGTGGGTGGCGAGAGAATTCTTAGTCGAGTCTTAACCCCAATATTCATGAGATCTCTTTCGATCATATCTCGATAACGACGATATACCGAGGTAGGTCAACCCCGCTTTGGGGGTGAGTTGGGTCCGAACAAGGGCTCTTCACCGTCGTTATAATATGGGAGGCAATTCCGACTTGATTTTTGACGTGGGAATAATTTTAAATTAATTCACTTAATTAATTTGGTTTAATTATGGTCTCATCTACTATGTGCATATTACTACGATATCATATAAAGTAAAACATACACAACATTCCGCGCACAAAATAACCGGTATGATCATGGACTTTTCTGAAAGTGCGGTTTCGAATACAAGCCCAGCGAAACCGCGGGTCACAAACTAAGGGTATCTGCAACCGCCAATAGGATCTTTATTCTTTGTCGCGCCAATGGGTTCTTTATCTCTCCTTGGTCTTGAACTTCTTGCTCCATTCTTGTTACATAATAAATAATTACACCCGCCGCACACGGGGGGAGCTCAGGGAATGGGATAAATGCAAAAAGTAAACTAGGTCACGTTCTTCATAACGGCCTAGGACAATTTTTCAAAAACCAACATAAAGAAAACATTCCCATCTATCCTATTGGTCGAGTCCATGATCAATCGGGGTCCATATAATCACATTATATCTACACATCTAATCCATACAATTTTATCTTATGAAAAAGATTAAATTTTAATTTTAACTACTCATGCGTCTTCATTAAATCAAATGATTAAATAACTTTTAATTAATTATATGACTTAATCGATTTATCTATGCACAATAAATATCACGACACGAGAAGTCGAGCCCCCATCGAATTTATGGAGGAGTGGGTTCACCGAGAAGCCATCACTCATCCTCGACTTGACGCATCATGATTTGAATCTTGCATCTATCGATTACTACGCAATTACCTAATGCTTATTGCTTAAGCTCGAAGTCTGGCTCCGATACCACTGTAAGGAAATCGATATTCTAACGCAGCGGAATTTAAAATTTTGATTTCCTAAACTAGATCGTTCTTCGAATAATGCAATAAACACGTTAAGGGGGTTGGCGATTATACCTTAATGATCTTAAAGATCGTCGCTTTGACCGCCAACGGAGAGTAGTTCAATGCGCAAGCCGTCCACGCGTCCGGCCTCTATCGCTTATCCACACGAACTCCTTGCCGGAATCCTTCCAAGGATTGCTATTGAAAAAGCTCCGGTTGCTAGACCGGACTTTTTCTTCCCTCACAACCTCACAACAAAAGCCCCCTCTTTTGCACAAGAAAACTAGCTCTAGGAATTTTTCTCTCAAGAATAATGAACTCTTGGAAGAATGGTGTGTCTAAGAGCTTGGCAATCCCTCTTATTTATAAGGGGGAGGGGCGGCCATGATGCTTGGGGAGGAGGAGAAGAAAACCTCTTTCCAATAAAATTAAGGAAAGTTAATTAATGTGATTGATCTCTCTTTCCATAATTTATTTTTCTCCAATAACTCTTATTAAATAAATTATGATCTTACCATAAATCTATTTTCTCAAAATCAATTAATATCACATATTAATTATTATGGTATATTTATTAATTAAATTGCACAATCCAAGTGTGACATGTTCACACCTAAATGGCGCCACATCTCCCATAAATTAACTTATGGAAAATTCTTTTAATTAATATAATTTGTATATAATTAATATCTTGTATTTTATTTATTCATAATAAATAAAATATCACCATATTAATTTACCACTATACCCTTTATAGTCTTAGAGATACACTTTCCTTATTTGGCTATCAACTATAACCGCATTTTAATCCGACACAAAGTTCTTATGTGTGTGACCCGATAGGCTTCCGAATATGTTGGCCGTAGACACAAAGTGCAAATTTACTAAAATGCCCTTCATGCCTAACGATCACGGGATAGCGTCTAGCAACACACCGTGACCCCCAATCATCGGAAGAGTCAAATGCAATGACTACTACCTTTCATGTGAAACAGTTACCGTGTAACTTACAATCCTATCGCTATAACAATATCCATACGATCGTAGCTCGAGTGTCAATACATTAACGATCGTATCTTATAATCTGGATATCAAGCTCTCTCGAAGTAACACGTTTACTCCCACTTTGCAAAGATTCACGAGAACAAGACATTCCTTATAAGAAGGTCATTTCGGATATTCAATCCCAATCATAGGATACGCGATTCCCGGACGACCAATCATGTATACTCCGCGTGCTTGATGTCATACCCAATCACTACCGCATGATCGCCCCATGGTTGTGGAAACCTCAATAGTGTCAAAGCATGACAATCCACACCGTGATGCCAGAAAGACTCGGGTCAAAGGATAATTACACAACCGCCACATAGTGTGACACTTAATGTAAGTGGGTCGATCCCAACGTCGCATTCTCTAATACACGTCCACGTACAGTCCAAGTGTCCCTACACTTTGATAGACGAGATCTATCCCTATCTTCTAAAAGATAGAAGACATCCAATACGTGCTAGTCTGATTATACTATCAATGTCCCATTTAATAATACATAAGACTAGAGACATTTGAGTACCAACCTTGTTACAGTGATTAGAGACCTCATCAACCATAATCACTATCATGGTTTCTCTATCACAGATTGATACTAGGGACGTTACTATATATATATACACAACAAATAATGTGAAGATAAACAATATATAATAACATAAGTGCTTTTATTAATCATAATAAAGTTATTACATGAACTAAATAGACTGTAAACGACCCGACCCGGTCGGATCCGGTCCAACCCGATTGGGTTTAGGACACCTTTCCAACAGTACCTAGACCTGTGTATTTAGGAAAACCAAGATAATATGGAAACTCAACTTCATTAAAGATAACATGCCTAGACACATAGACTCTGCCACTAGGATCTAGACATCTCAACCCCTTATGATTAGGGCTAAAACCAATGAAGACACACTTCTTAGTATGAAAATCAAACTTGTGTCTGTTATAAGGCCTCAAAAAAGGAAAACAAGCACAACCAAAGACTTTCAAATTTGAGTAATTTGGTGATCTGTGAAACAATTTTCATAAGGTGATTGATCATTAAGGACAGGAGTAGGTAACATGTTAATGAGATATACAACATGCTGAAAACTCTCCCACCAAAGGTGAAGAGGCATTTTGCCTTGAGCTAATAGAGTCAGGCCTAATTCAGTGATGTGCCTATGTTTTCTCTCAGCCTTCCCATTTTGTTCATGAGTGTGAGGACAAGGATGCCTGAACACAATACCAGCACTTTTAAGGACAGGTTCAAAAACTCTATACTCACCTCCCCAATCAGATTGTACTATCTTTATTTTAGCAGTAAATTGAGTTTCAACAAGTTTTTGAAAATGAAGAAAAGCATTAAGAGCATTAGACTTGTTCTTTAGAGGGTAAATCCAAGTACATCTGGTACAGTCATCTAAGAAGTGTATATAGTAAGTGTATCTAGAAGAAGACTTTACTGGGGAAGGACCCCACAAATCAGTATGTATTAGCTCAAAGGGTTTAATGACAACAGTATCAGATTTAGAGAAAAGTAAAGCATGATGTTTTCCATACACACAAGCATCACAAAATTCCATTTCATTACTTAACTGAACATTACATGACTTCATGACAGTGCTTAAGACTTTAAAATATGGATGTCCTAATCTCCTATGCCATAGAACATCACTTTTAGGGCTACTGACTTCACTAACATAAGCTCTAGAATAGACTTTTTGACTGGAACTGGAATTAGGATGCTGAATCCTTGACTTGGAATAGTTGTGACTGGATTGAAGGGAGCTCTGGCTTGAAGATAGGAATAGCTGATAAAGACCATGATGCACTCTACCTCTGAGAAGAATTCTGCCTGTGATTTTGTCCTTCACATAATAACCAACATTGTCAAATTCAACACTAACATGATTATCAGAGGTCAACTTAGATATGCTAACAAATTTTTTAGTAATATCTGGAACATGGAGGACATTTTCTAGTTTAAGATCAGAAACAGAAGTGGGAAAATTAGTGGGACCAAGATGATTAATGGTAAGTTTGGTACCATTACCTACTCCCAAAGTGTCTGACCCATTGTACTCTATACTCAACTGAAGTTTGCCAAGATCTACAGTGACATGATTGGTAGCTCCAGAATCAACATACCCATTGGGATCAGCAATAGACTTAGGACCAACAAAGTAGGCAGCAGGGGCATTCTGACTTCCTTGATTTCCTTGATTGGATGCTGTAGGATTGTTGAAGTTCTGATCAAACCTATACCAGCATTCAATCACTGTATGACCAGTCTTATTACACAGCTGACATGTAGCTCTAGAGGAGTTGTTGTTATATCCAGCTCTACCTCTTCCTCTAGATTTTCCACCTCTTTGATTTTGACCACCCCTGCCTCTGCGTTGTCCTTGATTGTTGTAATTGCCTCTACCTCTTCCTTGATAGCTATCACCAGTTCTCATAGCAGCATTGGCAGATGCTTGAGACAGATAGATCAATATTAGCAGTGGGATTAAACCTGGTTATGAGCCTCTCATGTGTGATTAACTGAGCTTGTACCTCCGGCCAAGACAGTGCCCCCATCCTTGATGTCAGATTGACAATAACGGACTCATATTCCTTGCCTAATCCACCCAAAGTGGCAAGAATTAGTTCAGATCGAGTAATAGGATATCCAGCAACACTTAACTTGTCTGAGTAGGTCTTCATCTGTGCCAAATAATCTGCCATAGTTTTCGATCCTTTCTCAGCCTTAGTTAATGCATCCCTATATTCCAACATTTGAGCTTCACATTGGTTATTGAACAATAGCTCCAATGTTCTCCAGATTTCATGAGAGGTATTACATCCTACCACTTCAACAAGTGCTTGTTCAGTCATGGATGCCAAGATCCAACCAGTCAACAGAGAATCCTTGGCCATCCATTCATCATAAGCAGGATTTACCGAAGTAAGCACAGATGAGGTCAAAGTGGGAACTCCCAGATACTGTGGTGGACAAGGAAGAGTTCCAAACAGAAAGGGTTCAAGTTTATGACCCCTCACAACCGGAAGAACAGTAAATTTCCACAGCAGATAGTTATTTCTATCTAATTTGACAGAACATGCTTGATTGAGATTACCTCCAAGGGTGTGAACTGGAGTGAGACTCATGGATGAGAAAGGAGACCTTTGATTCAACAACGGTGAGCTGGGATTCGTCATAGATCTAGTAGGAAAAGTACTGTGCATGAATCCAATCGAAGGAGATGTATTGTGCATGAATCCAAGCGATGTAGATGAAGTTATTCCAGCAGTCATTCCAACAGAAGACGTTACTGAACTTTGACTAACTCATATGGAGGTTGAGCTCACTGGAATCTGGGAAGAGGCACCATCACTGTGTGTACTCTCTTGTTCGCCGGAGGACGGTGGCGGTGTCGCCATATTAGCTCTGCTACCAACTTAAGAAAGACAACTAATAGTAAAGATAGAAATTCATTGATTCTTGTTCATCAATACAAAGAAGATACATATCCTCCAGCATATATGCTAGATTTTGTTATAACAAACTACATCAATCTCAAGACACATTTTAATCTAATGGTTACGGTTGACACAACTCGTCACACACTTGTACCTTCTAAACAAGTGACACATGTCAACACTAATAACTTATCTAAATAAATCATTGGAAAATCGAGGGATAAGACACACAATCAAATATTTTTAAGAATGGAGACAAATTTCACATATTTTTTATAGGGAGAAGGACAACTGCATAATTTTATAGCGAGAATGACAAACAAATGAATCCCGAAAATCGGTGAATCTCCCGAGTGAATCCCGAAATCGATGAATTTCGACGGTGAATTTCGACAAATGAATCCTTAAAATTAGTGAATTTCGACGATGAATTTTGAAAATTAGTGAATTTCGACGATGAATTTCACAAATTGAATTTAAACAATGAATTTGAACACAAGTGAATTTTGACAAATAATAAATAGTTTTGTCGCTTTATGCAAAAGTTTCAAAAAACTGTCCTTCTACTCAATTGATGAAATATTTATGTCCTTCTCCCTCATTCCCCCATAAATCATTTCACTTTTCAAATACTAGTTAAACCCTTTCACCAATTCAACCATTTCTTGATCTCCAAGTTTTCTTGTTATATGCCCAGTTGTAATATCTTGAATCTTTCTCAAATTTATCCACTTTGAGATCATCATAAGTGTTAAACATGTGCTATTTGTCTGAATATATAATTGAATTACAGATTTGAGCCAAGTATCTTTTATTCTTCTAAATAACATAGAGCTGTATCAAAATTTTAAACATGTCTTTGTCAAATAGTATTTAAAGAATTATTCAACTTGCCAACATGTTTATAGCTATGACATGCAGTGCTTTTATCCAGAAAGCATTTCAATAATCAATTTTCTCACAAAAAAAAAAAAAAAAAAAAAAAAAAAAACAAACAAACAAACAAACAGAGCCTTTGCAAACCGTATTACTGAGTCATAGCGCTCGCAGTATTAAAATGTTTTTCACAATCCACGTATGATTACCAATAGATTCAAAACAAATTCAGCCTAATGTTCTTTCATAGTTTACTCAGTCAATGGTCGGTTTGAAGAGGTTAGATTTCCCAAAAAAAAATTAAAAAAAAACCCATAAAAAACAAACAAGTTTCAAAAGCTGGCAACATTACATATCTCCCCCCCACTATCTTCAATTTCTGCCTCTGTTTCCTCGAGATTTCTTTTACCATATACACTACTAATTGAATCACTATATAAATGCCACTAATTCACTCCTTTTTCAACACTCCAAACTCACAAAATACGTACCTTTTAATCCACTTCCACAATTCCTAACAAATCAATCATGGCCGTTTTTGTATTATCCAAGAAAACTTTGATCCAGTTCTTTCTGCTTTGTTTGATGATTAACGTTGTATTTGGTGGGAGATTGTTGTTTCAATCAAGCCAAGAGCAGCAAGATATGCTTTTTCAATACCATAATGGTCCTCTTCTTACCGGAGATATCTCAATCAATCTCATTTGGTATGGAGATTTCAAGCCCACCCAGAAAACTATAATCTCTGATTTCATTACATCATTAGCTATAACACAATCACAAGTACCCCCACCAGCAGTTGCAGCTTGGACAGAGAGTCTACACAATTACTACAACCTTATCAAATCCAAGGACTTGCCTCAGTTTTCTCTAGGCAGTCAAATCCATGACGAACAATGCGCTTTTGGTAAATCACTCAAAATGGAGCAAATCGAACAGTTAGCAGCAAAAGGGTCTGATCAAATCAACTCAATCAATGTTGTCTTGACTTCATCTGATGTAACAGTGGAAGGATTTTGCTCAAGCAAATGTGGGACTCATTCAGTACTTTCATCGAACACTAACAGCAACAAATTGAATTACATATGGGTTGGGAATTCTGAGGTACAGTGTCCTGGTCAATGTGCTTGGCCATTCCATCAGCCGATTTACGGGCCCGAAACACCGCCATTGGTTGCACCAAACAATGATGTTGGAATCGACGGAATGGTTATAAATTTTGCTGGACTGTTGGCTGGGACTGCTACAAATCCTTTTGGAAATGGATTTTATCAGGGACCCGCCACCGCGCCGCTTGAAGCGGCGTCGGCTTGTCCCGGGATTTATGGTAAAGGAGCTTATCCAGGTTATGCCGGAAACCTGTTGGTGGATCAATCAACAGGAGCTAGCTACAATGCCGCCGGTGAAAATGGCCGGAAATTCTTGCTTCCTGCTCTTTATGATCCTACTGCTAATTCCTGCAACACTTTAGTTTGAAACTCAAAAGAAATTTAGATTGTAGATAAATTTCAACAACAATGTACACTATCATACCAAGTAATATGAGATACTTTCTTCCCTTTTTTGCTGTATCTTTTCTACTCAAATTAATATGTTCGAGTCTAACGACCTGTCTCGAAAACCGAACTTAACCATCGAGATAATTTTGCATAAGCTCCGTTAGGGGTGAACATGGTCCGGTTTGGCCGGTTTTTACGTTTTTCAAAACCGAACCATTTTATATGGTTTCCAATTTTTGAAACCAAACTAGAACGGTTTTCAGACGTAAACCATTTGTTCGGTCCAGTTTGGTTCAGCTTGGTTCCGGTTTTTTGCGGTTTTCTTTAACAATCAAAATTATTGATAGGAATCACAAATCGTCTTGTAACAACAAGTGATAATATATGTAATACATTGTACTATTATAAGTCAGTAAATCCAATGAGATGATTTAACAAATGTTTTATATTTAACTAACATTTATCCATGTAAATCTTAAAGATCCAAAAACCAACCATACTTCAACACATCCAACACAACGAACTCGACATCTACCGTTGAATTCCCAAGTTTGGGACAACAAGATAATAAAAGAGTCATCTCTTACTCATTTCAATTCATCAATAAATCATTAACTTCAAAACAATACATCAATGAATCATTAAGTTCAAAAATACTAATAATGAACTAATCGTTATATTATTGAATATCATATATAAATCTCAAAATCCATTAGACAAAATTATATTTTGAGTATGGTCAAGGGAGAAAGAGGAATGCATTTGTTCATAAGTAAGCGAGAGATAAATGGAAGATAGCTAACTTTCACACATTTCGAATGAAAAAACATGTGATATAGTTTTGGACTTCATTTAGTTAGAATATAGGGGGAATGAGGGAGAAGGACAGAAATATTTCATCAATTGAGTAAAAGGACAGTTTTTTGAAACTTTTGCATAAAGGACAAAACTATTTATTCACTGTCGAAATTCACTTGTGTTCGAAATTCACTGTTTAAATTCACTCCGAAATTCATCATCGAAATTCACTAATTTTCAAAATTCATTGTCGAGATTCACCGATTTTCGGATTCATCATCAAAATTCAATGTCGAAATTCAATGATTTCGGATTCACCGGAAGATTCACCGATTTTCGGGATTCACTGTTTGTCCTTCTCGCTATAAAATTATGCAGATTGTCCTTCTCCCTATAAAAAATATGTAAATTGTCATCTTTACTTAAAAATATTTCAGATTGTGTCCTTATCCCTAATTTTCCATAGAATATATTCGTCATTTTATATTCTCCAAAACACCAACTCTGATTATGATTATCTCAACAATGTTATTGTCAAACATAATCTATTTATAAGCAAATGAAAGACAAACATATATAAAACTAATGTCTATAAATGCATTTATTAACATCATTAATTAAAAGAAGTGAGTCATGCAAATAAGCATTCATATATTTCAAATATTGGTGTTGAGTAAGTATAAAGAGAAGAAAGAGTTAGTGGTGGTGAGTTGTGAACTGACATGTACTCGAGATTATCTGAAATGATTGGAAATTGAAGACAAGTCTGTGAAATGATCAGCAAAATATGAATCTTTAGGATATGAGATAAGTAATCGATAATTAATACATTACAAATACAAAGTTTAAACAGGTGAGTTGGACTTGAAAAAGCACATTGATATTTTAAAGTATTAATAGATGTATACATATACATATATATATATATATATATATATATATATATATATATATATATATATATATATATATATATATATATATATATATATAAAAAATCCGGTTTAGTCCGGTTTTTATTTTTTAAATTGGAACCAAATTGTTTTTCAGCGGTTTGGTTTTTTACAATACAAAAACCAACAAAAAAACCACGGTTTATACCTTTTCAGTTTGGTTCGATTTGGTTAGACCGGTTGGTTTGGTTTCCAGTTTTTTTGTTCACCCCTAAGCTTCATCATAGTTTATTTGAGTATTAATAGTATTATCAATAGGCAACTAGAAAAAAATAAGCATGTCCATTTGTCCGGTAAGATGTGGAGACCATCAATAGAATTTATACTTTATCACCGTTCACTAACATATTAATGTTTGAAACTTATCACACAAAATATGAAAAGATCGGATGAACTCCAAGGCACGTAGTATGTGTTGTGTTTTTAGAGATGTTTTATTTCTTACAATTTATCATACGAAAATCAAACGAAAATCTCTCTCTGCATATAATGGATGTGTTTTATTCTGACGGTAACTCGTGAATACTCAATATGAGCTGATGATGCTTATAAATGAATGAATTCCAATGTTTACATTATGATGTCTTTTATGGCAAAATGTTCATCATCCGAAATGGTGTGCACTTTCTTGAACGTAATAATCATCTCACTTCGGTCTAAGAGTTATATCTCTTCAGGTCGTTTCCCACTTTGTTACGATAACATTCATCTGAACGGAACAGGAATGCAAACGATCAAAAAATATGTAATTTACGAAAAATATCCAACATTCCCCGTCCCCCCTATTTTTTCAAAATAAAAAAATGATATGTAAAAAACAAATGAATGAAACGGCTAAATCACTTAAGTAATTGCCTACATACCCTTGCAAGAATCAAGCATTCGTAATTCATGCAGACACATACAAAGCATCATCGTAGGAAATCGTACATAAATGAAAGTAGCTTTTGACTTTAAACTTCCACTAAATAAAAATAACTCAAAGTTTTGCCAGGGTGCTATGGTGAACGTATCTTGAACCAAGGACCCTATCGCGATGTAACCGGAGTTATCACATAGATTTTCGATAAAATAGTGTCTCCTTGTTCCAATGCATTAACAATGTCCATGAGTTTTTTCCCGAAATTCATTGTGCTCTAGAGAGCATCTTGACTTTCACACTGTTATGACTGAGGATAGGGAATTCAAATGCAATAAAATAATTAACAAATGCAATTCAACAAAAACAATCACAGAAACAAGAAAAACACATAACTTAACGTGGTTCCCGATGTTGTGCCGACTATTCCACGGACGGAAAAAAGATATTTTATCATGCAATGAAATTCAGATGGATTACACACTTTACATTGATTACAATCACTAGTATTTATAGGCACAATTCCCTAAATCCTAGCCTCCATATGGTCTTTGTCTGAACTGTCATAAATACCCCAGATATGGGTTCCACTGCTGACCCAACTTCAATGCCCAGACGTAGAACTCAGCTGTATTCATTAAACCTTTAGCAGACTTCAACAGACTGCTGACTCCAGAAGAAACTTAGCCGACTTCACCAGCTGACTTTTATAGACTTGAACCCACTTACTCAGCTGACTAACATATTAATTCCACTAGATTAGAGATCAAGTCACTTTGCCGACACAAACTTACATAGGTAAAGTCCGTTAAAAGTGATATTGTGGGTCACTTTCTCATCGAAGTATTTACTCACACTATAGATATCATGAAGGTTATCAAATACTCTAATGTCTCGTTCTAGTTATACTTTAACTTGTTTGTACCATTTGAACTTTGCTCAATTTGAAAACATATGTAGGCTTTCTGTTAAAGCTAACTGTTGTCAAATAGACCTAATCCCATTCATTTTGTTGTTTTCACAATCATCTCTCTAGCCAGTCCTTTCGTCAAAGGATTTACTAAGTTATTCTTTGTCTGTACATAGTCAATGGAGGTTACTCATTGTTTAAGTAATCCACAAAGAGACTGATGTCTTAGACTGAGGTGTCTTGCAATATATTTTTACACCATTGATCATAATGGAAGAAATTACGTTATCTTATTTTCGCCCCACACATTAGTTCTATCTGTATTCTTATCATTCTCCACCTGAAGTATCTTTTTGACACAAGTTTAATAAAATAAGAAAATAATCAACCTATTTGGAACCAAGAGTTGAAAAAACTGAGAGAATGTGCATCAAGTAAACTAACAAGAGCAATACATTTTTGATTCCCTATATTGAGGAAAAATGAATAAAGTGATCTTTCTTTAAAAAAAAAAAAAAACAGAAAAAAGAGCAATACACATACGGTAATCGGATTTGGCATAGGGTATAAGCCATTATACTTTCTGATGAGCACCAGGGTTCGATTCTCACCTCCGTCTTGAATAAAAACCCTCTTTCCCTTCCCCTTCCTCCATGCCTCCCAAAAGAAAGCAAAAAAAGAAAAGAAAAAGAGCAGTACAAATCAGGCGGACCCACCTTATGCCCGGGCTAGTCTCTGCCCCAAAAATGGTCCATGCCCCCACATATGGTCCCAAGCCCCCAAATTTTTATTATCAGTAGTAGTAGAGTTAATATTAGTATGTTATGTGTGCTTTTTTTTCTTAAACAAAAGCGCTTATATCCTAGTGGTTTAAAAACAAACCCTTTAAAGTCTTCATAATTACAGGTTGTAAGTTCAAATCCCATTACTGGCATTTTTATTTTTATTTTTTTCCTGATTTTTTTAATTTAGTTTATATACTAAGACTAATTTAAAAAATTTTTCTCTGTTCCGCCACCTCACAAATACAAATACAAATTAGAAAAGTAGTACCTTTGTAACTTTGTTCCCCCTAAGGGTCTTACACAAATGGAAGAGAAAAACAAAAGCAAAAACCTGACAAAAAATTTAAACGTTCAAACACCACAAAAAAAAAAAAAAAAAAAAAAAATCTACTATCACAACAATTAATCCATTGTGTCCACGCACAACACATTTTAAATCATGACGTATGCCCAACCGTTTGACAATAACATCATCTAAAATGACTATCCGTTTATTACACAAACAAAAGACAGATGACAGTTATAAACATAACAAGAGAAATTCGTGATTTAAAATACTTCAAAATCAAACCAAACAGTGCATGATAGAGTCCCCGGATTTGAAGAGAAGCCCAATTTTTAGAAACATGCATGCACCATATATATATTAGCAATCATAATTACTCATTCACGTACCTTAGCCATGCCTACGGAAATGGCCATGATGAAACCTCTCCACATTAACTTCTCCACCTTTTTCCTCCTCTTCGTTTTTCTCCTCACCACCCTTTTCATTTTCTTCTTCTTTGTCGTCTTTGCCATTTTTTACAGTTTCACCCCTATGCGCATTTTGGGAGGATGTTTTCACAAGTAACATGCTCCTCGACATAGAATGTGCATTGTGCATTAAACCTTCGGAAGAGGAGATTGACATATTCTCTTTTGAACCGTCTCCTATGTTACAACACACTGCAAGCACGACTACAACAAGAACCAGAACGGCACCTTTCACCATGATGACTATATATATGAATTAGCTTCTCAATGAGACAATGAACATCAAACTTCAATATTGATGAGCAAACTAATTGATGAGGATATATATACTCATATTAGGTTGTCTTTTTATAGCTACACATTCTAAACTAAGCAGTTGATTTGCTGGATAATTACATCGTGTTAATTAACTACAAATTAGTATTTTTTTTGTTTTTGTTTTTAACAAAAAGTCTCCTCCGATTATGATTGCTTTAACCTTATTAAACCCAGTCCTTCCATGTTTATTATATTATTTTAAGCAAGTTCAACAAAGTGAGTATGAATAAGTTTCTCGCAGAATGGATCTACATTGCAAATATATATATATATATATATATATATATATATATATATATATATTTTTTTTTTTTGGTATTCAGGCCTGTAATATATTGTTTAGAAATGAAAGAGACCGAAAATGCGTTACTATTGATTATACAAGACTCACGACAATCAATAATTCCTATACTCTAAAGAATAGTGTTGATATTTATTATAAGAATTTGTTATTATCATATTATTATGGGTCTATCACACTCCATTATGTTTTTAATTGTGTCATTCTCAATGAAAATGTCGTACTAATAAGAACAACAAATTAACTAGTAAGGTAGAGTCCTTAAATGAAAAATCTTTAACTATTTTAACGCAGAATAATACGTACTACTCCTAATTTGACTTGGTCTCCTGGATAATCACTGTCAGCAAAGTGAGAATGATGGTCAGCTGAGCAAAAATATTCATGTCTGAGGAAGTCAGCTAGAAAAGTGCACCTGATATCCTTCAGAAAGCGGCCGACTCAAGATCTCTTTGAGTTTGTGAATGCTGATGAGTTCCACAATCTGGTCTGTTGGTTACAAGTTTGGGAAAGTCAGCTGATGCTGAGTTTTTTTCTAGTAGATAAAAACTGAAACTGGGGTTCACGTTTGTGGTATTAATGACAGTTCAGACAAAAATCCTACGACGGTTAGAGTTTTTGAATTGTGCCTATAAATACCAATGTTGTAATCAAGAGAGTGTATGAAAAACTTTGTAACTTTGTACATGATAAAATATCAAATTTTCTATCCGTGAGTAATCGACACAACACCGGAAACCACGTTAAATCACTGCTTTCTTATATTTTTTGCGTTTTTATCAATATCCGCCATTATTTACGTTTGCATTGTTTCTGTTTTATCTTTCTTGAAGTGCAAGTTTCTCATCTAAATTTTTTTAAGGGACATCAGGGTTTTAAAAATCAGCAACTTTTTTTTTTTTTTTTTTGAAGAAGCAATTAGTTAAAATCACTACTTATCATATTTATCAAATACAGAATTCATGGAATTTAGGAAAACTTGCTACTACCATATTTGATCTGCTTGAGTATATATTAAATCAAGTGTAAGGTTTGTCTCGGTATCTTTTGTATTTATTTGTGGTGTAGGTTGCACATCCATCCTTTACAAGCTTTGATTCATTTCTTGTTTAATGCGGAATGGAATACCTCTGTAATCATCCTGTAACTCCGTAAATGGATACTAAATGGTCAATTGATGTCTTCTAGATAAGTCTCAGGAACAAATATTATATCATCTATAGATTGGATACTAACTTTATATCTATCGTCTTCGACATCTTCCTTATTATCCTTCGCTTGGGAAGTTGTCATAGTCTGTTGGAAGCATGCCCTATATCCATAATGAATCACGGCTGAGCTTGAGTTGGGTTTAACTTGAGTTGAGTTGGGTTTTACATACTATAATCGAGTTGGATTAAGAAAGTAGTAACCCAAACCAAACCGCATTTCTAGAAACACAGTGGTTTGGTTCGGGTTGGGTTGGGTTGGGTTTGAGTGCTTTATCATCAAAATTTCATGCTATAAAATATATACATGTATTCCATCTAAATTAAAATTTCATACTGTATGTTCATAGCAATAATCAATACGGACAACAATTTTTATCGACGTCATAAGTTGGAACGATGGAGATAGTAAAAGGAACAAAAGTCAAACAGGAAGGCAAATATATTTCAAATTTCAATGTTGAACAATTTTATTAATCATATGACAAAAAAAAAAAAATGGAATCCATCAAATAGTCACTTGAAAATGGCGAGATTGATTTTGATTTTTATGGTGTAAGATGTGTTTCTCCATTCTTCAATTATTACACTAGAATAATAAATGTTGATAAAAAATGATATTGAAAAGCAATATCCCCTCTTTAAATGACAGAGAAAAGAAATAGCCTATTGTAAAGTCTTTCAGGAGGAGTTGGGTTGTACCGGAAAAAAAAAACAAAAATTCAAACCAATCCAATTTCATTTGGGCTGGGTCAAAACCAACACAAAAACTTTGGTTTCAATTAATGATTTGGGTCGGTTCGGTTTGGGTCATGGGTTGATTTAATTTGGGTTCATTGATTATCTCTAATATCGATCTGTAACAGATTCCTCCCGTGTAATTCTTTCATTATTCGTTGATAGTTACGCAAATCTTTGTGGAAAACAATGTCATCAGAAAACTCATCCACCAAAAGATTCATCAACTACATTAACCTTAATGTCAACCTTGTTTTTATTAACACTGAAATTATCAACCTCACTTCCAACTTGATTATTTAACGGATTCATCACTTGTTCCTGCAGGTTAATTTCCCCACTTGACCAAATTCACCAATTAAGGGTTTTCCAGACATGATGTTTGTTGAGAAGCGGAGAAGCTTCCTTGTTTAGTCAATAGCCTAGAAAACCGACCAAACCTCCTCCATTCTCTTCGAGATACAATCTGTTATAATCTTCAAGGCAATCAAGTTGTATCAAAACATTTATGACCAATGATTTAAAGGAAATACTACAGTTCGGTTAGTATAAAAAACTGAACTGTTCAGTTTACCGTTAGATGAATATTAAATGAATAACAATCGCCAGATTGATTTAGCACTTTTTTACTTATTGTGTACCATAAAAACAATTAACCTGTTAAACAGGTTACCGGTCATCCTTTATAATAAATAAAAATAAAAGTTCCCTTTGATTTCCTACTTCGGAGGTCGTATCCCTCCGTCTTCTTTATCTTGTCCTCTTCCCTTCCATCTTTCACCTCCTTACATCTTCCCGTTATCAACCACCTGACGGCATAAAAATGTTGTATTATTGATTAATTTAATTGGAATTGTTCTTTATCGTGATGAAACTTCGAATTAGAGAAAGAAGAGGACGAAGCTGATGATGGGGAAGAAGAGGAGGAAGAGGAGGAGGAGGAGGAGGATGAGCCAATTGACGATCAATCCTCTCTTTAAGAGCTCAAAAAACCGTTCTTTGAACATGGTTACTGTCTTGAAAGCAGAATGATTGCAAAGAGAGAAAGCAATTTCTTTTCACAAGAGAATTTCATGTATGCGATCTTTTCAGCAGCTACTTGAAGGGTTACGACAATCTCTGAATCCTCAAATCTTCAAGATATATCACCAAAGCAAGCGAAGAATGATAGAGAAAACATCATTTCAAAGATCCTAAGTTCAATTACAAATTACAGAATTATTTATTTATGTTTATCTTGGAAACCCCTTATTACACCTATGATATCCACCTACCTATAAAATGGTAAGGCTTCAAAACACCACATGAGGCCACGTCCTTCATTTGAGAAAGTTGCAAAAACTTCCGAGCTGCCAGCTGTGTATCTTCTTTGAGGAAACAGGTGAATTTGAACAAAGATCAATTGAACATTGAATGAGAAGATGAAATTAGGCCATCTACCTCAACAAGAACAAATTTGGGAAAGTTATCTATATTTTTTTTTTGTTACTGTTAATATCTGATATGGAGCCTTATATATGGCTCGAATATAGAATACAACTGTCCTATTACAAATACAGCTGTCCTATTATTACAACAAATATCTAGCCTACTAAGTAGTAATTAGCTGCTAATTATACTACTAATTATTTGCTATATTCAACACCCCCCCAAGCTGGAATGAGAGGTGTGAACGTCATACAAATGGAACTTGTGAATGGCCTGAAGAAGAGATGGGCTGTCCAACGGTTTTGTGAAACAATCCGCTAATTGATTGTGTGTGGAGACTGGGAGTAGCTTTACCATGCCAGCTTGAACTTTGTCACGGACAACGTGGCAATCAATTTCTATATGTTTAGTGCGCTCGTGGAAGATTGGATTGGTGGCAATGTGCATGGTACTTTGGTTGCCATAGTACATAGCAATGGGTAATGATACATGAACCTAAAAGTCCTTGAGCAACTGCAGCAGCCAATGAATTTCTGACACAGTGGTGGCCATAGCTCGATATTCGGATTCAACGGAGCTTCTAGAGACGGTTGTCTGTTTCTTAGCACGCCAAGAAACTAAATATTTTCCTAAAAAAACGCAGTAACCAGTCACAGAACATCGTGTTTCAGGGCATCCCGCCCAATCAGAATCAGTGAAGGCACATGGAATCAAGCTATTATGGGAAGAGTATAGAATCCCCTGGCCTGGGCATTTCTTGAGATATTTTAGAACCCTCTCAGCTGCTCTAAGGTGATTAACCATAGGTGCATCAAGGAATTGACTAAGCTGTTGTACATCATACACGATGTCCGGTCTAGAAAATGTCAAGTAGAGCAGCTTACCAATTAACTTTCTGTAAAGAGTGTGATAAGCTAGCAATGGAGAATCACCATGTTGTAGATCAGACTTACTATGCATAGGAGTAGGGGCTGGTTTAGCACCCAACAAATCAAACTCCTCTAATAAATTCAGTGTATACTTACGTTGGGAAATGAATATACCTGTTGGATTCCTTGCAACCTCCAAGCCCAAAAAATATTTGAGTTCCCCAATGTCTTTGATCTGAAATTTGGCATGAAGAAAGTCCTTTATTGACTGGATATCATCCACTGATTGACTAGCTAGGATGATATCATCCACATACACCAATAAGGCCATAAACCTACCATTGATGACCTTAGTGAACAAACTATAGTCACTTTTGGATTGCTGAAAGCCAATAGATTGCAAAGCAGAGGTCAAGGTGGCATTCCATTGCCTACTAGCCTGTTTAAGGCCATATAATGACTTAACCAATCTGCAAACAAGATTCTTGATTATAGTATTAAAGCCCTGTGGTAACCTCATATACACTTCCTCATGAAGATCCCTGTGGAGGAAGGCATTATTCACATCACATTGATGAAGATGCCACCCTTGTGCTGCTGCTAAGGCTAGGAGGACTCTAATAGTGGTCATCTTGGCTACATGAGAGAATGTTTCTTAGTAATCTAAGCCATATGTTTGTGTGTATCCTTTAGCGACTAACCTAGCCTTATACCTCTCTATTGTCCCATCAGGCTTGTATTTAATTTTGTAGACCCACTTACACCCTATGAGTGTCTTTCCAGGTGCTAAAGAGACTACCTCCCATGTATGGTTGGCTTCTAAGGCCTGGATTTCTGTATCCATAGCAGCCCTCCAATTGGCAGACTTGACAGCTTGTGCATAGGAAGCTGGTTCAGTTTATTTGTCTAGATTATAAAGAAAAGCTTTATGAGTCTGAGATAAAGGTTCATAACTAAGGGACTGACTGAAATCATGGGGAGATACAGATGTAGCAACATGTGCACATATAAAATCTTGTAGGTGAGCAGGGGGTTGTCGAGTCCTATTGGATCTTCTGGTGGGGTGAAGCACTGGTTGTTCACTCTGTGTATTGTTGGGGAGATTTTGCATCATTAAAACAAAAGAAAATTTATAAAACCTATACTACCATGCAAAACTACCTCCTAACCGGCCGAATACTCGGGTAGTTGCTAGTAAAGTTGGATAAGTACGGTATCGATCCTCGTGGAATTGGGGTACATCGAATCTAACTTATTAATTCTTCTTTATTAACCTAAACCTAAACTAAAACGGAAAAGTAAATCGACATAGGATTGTTAATCCAAAGCCGTGAAGGATAATTGCGATCAACATAAAATAAATCTAAACTACAACAATAAATCTATCTAACGAACATGATAATGATCAAGCGATCAAACATGGAACGAACCATAATCCACCATCCCGCAACCCTTAATTTCTTCCCTAGATTATCTTATAGTGATTTAATTCAAGTTGTGGTTTCACCTATCAAACGTATGAATTCCTACTTTAGTAGATGAATTCGCCTATCAATCTCTATCTTTCGATTTACGGAGATTAACGATCATAAAATAAACCAAGGTGCAAGATTTTCTAGATCTAACAACCTAGACATTCAACCTATCAACTTTCGCTTGATATAGATCAAAACGCTCTATTCTTTCCTATGGTGATCTCGCTTACACCGACTTTCGTCCCACGGTAAACATCAATAACAACATCTTTCGATATAAATTGCATTAACAAATAAACGCATGGAAAGAAACGAACTTTAATTAAAAAGACTTACAAAACATCCATAGAAAGAAAATAAAAGTCGCTTGCAAAATAGTCTCCCATGGTTGCTCCATGTTTCAAAGTTTCAAAAGATCATCATGGTTTAACAAAAGGAATGAAAGAAACGAAAAATAAAACCTATCTAACTCGATCACCCGAGCACAAGGCTCGGGTGATCGCCCCCTAAATCGCTCAGTGGCCGCCTTTTGTCGTCAAAAGTCGGCTGAAAATAATGTTATGTTTAGGGTTCAATTCGCTGCTGCATGCTTATATAGAGATGAAAGGCGGCTGGAATTAATTGGAATATGTCGGCTGAATTATTTTTGACCAATCAGGATTTTGCATGCGGTAATTAAAAGAAAGCTTAAGTCGGTTTGCTCCAGTCGGTGGCTGAACGCTCGTTTAACTCCATGGACGCCCGTCCATAGTACTTGGACTGAAGGCTGAACGTTCGTCTGATGGAAAGCTGAAGGCTCTGTACTGAATCCTTGGATTAGATATTTGTTGGAATAAAACTTCTAAAATTCATATCCTGAGCTGTAGACCTCCAAAAATTATGATCCGAATGTCATAATTAAGCTCTCGGAAAACTCTACAACTTTCATTAAGGACTCTTCTTCAGAAAACGCCTTTTTGACTAGCCCGTCGTATTCCGAGTCGTTTTCGGATTTTTCCATGGTTTCAAAGAATGCATCCAAACTTGTAACGCTCATATCTCGGGCCTCGTAAGTCGGAATGAAGTGATTCAAAATCCTGTAGAATCCTCTCTTCAAGCCCTACAAATCTTCCCTTGAGGTCGAGAGTCAAATCAGTGTATATCATATCAAGAACTGCATCGGAAGTTCGGCTGCTTGAAAGCTTCATTCCAAGCTTTATCTCCATCTTCCTTCCATTTCACTTCTCTTCCATGCAAAACCTCATCATTTAATCCTCTTGCATGCCAAAATATGTATCTACAATATAGGAAAATATACCAAAGCGTAACACAATCCCAAAATAACATAAAATCACAATTTAAGCACATAAATCGTTACATTTTGCAATTACCCTATTAAAAACACTATTTACTCAATTAATCGATTATAAGCTCGAATTCTACTAAAACATCCATATACGGGAAATTGATATAAAATATATCCTTATAAAACGTATAAAATCACCCTTAACATGTATCAATTGGTGGATTTGGGGTGGATCTGAATAACATCGTGTGGGTGAGGTATTTTCGGAGTAAGTAGCTCATAGGGAACAAGCAAACAAGGTGATTGGGAGGCTTCTGGAATCTGTTTACATGATTTGTCAAATGGAAAGCATTTCTCATAGAAAATGACATTCCTAGAGATAAAAATTTGTCTTGTGTCTAGATTTAAGAGGACATATCCTTTGGTTGACTGAGAGATACCCAAATGAATGCAAGCCACACTTCTAGGATCAAACTTTGATCTGTTTTGCAGCAGGGTAGATGCATAAGCTAAGCAACCAAACACCTTGACTCTACTGAGATCATCATCTTTCCCATACAGAATTCTATAAGGAGTAGCACCATCTAACAAGGGTGTAGGTGTGATGTTAATAAGGTAGGCTGCATGAGTGATGCAATGACCCCAAAATTGGATTGGAAGACTAGCTTGAAACTTGAGTGCCCTACCCACATTGAGAAGATGTTGATGCTTCCTCTCTACAACACCATTTTGTTGTGGTGTTGAGACACATGATCTTTGATGCACTATACCCCTAGCACTATAAAACTCAGGCATATAGAATTCAGGCCCGTGATCTGTCCTAACCACCTTTATCAACTTATGGAACTGAGTATGAGCAAAGGCACAAAAACTCTGAACTATACCTCTTGCTTCTGACTTGTCATGTAACATATATACCCAAGTAAATCTACTAAAGTCATCCACCACAGTGAGAAAGTACCTATGACCATGAATAGTGAACTGTTTGTAGGGCCCCCAGATATCAAAGTGAACCAAATCAAAAACAGATTCGACTGAAGAAATACTCAAAGGAAAAGACAAATGTTTTTGCTTAGCCAAAGGGCATATGTGACAAATTTCATCCTTAGGCCGTATTACATCTTTATTACATGCTGTGAGTAGCTTTAACCTCTGATCAGACAGTGCCCCATCCTGTAGTGCCACACCAAAGCATCGATAGACTGGTACATTTTGGAAAGAAACAACATTGCACCTTCTTTATTGTCAGCGCCATCATGATCATCCACAGCTTATTCAAGAGATACAACCCTTTGAACTTCTTAGCTGATCCAATCATCCCATGTGTTGGATCGTACGTAACAATCATCAGATTCAAAAACTATCTTGAGACTTGCATCTTTAGTCAATTTACTAAGGGATATCAAATTAAATTTGAATGCTGGAACACATAAGACATTCAATAATAGCACGTGTGCTCCTATTTGTACTTCTCCAATGTGAGTAACCATGACACTCCTACCATTAGGCAAACTTACACTGACATTTTCAACTCTCTGAAACCTTGAAAAAAGTCTTAGATCATAAATAACATGATCTGTGGCCCCTGAGTCTAGAATCCATCTGTTATGTATGTTACCTGCTCCCAGATCATCCTCTGGCATAAAAGAAGCAGAGAGCACTGAGGTTTGGTTCACCAAGTGCTGGTTCTGATTCTCTTTATTCCCTTCATTCTGCTTGCTGAGCAATTGCATGAGTTGATTATATTGTTGCTGATTCAAAGAGTATCCACCACCAGATAAGTTTGGTAAGTGTGGTGTATTCTGTGGTGTTGAATCTGTATCACCTTCAACCATATTGATCCTCCCTCTGGGCTTAAAACCTGGGGGAAAGCCATGTTTGAAATAGCACTTGTCTTCCACATGACCTAGTTTTCCACAGTGAGTACATTGTGGACGTTTGCCTCCTTGATTCTGTGTATTTGGCCTCCTAGGTCCTCAATTATCATAGTTATTGAACCTTTTGCCAGCATTCTGTGAGTTGCCATTGAAGTTGGATCTATTAACCAGTATTGTTGAATCAGACACTTGGTTGCTGCAGATAGAAATGACTTCTTTCGCCTTTCAAATTTCAAAGCCATTGCAAAGGCAACCTTGATGGTTGGTAATGGATTCATCAATAGAATCTGAGAATTGACTGGTGAGAAACTCTCATTCAGACCTCGTAAGAACCGAATGACATACTCCTTCTCAATATATCCAATCACGGTAGAAATCAAATCGCAATGACAAGTAGGATCACATTTACAGCTAGGAATCGGCCTCAGAACATTAATTTCATCCCAAATGATTTTGATTCGAGCGAAATATTGAGATACAATGAGTTCTCCTTGCTTAATTCCATTCAATTCTTCGAGTAAATCAGATAACCTAAATGAATCTAAGTTTGCGTACCTATCCTGAATGTCGTCCCAAACATCCTTTGCGGTATTCATCCACATAACACTCTGAGCAATCGTCTTCGCCACCGAATTCAACAGCCACGAAGCAACGGTAGTATTACTGTAATATTCCGATTTTCGGGAAAGGGCAGACGTGTCATTTTGCGAAAACGAAATATTATTACTTCTTTTCTTTTATTGGAGTTAAGTGTTGTATTAATTAAATATATGTAATTTTCGAGTTATGTATATTTAATTAAAGGATTATTCTGAATTTTTGTAATTAAGGGTGTTTATGGAAAAAGGGATTTAGTTGGAAATTGTATTTAAGGGAAATTTACACACAATAATCCCATAACCTAATCAAATCGTAAATTCGCTTTTACTTCTCCTCTCTCACGCAATTTTGAGGAGAAAAAATAGGCTTGGATAGTTTTCGCGATTTCGAGGCGAGCTTAACCGCTTTGATCGATTTAAAGATTTGGGATCGTTGTGAGAAGGGCAACGTTTGGATATCGCTTTGTTGGAAGTTGCGCGCTTTTTGAGGTCGTTTGGATCTGCTTTGGAGCAAAGAATTAGGTAAGAAACTCTTCCTATGATTTTGGTTATAATTCGTAAAGTTTAGATTATGATTTTGGAGGCGTGTAGATGCTAGTAAAAGACGTGTTTTATGTTGATCAAAGGATCATAGATGCTATGGTTGATTAGATATAGTTTCTACGTTTTTTTTTCTCGGGAGTAATTTGATGCCAAATAGGTTAAAACGGTTCGTAAATCGAGTTTGACGATCTTAGCGTTTGGGGAAAAACCCAGGCGGACGGGCGCTGCGCAATAGGTGGACGAGCGTCCGAGACCCTAGTAGCCTGGACGGGCGTCTCAAATAAGCGCACGGGCGCCTGGAGGTGAGATTTTGATCGAGATGTAGCTTGCTTTTGACGGACGGGCGCCTGAGGTTTAGTGGGCGGGCGTCCGACTACGGACGGGCGCCCATAGGGTTCAAACGGGCGTCTGGCCTGCTTTTGCCATGGCTGTGCGGTTTTATCATTCTAGTTTGGTTTCGGTTTCATAATCATGTTATAACTGTTTTAAACCTTAATTTATGATATGGTAATATTGGATAACATAAGCAAGCCTGAATTGAGCTTCTGATTCGTTCAGTTAAAACACCGAATGTACTCTTAAAGGGAGTTGAAGTTCGGATCCGTCGGAAGAGCATGATAGGCTTGTGCTTTGATGAATTAGCATTCGTCACTGTCTGTGTAATTGCTAGGCCTTGGTAATGTCTAAGTGGTCTAGGAAGAGAGTTGTTATCGTAAGGGAGATTAATTGAAAACACTTAGGTGGCTAGTTAATCATCCTAATAAAACACATACTTGATTAGTAAAAGATTAAACAACATGTCTCTCTTGGATAGGCACCAGTCTATATCGCGATGTGTGTGCTACCTCTGAAGGTGGAAGAACCCGTAGGTCAAAAGAACCACAAGTTCGGGGGACTCTGCTGAGGTGTGCGAACTATCGGAGCCTACCTAGTCTAGCCTCCGTGGATATTGGTGTGATCCACTAATATGTTGCAATCGATATCTCTGGTGGATATACATCAAAGTAGTGCCCTTGAGTGCGGTTGTAACATAGATAAGTTAAGTAGAAACATTTAGTCAATTCATGTTGATGGACATGAGATGAACCCTAGATTGAGTCTCACAAACTTAAACAACGAAACTTTTAAATATCTTTTCCTTATAAATTATAATTGTTGTCATAGCTTCTTTTCTTATTAAGTACGTTGTACTTACCTCAAATGCATGTTTTTCTATGTGTTTGGGGATGAGAAGACGAATGTAGATAACGTTCTGAGGAGGAGTTCGATGATGACGCTTGAAGACGCCTCATTGAAGACTTTACTTTTATTATTTTGTTATTTGTTTATTAGACTGCTTAGACTTTCGGTCTTTCGAGACTTGTAGTACCGTTGCATTTCATTTGGACTTCAGATTTCCTTGAATGTAATAAATTACATTTCCTCTTTTAGATTTCATTTCTATTCTTGGATATTGGAATTTTTTTATACCCGAGTCTTTTGCTTCCGTTTGCTTATTTTTGATACGACGTAGTAGAGGCTTACGATAAAGTGAATTTATTTTTATTTTATACGTGCGAGCGTTAACGCCTTTTCCGGATAAGGACTCGTGTCCGGGAACGGGCGTTATAGCTTGGTATCGTAGAGAAGCGCCTTTTAGGCTTCCTTCTTTTAAGATAAGTTTTCTTTAGACCTTTTAGTAACGCTCGTTTTCTTTGATCATCGTGGATGGTGTTCACGAAACCGAGCGGGGCGAGACTTCAAGAGTTCGACGGGAAAGTCCAGCACCGGTCGTAGGAGGCGGTGTTGTGAGGCAGATTCCTCCACCGCAACGGAGTTTATCACCACCACCCCGTACTGCGTCACCCACACCAAGGTCTCAGCAGGGTTTGTCACCGAGACCACATCAGGAGCAACCTCCACGATGGCACGTGGGGAGTTCAGTTCAGTTTTCTTTGGTGAGTGATCTTCCAACAGGATTTGTACCGCCACCGGTAAGTTACCCTCCACACCAGCAAACCTTTTATCCTTCACCAGTCAGTGTTTACCCTCCACCAGTTAGCGTTTACCCTCCACCAATGAGCCACCCCTCACCATTGGTGTTTCATCAACAACAGCAGACTTTCTACCCACCTCCTGCAGTCATACCCTCGACCTCATCAGCACCACTTTCACCGCGGTTCGACCCTCAAGAAGGATTTGGTTATCCACCCTTTGGTCTTCAAAGAACCTCACCAACCCCTCAAAGAACATCGAATTACCATCAAGGATACTACCCTTTTCACCGAACCTCAAGTAAATCCCACTTACCCTCAAAGAATGAGGTATCGCAGAAGAAGTACCTTTTGTTTACCCTCCGGTTTACCCACCCGTGAGACCCGCATTTGAACAAGCACCGGCTGTGGATTGGTATACAAGATTGAGAAGGAATCGGGTTGAGAACTTCTACGGAAACGTTGAACATTCAAAGGCCGAGGAATGGATAAGGAGCTTCGAGAAGGCATGTAGGAACATTCATGTGCCTGGAGACCGAGATGGCACAACGGGCGTTAGTTTTCTTTGGGCGCATCGAAGCTTGGATAGATGCGATTCAGAGAAGTAATGGCAAGGTCACCGACTGGGAAGCTTTCAAAGCTATGTTTTACAACGAGTACTTCCCGGCAACAGTACAGGCAGATAAGGCGAGTCAGTTTTTGAAACTGAAGCAGGGTATGCATCTGACGGTATCTCAATATACCAATAAGTTTAATGAGTTGGGACGATTCTATCCCGAGGTCATGAAAGTGGAAGAGAGGAAGATGGCACTGTATAAGGAAGGATTAGCACATGAGATACAGTCCGGCATGTTGGGGTTACAACACAGGAACATGGCGTAAAATGATGAATAAAGCCTTGAGGTTGAGACCTTCGGAAGAAGGCCACAGAGTGATTGGAAACAAGCGTAACTTTGGGACGAGTCGGGTAATCACCGAGGAGCCCCACAACAGAATGCTAAGAAGACAACAGGCTCCTCCGCGCCTAAGGCCCCAAGCGGCACCCTTGTGTTCCAAGTGCAACCGAATCATTCGTGAGAGTGCAGAGCTAGTTCGGGCGGTTGCTACTTTTGCGGGGAACCGGGGCACTTTTCTAGAGAATGTCCCAATAAGGGGAGTAAAGGGAGTATGAGCCGAGGAAACGGTAGGAGCGGCTCAAGCCGACCGGTTCGAGTTTTTGCAGCTGATGCTAGAGATGCAGAACCAGAAGACGATGTTATCTCAGGTACGATAATGCTAGATAACCTAGTGGTCAGAGCTTTATTCGATACGGGAGCGTCTAACACTTTTGTGTCGACCAAGGTAGCTAAGAAGTTGAGTTTACCCTCGGAACCCTTAAGAAACACTTTGGAGATAACTACACCGTTAGGGAAGCTAACAAAGGTAACTAGGATGATACCTCAAGTGGAAGTTCGAGTTGGATCTATCCGATGCAAGAGCGACTTCACGGTTTTAGACTTTTCAGACTTTGATGTGATTCTTGGGATAGATTGGCTATCCGAGAATTTTGTCCACTTGGATTGTATAGAGAAGAAAGTGACCTTTAAAGTACCCGGGAAATCAGATAAGACGTATCAAGGAAATGTGTACAAGCCGAGTAAGAAGCGACATCCGATAATTTCGGCGGTTAAGCCAATCAGAGCTTGTCAGAAGGGTTGTGAAGGCTACTTGTTGTACGCAGTGGATGTGGAACAAGTGAAGCCTAAGCTAGAAGAAACTCCGGTAGTGAGAGAGTACCTGAAGTGTTTCCGAAGAGTTACCGGAAACATGCCGGATAGGAAATCGAGTTTGAGATCAAGTTGGTACCGGAGCGGCACTGGCTGCTAAGGCACCCTATAGGATGGCCTGGCTGAATTAAAGGAGTTGAAGGCTCAACTTAAGGACATGCTTGAGAGGAACATAATTCAGCCCAAGATTTCTTCTGGGAGCCCCTGCTTTTGTTCGTGAAGAAGAAAGACGGGTAGCATGAGGATGTGTATCTATTATAGAGCATTGAATAACCTCACCATCAAGAATAAGTATCCCTTGCCGAGGATAGATGATCTGCTCAATCGCCTGCAAGGCAAGAAAGTGTTCTCTAAGATTGATCTTAGGTCCCGATATCATCGATTGAAGATCAAGGTGGCGTATATACCAAGACGGCTTTTAGTACGAGGTATGGACATTATGAGTTCTTGGTTATGCCCTTTGGACTCACTAATGCTCCATCCGCATTTATGGATTTGATGCAACGTGTTTTCATGCCATACTTGGACAAGTTTGTGATAGTGTTCATAGATTTACATCCTAGTGTACTCTAAGGATGAGAAAGAACATAAAGAACACTTAAGGATTGTGTTAGATACCTTGAAGAAGAACCAATTGTTTGCTAAGTTCTCTAAGTGCGACTTTTGGTTAAAAACAAGTCGCCTTCCGACATGTCATTTCGGAGATGGCATCCAAGTTGACCCAAAGAAAGATAAAGCGCTTGAGAATTGGCCTAAACCTACTACAGTTTCGGAAGTAAAGAGCTTTCTTGGTTTGGCTGGCTACTATAGGAAGTTCGTGCAAGGCTTTCCAAAGATAGCTACCCCACTCACTAAGCTTACACAGAAGAATGTGAAGTTCGAATGGACTAGCGAGTGTGATGCAGCTTTTCATACCCTGAAGGATAGGTTGACTACTGTTAAGGGTGTTTTTATATGTTTTATAAGGCTATATTTTATGATAATTTCCCCCCGTATTTGTATTATTTGCATAAAGAAATAAGTGTTTAGACGAAATATTGAGCATGTGGTGTTTTAGTAAGTTAATCACAAAATTAGTCAATTTATGCGTTTTATTGATGAATTTATATTTAATTGGACATTATTACATTTTGGGATATTTTTATGTGTTATAGATGCACAAATTCGAGCTCAAGAGGTAATTCAAAGATGATCAAGTCGGGTTTAATTAAAGAGGAAGAGATAATGGTGATTGGATTTGATTGGAAAGAGATAGATATGAGAAAATCAAGTTTTCGCGTCTACGGTCAAGCGTCCGTTATTGAACGGCCGCTCAACCGGATCAAGCGTCAAGATAGTGGACGGCGTCCCGTGATGATATTTTGGATTCAAGCAAGTTTGGGCGTCAGTAGTGGACGCCGGCTGACGTAAGTCCCAATCCCACTTCGGCCCGACTCAAATAAGTTTTGCAATGGATCAAGCGCCCATGACCTTGGACGGGCGTCCGGTGCCGACTTAACCTAGCCGACCTAAAATCCTATAAATAGCAAATGTATTAAACCTTTGGGGACATCTCATACACATTATTCCTCATAACAAACCCTAGCAACCGCATCATTCAAGGAGGAGAGTCAAAGATGAATCCTTCCATCCCAATGATTATGTCTAACAACATGATTGTTGGCTAAACGCATAGCGATGGAACAACCGGAGGATATCACATCAACGCTATCACAACCATGATTCGTTAGTTTATCTTTAGTTATGATTTTGAATATTTTGTTTTATTTATCGCTTTGAATCATGATTTAATCGCTATGCGAGTTTCATTAGATAGGAACGTCAATGAACCTCTATGTTGTTTGAATTTTTATGGGAATATAGTTCAACAATACTTTATCTTTCAATCGATACAATTGATGATGTTTTGAGGAATCATATATCGTTAGTTGGGTATTGCAATTTGGGAACGAATTGTTGATCTTGTTATGAATGTTATTTGTTTTTCTTGGAAAAGTAAACAAACCTTAGAAATTGATCTAAAGGAATTTAGTCGGTTTCGTGATTGATCATACCAATAAAATCGTATTCAATCATAAATCGGTTGTCTGATCGTTGAATGATAGATTCTAGGTGTTCTCTTCGTTTCCTTTTTATAATTCGAAAACAAAATCGCTTTATTTCAACGCTAGTCTTAAGTTTAGTTCATTGCAACCTCAATTTTTGCTTTGTTCGTTTTCGCATATTTCCAAGAAATCGTGATCCGGGCGCCCGTCTGTCTTAGAGGACGCCGTCCACTCTTGAATATATCTTGTTTGTTTGCTTGTTTTAGTTGTTTGTTTTATTTTCTTTCCTTAGATTTTTAGTTTATTTCTTAGGTTCGGTTTATAGTTAGATTAATCTTAGTTTTAAGTAATTAGTGACATAACCAACTTAGAGTTATATCTTAATCGATAACTTTACGATTCCCTTAGGGACGACTCGGCAACATCCTTTACTACGCACCTTATACTTGGGGTGTTCCGATAATATAAATTTAAAACACGCTTTTAACGAACAAGTTTTTGGCGCCGCTGCCGGGAATCGTAACGGTTGTCGATTCTTCGTAGTATAGTTTCTCTAGTTAGTAACTTTCTTAGGTTTTAGATTAGTTCTGCTTTCCTTAGTCTCGCTTTGTTTATCTTCTGCTTCCTGTTGTTTTTCTCGCTCGACCCTCGTTTTCGACTTTTGAACGAACGTCCAATCATCTGACGCCCGCTCATTCGAGAAAAATTCCCTTTTTATCTGCTTAATCGATCGAACGAGCGCCTGGCCTCTCCAAACGCCCGCTTTGTTTAGTAAATACGCCTCAATCGCTTTTAGTACACCAGGCATTTAGCGTCTATTGAACCAGGCGCCCGTCCGGGAACTTCCCTGAACAAACGCTCATTCACGATTCTCGAACGTCCGTCCGTCTATCTTTCTTGTTCTTCTCCTTTCTTCTCTTAGCTTGTATTCCAAGGTTAACTCTTCCTCTCGGCTGACTTTTAGTCGGTGTTGACCTCTTCTGTTGTCCTCCTGGTTTATGCAAACCGAAGCAAGAAGGGACCTCTCCTCTTTGATCCAACCGAACGGTCCATCCTAAGAAGAAGGCTTTTTCCGATCTAGACATCATGGTGACCAAGTTCAAAATCCGAATCTAGTTCCTCCTAATCCAGCCTCCCAAATCAAAATCCGCACCCTCAAGCTCACCAATCGGCTCCTTCAACAAATACAGTTTGTTACAACAACAACGAGAATCGAAGAAGTCGGGCTACAAAACCAATTGCAACAACTCCATCAAGCCCAAGAAGCCCAAATAAATCAAGACCCCTATGCCCTTTATCTTAACCAAGACTTCCTGGAGGGGCATAGACCTATTCGACCTCCAGATATGGGGCAAGTACATTTCGATCTGAAGAATGGAGTGGTTGGACTGGTCCAAAATAGCTCTTTTCACGGCACTGCTCAAGAAGACCCTCATGACTTCTTGTCCACTTTTGTTCAAATTTGCGAAGCAGGCCATTATCCGGGTGTTGATTCTGAGATTGTTAAGCTGAAACTTTTCCCGTTTGCTTTAAAAGGTGAAGCAAACAGATGGTTCAAATCCTTACCCCATCACTCTCTCCATACCTGGCCGATGTTAAAAGAGCCTTCGCTCTAAAATTGCTTTCACCTGAACGATAATGGGCCTTAAACGTGATATAGCTAATTTTGAGCAATTAGAAGGAGAAAGCGTAGGAAAGGCCCAGGAAAGGTTGAATTTGTTAATGAGGAAATGCCCTAACCATGGATACACTCGACATGAACTCCTAGAATTATTCTATCGGGGTGTTACTCAACCCAATAGAGATTATCTAGATTCCACACTCATGGATCTTTTAGGCGGAGGAGATGATGTTTGCCTATAGGGTAGTCAAACAATTGCCAAGAACAACATGTGGTCAACCTCTGGGAAGACCCATGTTGAGGAAGATAAGAGGAAATCATTGCAAGCGATCCTGTGATTACGGATGTTGGTTGCTCAAGTGGAAATGATAAACCAACAGATGGCCAATTTACAAATGCAAAGAACCGAAGGGGATCAATGGATATGAGTCTTCCGGGAACGCAGCGAGCAATGAGAACGGAGATGAAGTAAATGCGAGGCAACCGTAATCAAACTTTTCGTAATTTCAATCAAAATTCTGGTCAATCAAGCTATAATCCAAACCGTAATTTTTCTGGAAATCCGCGAAACAATTATTATATCGCTACCGGCGCATCCAATTCCAACCACCTTCAACTCCAACAATCAAAGGCCCCAAGGCAATTGGGCTCAAACACAAAATCCACACCCACCTCTATCTCTCAAAAGAAATTCGATGAGCTAGTAGCTATGGTGCAAGCACTAGCCACCGGTCAAAAGGCGATAGAGAGACAGATTGGCCGGATGGTCGATCAACAAGCAAGCAGCCCCAAGAAAGACCGCCGAGTTACACAGAGATAAAAATCCTAAGGCGTAAAGTAAGTCAGTAATGCCATCACACCGCAGTGGAATTATGGACAAGAGGAGGAGTTGAATGCAGTTACACTTAGAAGCGGAAAGAGAGTTGGACCCGAGAAGCTGTCGGGAAACGAGTAGCCCCTCCTGACGCCATGAGTTCGAGGAGGATAAGCGGCAGAACAAATACCGAAGAAAGCGGCGGTGGCGAGCGAGTGAATGATAATGATTCCTCGGGGGAAAGTGATGAGGATGTTGAAAAGAGTAGTCAGATGGCCGAACCCCTGACTAAAAAGAAAGCTGAAAAGTTTGTCAGATGGAAGGATAAGGAGGATGAAGCCATTAAAAATCAAATTCCAATCAATCATCCGAAAACCCTTCCTTATCCAGCAAAGAAAAATGAGAATACTTTGAACTCTGATAAAACTTACGATGGAGTGAGGAAGCTGCTTAGAGAAACCATGGTGACTATGCCTCTTGCCGAAGTGTTAACTGAGATGCCTAAATGCTCCAAGTTTCTTAAGGACGCCTGTGGAAGTAAGAAGAAGCTGAAAGGAATGGCAGATGAAGTGCTAAACGAAGAATGCTCGGCAATTTCTCGAGCATTGCAATAAAACGTGGTGACCCGGACGACCTTCAATCTCTTGCATGATCGAAGGCCGCCGACGTTCCACAATGTCTTATGCGACTGCGCCTCTGTTAATGTGATGCCTTTGAACATCTGCAAAAGTCTCGGGTTGGACAAAAGGCTAAGGGAGCGCCCCGTCTCTCTTCAGTTGGTGGACAAATCTAGCCGTTTAGCAGCCGGTTGCGTTAACAATGTCCTTACCCATGTTAAACAATTGGTGTTTCCAACCGATCAAGTTATATTGGACTACCAATCGACAAGAAATGCCCCGATCCTAGGCCGGCCTTTCTTGGACACCTCTCATCGCCACCATTGACTTCACACCGCCAAATTACCTTGAGAATAGGAGACACTTCCATTTCCATCGAGCAAGGTAAAGTTACGAAGAATCCCCAATTCAGGAATTTCATTCATTGAAGCAATTTATGGGGATGAATCGACCACGATGAAGAGCTCGCAGAGAGCAGAGCCCTGGATGTCATAAATCACGAAGAAGAAGAAAACAACTGTTCAAGAGCCGTAGTCACTTTGTAGAGTCAGTCTCAACAACTTGCGATCTGAGCCTATAAGTGAATGTAAAATTTGGGACATTCCAGGGATGAGCGGTGGTGATCTCAAGGAGCTCAATCAGCAGACTTTAACCTTGCCGAAGAGGAAATTTTAATGGGAAGCCGGGATGAAATCGACTTACGAGAGAAGCTACCCATTGGGAGTTGGATGATTGGGAGCGACTTGCCGATGAACTTGAAGAAGAAGAGCTTAAGAAGGTGATTGCACATCGCAAAGAAGAAACGGAAGTGGACGGGGAGATTCCTTTTGATGACGTGATTCAATACCTTCGGGATTACTCCCAGGAAGATGAGGTGTTTTTCACCAACGGTCCAAACTCAAATAGAAAAAGGTGGTCCGTTAAAATCTAGCATCGAGCAACCACCGTTGACTTAGAGTTGAAACCACTTCGCAAAGATCTAAAATACATCTTTCTTAAAGACAAGGATAAGTTGCCCTAATCATCTCGCCTAAAACTCGAGCCTGAGCAAGAGGCAAAATTGATCAAAGTGTTTGGAGAAACATATCCTCGCGTCGGATGGCGGTGGGGGCGATATCGGAGAATCACCCCGGATGTATGCATGCATAAGATCCGAACGGAGGAAGGAGCGAAAAAGGTCAGACAACCGCAAAGAAGGCTGAATCCGCATATGCAGGAGGTTGTCAAAAAGGAGATCATCAAATGGCTTGATATGGGAATTATTTATGCCATCGCCGACAGTGAGTGGGTTAGCCCTACTCAAGTTGTGCCAAAGAAGGGGGGTATTACCGTAGAAAAAAATGAAAAAGGGGAGGAAATTGCTTTACGCCTTGTGACTGGTTATAGGGTCTGCATTGATTATCGCAGATTGAACGAAGTCACTGCAAAAGATCATTTCCCCTTACCCTTCATTGACCAAATTAATTGAAAGACTGAGTGGTCACAAATATTATTGTTTTCTCGATGGATATTCTGGGTACTTCCAGATAGCCATCGATCCTAATGACCAGGAAAAGACCACGTTTACGTGTCCATCTGGTACTTTTGCTTTTCGCAGAATGCCATTCGGCCTATGCAATGCACCCGCGACTTTTCAACGGTGCATGTTAGCCATTTTTGACGGACTTGTAGAGCAATGCATGGAGGTCTTTATGGATGACTTCTCAGTCTATGGCGACAGCTTTGATGAGATCTTAAGGAATCTAGATATGGTACTCCAGCGATGTGTTGAGAAAAATTTGGTGCTTAACTGGGAGAAATGCCATTTTCTAGTTGACGAAGGGATTGTTTTGGGACACAAGTTGTCCAAATGAAGGTATACAGTGGATAAGGCTAAAGTAGAGGCCATTGAGAAAATGTCATATCCAAAGACAGTTAAGGAGGTACGAGGATTCTGGGACATGTAGGCTTCTATCGGCGTTTTATTAAAGATTTTTCGACTATAGCAAAGCCGCTTATCCAACCTGCTGAAAGAGGAAGTAGAGTTCGTGTTTGATGATGCGTGTAAGGAAGCTTTCAAATGCTTAAAGGATAAGTTAACAGTGCCCCCATTTTAATCGCGCCTGACCGACTAAACCTTTCGAACTCATGTGCGATGCCTCTAACTACGCTATAAAGCGCAGATTCTGTGGGCAAAGAATTGACAAAAGTTCGAGACCAATCTACTATGCGAGCCGCACTTTGAACCCAAATTTCGGTGTAACTACACTACTAGAGAGAAAGAATTCCTAGCGATCGTTTTTGCTATGGATAAGTTTCAGAGTTACCTTCTTGGGTCTCGAGTTGTGGTTTGGACAGATCATGCAAGATTACGCTACCTCATGGAAAAAGCAGACGCCAAACCAAGGTTACTGAGATGGATTCTGATACTACAGGAATTTGACCTTGAAATTAAGGATAAGAAAGGTAGCGAAAATGTTGTAGCTGATCACTTATCTTGCTTAGTGAACGTGGGTGACGAAAACACTAAGGAAATAGGCATTGACTTTCCAACTGAGCAATTAATGAGGCTAGAGAATGTGAGGCCGTGGTATGCTGATTACGTCAATTACTTAGCGACTGGACATCTAGAAGAGATGACGTATCAGGAAAAGAAGAAGTTTTTCAGTGACTTGAAGTATCTCGTATGGGAGGATCCACATTTGTTTAAAGTCTGCAAAGACGGGTTGCTTAGAAAGTGTGTTCCGGAACATGAACAACTGGATATCTTAGAGCAATGTCACAGTGGCCTGTTTGGTGGACACTACGGAGCACCAAAGATCTGCTATGCGAAATCCTTCAAGCTGGATTTTACTGGCCTACTCTGTTCAAAGACGCTGAAGCCTTTTGCAAAGGCTGTGATAGATGCCAAAGAGTAGGGAGGCTCAGTAATAGGATGGAGATGCCTTTGAGGCCTATTTTGGAATGTGAAGTCTTCGACGTGTGGGGCATCGATTTCATGGGACCTTTCCCATCATCGTGCGGTAATAAATATATCCTAGTCTGCGTTGACTATGTTTCCAAGTGGGTAGAGGCTATAGCCACCCAAACCAATGATCACAAAGTTGTAAAGAAATTCTTGCAAAAGAATATCTTTACTAGATTTAACGTCCCAGAGCCCTTATCGGTGATGAAGGTTCGCATCACGTAATGCACCACTAGATAAAATTCTTGAAAGATATGGTGTCAAGCATAAGATTGGTACACCATACCACCCCAAACCAAAGCCAAGTCGAAGTAAGCAACGTAAGTCTAAAGCGGATTTTGGAGAAAACGGTGAATTCGAATAGATCCAATCGAGTCTCGAAATTGGACGACGCACTCTGGGCTTATCGTCTCGCTGCGTTCAAGACCCCTGGGGTGCGTCGCCCTTTCAAATGGTTTACGGCAAGGCGTGCCATCTACCAACCAGTGGAGCACAAAGCTTCTTGGGCTATTAAATACTTGAACTTCGATAGCCACTCTGTGGCGAGAAAAGATTACCTGAATCGCATGAGCTCGATGAATTCGGACTCGGGGCCTACGAGCGCAAAATCGAGCAAGGAAAGAACGAAAGCGCTCCATGATGCTAAAATAAAGGACGAGAGATTTCAAGGTAGGAGAGATGGCTTTACTTTACAACACCGCATTACATCTGTTTGTTTGGCAAGCTTAAGTCCGATGGTCCGGACCCTTTGAAATTGTCGAAGTTCATCCGGGAGGAGCGATTTCCTTGAAGGGGTACAAATGGTCAACCTTTTAAAGTAAACGGTCACAGATTGAAAAAGTATTTTGGCCAACCTTATGAAGTACACGAGGTCATATACTTTCAAAAGCGGTTGGCGTGCTGATGTCTTTGAATTGTGATGAGATTCCATCCGATTTCTTTGCTTGAATGATGACATTCTTACCCTTAAAAAGCTTCTACCACGATTCCTGCACCTATCATTCACCGGTGCCACATGTAGGAGAAGTTGAGACAAAGACGAAAGTCGATCTTGTCTGAGAGCCAAGTTAAAGAATTTGGTAGGGCATTTCACTTGTGGAGGTTGTGGTCAAACCTCGGTCCTTCACTCGATTCGATGATGAGGTGGCCGTATTTAAGCCAAAGTGGCCCGACCGGGTTGACTTTGAAGAGTATGTCAAGCTAATGACATAAAAGAGCGCGCTTAGGAGGCAACCTAGCTTTGTTTCATTTCTCTTTAAGTAAGCTATTTACTGCTTTTAGATTGTAGGAGTAGTACCTTGGTTGTTTGAGTGAGATGTTGTGTTCCTACGAGTTGTTGAATGTTTCGTTTATGTTTATTCATATACCCCTTGTACCCCGAGATTATATGTATGTCGAGTGCTGCAGATACCTTAGAGCAGGTTCGAGCTATTCTATCCAATGTTGTCAATTCGAGTTGCAGTGGTACATTCATGCTACGGCCTGACCTCTGCTAACTTTCATCCGACAACCACTGTTGAAACCAGCTAAGTTTTCTTTTTTTTTTTTTTCTTTTATTTTGCACATTCTGAGGACATAATGTGATTTAAGTGTGGGGGGGTGTCTGGGTATGTTTTTATGCTATATCTTTGAAATATGAGTGAATTTTTAAGTTTAATTAAATTTAAATTTTTGTGAGTCTCGAGCATATAATTGGAACTAGATGCTTGCTAGTTGTAGTTTTCTAACGATGATAGTATGTGACTTAGTGAGATAATTATAGCGTGTCTTTACTTTTATGGAGATAGTATTCGTTTTTCACGTTCACGAGAGCCAGTGATTTTGAAACAAGATTTTTGAACTATATCCTTTCATTATTTTGATGATTTATCTTAGGAAGGCCAGTATAGTGACACCTTAGTTAGACCATGTGCTGTGAATATCATAAAGTTTGAATGTGATAAGTGAGATGTAACTTATGACTTTGAAAAGTGAATGAATAAAGTGAGTGAATCATAATAAATACGTTTGTCGGAAGTCGGGTTTATGATTTGGGTGAGGTAGGGTGTACCACGTATGTCCTATTCCACTATGATGACCAAAAGCTCACGATAGTCGGTTTATAGCTACGATGATTTGAGTAGGTAGGGATTATCACGAAATGTCCTACTCTACTATGACGGGTAAGAGCTTATTCGATATCGTTGAATTTGAAAATTTTGAAAAATGATGAATAAGAATGAAAATAGAGTGAAGTCTTTGTTATCATGGATCTTATACCAGTAGAACCGCATGATATCTTTGTAGGATTATCCTACCGAGTGCGTGGGAAGGCTTAGTGTGAAGTCATTCTTCTGCACTTAGGATAGTCATTGAAATTTTTGAGAGGATATTCCTTTGAAAGGCTTGTTAAATTTGAGAAGGGCTTGTCACACATACACTGAATCTATCTCTGTGATGGTATTGTTTGCTATAGTTGTTATATCTTTTGTTACGTGAGTTGGAGATCTATGTGGATTGCATGAAAGTTGAGCTATAGTTTTGATTGTTTTGCTCGGGACGAACAAAAGTTCAAGTGTGGGGGAGTTGTTAAGGGTGTTTTTATATGTTTTATAAGGCTATATTTATGATAATTTCCCCCCGTATTTGTATTATTTGCATAAAGAAATAAGTGTTTAGACGAAATATTGAGCATGTGGTGTTTTAGTAAGTTAATCACAAAATTTGTCAATTTATGCGTTTTATTGATGAATTTATATTTAATTGGACATTATTACATTTTGGGATATTTTTATGTGTTATAGATGCACAAATTCGAGCTCAAGAGGTAATTCAAAGATGATCAAGTCGGGTTTAATTAAAGAGGAAGAGATAATGGTGATTGGATTTGATTGGAAAGAGATAGATATGAAAAATCAAGTTTTCGCGTCTAATCAAGGCGTCAGATTATTGAACGGCCGTTCAACCCGGGTGGCGTCTCGAAGATAGTGGGCGGCGTCCCAGGATGATATTTTGGATTCAAAGAAGTTTGGGCGCCAGTAGTGGACGCCGCTGAGACGTCGTCCAATCCCGGCTCGGCCCGACTCAAATAAGTTTTGCAATGGGGTGGCGTCCATGACCTTGGACGGGCGTCCGGTGCCGACTTAACCCTAGCCGACCTAAAATCCTATAAATAGCGGCGTGTATTAAACCCTGAGGGACATCTCATACACATTATTCCCTCATAACAAACCCTAGCAGCCGCATCATTCAAGGAGGAGAGTCAAAGATGAATCCTTCCATCCCAATGATTATGTCTAACAACATGATTGTTGGCTAAACGCATAGCAGTGGAACAACCGGAGGATATCACATCAACGTCATCACAACCATGATTCGTTAGTTTATCTTTAGTTATGATTTTGAATATTTTGTTTTATTTATCGTTTGAATCATGATTTAATCGTTGCGAGTTTCATTAGATAGGAATGTCAATGAACCTCTATGTTGTTTGAATTTTTATGGGAATATAGTTCAACAATACTTTATCTTTCAATCGATACAATTGATGATGTTTTGAGGAATCATATATCGTTAGTTGGGTATTGCAATTTGGGAGCAATTGTTGATCTTGTGATAATGTTATTTGTTTTTCTTGGAAAAGTAAACAAACCTTAGAAATTGATCTAAAGGAATTTAGTCGGTTTAAGTGATTGATCATACCAATAAAACTGTATTCGAATCATAAATGGTTGTCGATCGTTGAATGATAGATTCTAGGTGTTCTCTTTGTTCCCTTTATAATTCGAAAACAAAATCGTTTATTTCAACGCTAGTCTTAAGTTTAGTTCATTGCAACCTCAATTTTTGCTTTGTTCGTTTTATATATTTCCGATTAAATCGTGTCTGGGCGCCCGTCTGTCGTCTTAGAGGGCGCCGTCCACTCTTGAATATCTCTTGTTTGTTTGTTTGTTTTAGTTCTTTGTTTTATTTTCTTTTCCTTAGATTTTTAGTTTATTTCTTAGGTTCGATTTATAGTTAGATTAATCTTAGTTTTAAGTAATTAGTGACATAACCAACTTAGGAGTTATATCTTAATCGATAACTTTACGATTCCCTTAGGGCGACTCGGCAACATCCTTTACTACGTTACCTTATACTTGGGGTGTTCCGATAATATAAATTTAAAACACGTTTTTAACGAACAACTCACGGCCCCGATGTTGGCGGTTCGGAGATATTCGATAACTCACGATGTCTACGGATGCTTGGGGACGAGTCTAGGTTGTGTGTTGATGCAAGGAGGAAAAGTGATTGCTTATGCATCTAAGCGATTGAAGGTGCATGAGAAGAACTATCCGACACATGACTTGGAGTTGGCAGCAGTAGTGTTTGCCCTAAAGACTTGGAGGCACTACTTATATGGAGTTAAAGCAAGGATCTTCACCGACCACAAGAGTTTAAAGTATTTCTTCACACAAGAGAATCTGAACATGAGACAGAGAAGATGGCTAGAGTTCGTGAAGGACTATGATTTGGATATCCAGTACCATCCGAGCAAAGCCAACGTAGTGGCGGATGCTTTAAGCGAGAAACCGGTGTTTGCGATTTCAAGCATCGAAGATGTGTGAAAGGTTTGATGGGCTAGAAATCGGCGAGTTTGATCAGTTGAGGAACGACAGTTTGGGGCGCCGTTGTTAGCAAGGTCGAGTTGATGGATGGCATTCGGGAAAAGCAAGATGAAGACCCAACTTTGGTTGATTTGAAACGAGTTGCTGAGAGAGAAGCCTCTGATGGGTTATGTCTTGGACAAGAATGGAAACCTTTGGTACCAGGATCGCTTGTGTGTGCCTAATGTTGGCGACTTAAGGCAGAGAGAGTCATGGAAGAGGCACATAGGATTGCTTTTGCGGTTCATCTAGGTGCTACTAAGATGTACCGAGACTTGAAGGAGAAGTTTTGGTGGCCTTCGATGAAGGTAAAAGTAGCCAAGTTAAGTGGCAAAGTGTGACATTTGTCGAAAAGTGAAGCAGAGCATAGAAGACCGGGAGGAATGCTCAAGCCCTTGGATATCCCTGAATGGAAGTGGGATAAGATTACGATGGACTTCATCACCGGGTTACCTAATACGAGGCGGTCATGATGCGATTTGGGTAATTGTGGATAGATTGACCAAATCTGCCCATTTCTTACCGTATAAGGTTGATATGCCTTTGAAGAAGACGCAGCGACACTATACTTGGATAATATAGTGAAGTTACACGGGGTTCCTATCTCTATAGTCTCGGATCGAGATAGTCGATTTGTCAGTCGGTTTTGGAAGAGTTTGCAAGAAGCCTTTGGAACCAAGTTGGACTTAAGTATGGCCTTTCATCCTCAGACAGATGGACAGTCTGAGAGGACCATCCAAACACTCGAGGACATGCTAAGAGCTTGTGTATTGGAAGTAGGTGGATCATGGGATGATTATCTACCGGTAGCAGAGTTTGCCTACAATAATAGTTATCATGCAAGTATAGGCATGCCACCGTTTGAAGCGTTGTATGGAAGAAGATGTAGAACGCCATTGTTTTGGGATGAAGTCGGGGAAAGACAGATTACAGGGCCGGAAATGGTTGAACAAGCTAAGGAAAGGGTTCAGTTGGTTAAGAAGAATCTGAAGGCAGCTCAAGACTGGCAGAAAAGTTAGGCAGACGTTAGGAGAAGACCGCTTGAGTTTGAAGTCGGTGATAGAGTGTATCTACTAGCTTCACCGATGAAGGGAATGAAACGCTTTGGACAAAAGGGAAAGCTAAGTCCAAGGTATGTTGGACCTTTTGAAATTCTGGAAAGAATTGGACCGTTAGCTTACAAGCTTAAGTTACCGGAATCGATGTCAAGGGTCCATAGTGTGTTCCACGTTTCGATGTTGAAGAAGTGTCTTACAAGGAATGATGTTGAAACTACAATTGATCCGGAAATCCTACAAGACAATCTTGCTTATGATGAGAGACCGATCAAGATTTTGGACCGGAAGGAAAAGATGATCAAGAGGCGGATGATTCCATTGGTTTTGGTTCGATGGAGTAATCATTCACCCGAGGAGGCAACTTGGGAAGTTGAAGATGATATGATCGGTGAATTCGAGTTAGTGGATTTACGGGTATGTTCTATTTTAGAGGCCGAAACTCCTTTTAAGGGGAGGAATGTAATATTCCGATTTTGGGAAAGAAGCAGACGTGTCATTTTGCGGCGAAATATAATTACTTCTTTTCTTTTATTGGAGTTAAGTGTTGTATTAATTAAATATATGTAATTTTGAGTTATGTGTATTTAATTAAAGGATCATTCTGAATTTTTGTAATTAAGGGTGTTTATGGAAAAGGGATTTAGTTGGAAATTGTATTTAAGGAAATTTACACACAATAATCCCATAACCTAATCAAATCGAAATTCAATTTTACTTCTCCTCTCTGCGCAATTTTGAGGAGAAAAAATAGGGCTTGGATAGTTTTAGCGATTTACGGCGAGCTTAACCGTTTTGAGATCAGACGAAAGATTTGGGATCGTTGTGAGAAGAACAACGTTTGGATATCGATTTGTTGGAAGTTGCGGCGATTTTAAAATTTGTTTGGATTTGTTTTGGAGCGACAATTAGGTAAGAAACTCTTCCTATGATTTTGGTTATAATTAAGTAAAGTTTAGATTATGATTTTGGAGGCGTGTAGATGCTAGTAAAGACGTGTTTTATGTTGATCAAAGGATCATAGATGCTATGGTTGATTAGATATAGTTTCTACGTTTTTTTTTTCTAGAGTAATTTGATGCCAAATAGGTTAAAAGCGGTTCGAAAATCGAGTTTGACGATCTTAGCGTTTTGGGAAAAACCAGGCGGACGGCGCGTGCAATAGGTGGGCGGGCGTCCGAGACCTAATAGCTGGGCGGGCGTCTCAAATAAGCGACGCAGCGTCTGAGGTGAGATTTTGATTCGAGATGTAGCCGCTTTTTAGCGGGACGGGCGTCGAGGTTTAGTGGGCGGGCGTCCGACTACGGACGGGCGTGCATAGGAGTTCAAGCGGGCGTCTGGCTTTGTTTTGCCATGGCTGTGCGGTTTTATCATTCTAGTTTGGTTTCGGGTTTCATAATCATGTTATAAGCTGTTTTAAACCTTAATTTATGATATGGTAATATTGGATAACATAAGCAAGCTGAATTGAGCTTACGATTCGTTCGATTAAAACACCGAATGTACTCTTAAAGGGAGTTGAAGTTCGGATCCGTCGGAAGAGCATGATAGGCTTGTGCTTTGATGAATTAGCATTAAATCATTTATGCATGTGTAATTGCTAGGCCTTGGTAATGTCTAAGTGGTCTAGGAAGAGAGTTGTTATCGTAATGGAGATTAATTGAAAACACTTAGGTGGCTAGTTAATCATCTAATAAAACACATACTTGATTAGTAAAAGATTAAACAACATGTCTCTCTTGGATAGGCACCGATCACTATATCGCGATGTGTGTGCTACCTCGAAGGTGGAAGAACCCGTGGAGTCAAAAGAACCACAAGTTCGGGGACTCTGTTTGAGGTGTGCGTACTATCGGAGCCTACTGAGTCTAGCCTCCGTGGATATTGGTGTGATCCACTAATATATTGCAATCGATATCTCTTGGTGGATATACATCGGCGTAGTGCCCTTGAGTGCGGTTGTAACATAGATAAGTTAAGTAGAAGCGTTTAGTCAATTCATGATGATGGACATGAGATGAACCCTTGATTGAGTCGGTCAAACTTAAACAACGAAACTTTTAAATATCATTTCCTTATAAATTATAATTGTTGTCATAACTTCTCTTTCTTATTAAGTACGTTGTACTTACCTCAAATGCATGTTTTTCTATGTGTTTGGGGATGAGAAGACGAACAGTGATAACGTTCTGAGGAGGAGTTCGATGATGGCGTTTGAAGACGCCTCATTGAAGACTTTACTTTTATTATTTTGTTATTTGTTTATTAGACTGTTTAGACTTTTGGTCTTTCGAGACTTGTAGTACCGTTGCATTTCATTTGGATTTCGTACTTCCTTGAATGTAATAAATTACATTTCCCTCTTTAGATTTCATTTCTATTCTTGGATATTGGAATTTTTTTTATACCCGAGTCTTTTGCTTCCGTTTGCTTATTTTTGATACGACGTAGTAGAGGCTTACGTATAAAGTTAATTTATTTTTATTTTATACGTGCGAGCGTTCCTTTCGGATAAGGACTCGGTGTCCGGGAGCGGGCGTTACAATTACACTGTTCCAGGCATGAAATTTTGGATCTCCACTCTGCGGTCTACTAATCGAACCGTCAATAAACCCTATCTTATTCTTCATGACCAAGGACATCTTCACCGATCGTGACCACGGTGATAATTCACTCCATTGTCGTCAAGAATTTGTTGAGCGAGCACCAAGGGCGGGCTTTACGCTGGGATGAATATAGTAAGGACTTGATACCGGAATCATAGGTTCTTCCGTCATGGCTGAAACAATTTAGGATAACTTGTTACTACCATTATTTGATCTGCTTTGAGTATTGTTTCAAGTGTACCGTTTGTCTCTCAGTATCATTTGTATTTATTTGTGGCGTAAGTTGCACATTTATGTCATTTACTGTTGAGAAGTGTATCGTGTGTGGAGTTATTTACGCAATGGATTCGTAACTACCGGGGATAATTACGGTATAAATAAAACAAAATAAGATCAAACGATGCATAAATAGCAGAATAGGAAACAAACCGAGGCATATGTAAACAGTCTATTCTTAAGACAAATTGCCCTGGTCTCGTGCTCACGGTTGCAGCAATTGTCTCCTCAGATACAACGGTTTCACGTCTCGGATTTAGAGACACTTGAAAATCCGAGCTCCGTGAACTACTCGGACGTTCGACTTCACTTGACACACCACAACGTAATGACTATGAGCATAATTTTGTAGTGGATGAGATCGAGAAAATTTTATAATCTAATTCTCATTCAATTTGGGATTTTTATATAGTGGAAAAAATGTGCAAATATTTGATTCTTATTGGTCGAATGACACATTTTCTTGTACCTCAAGACAAGATAATAGCCTACTACTTATTTGAATAAAATTAGCCGACCTTATTAGGTCGATGTAATATAATTTAGTAAAAAAGAGATAAAAAGCGAAAAAAGTCTTTTTTAGCGTGAAAATGAATAAATAGAACACACACATTTTTTAGTTGCAAAAATGACAAACAATTTCAGACGGACAAAATTACCCTTTATGAGTGCAGCGTAAGCTTGATGTATTGTTTGCATATATGATATTTTCTTGTATGTTATTTTATATGTTTTTTCTTTTCAAACACTCGTAACTTTTGATTTACAACTCCGATCATCGAAATTTTTCACCAAAATTCATGTTTTTTTGCTCTTCAATTTGAGCCCAAATCGATACCCTTCCGACGTATATTTTGAAAGACGAAAAAATATTTGTATTAACCAGGCGCTTTTTTCTTATAAGCGACCGTAACTTTTGATTTAGAACACGATCATCAAAATTGTTTCACCAAAGTTCATATTTTTGTATCTTCATTTTGAGACCGCGTTTGATACCTTTTAAATAGTATTTGAAAGCCGAATTTAATCGCGACATTTACACTAACACGATGTCGATGTCGATGTCGATACTTGATATGATGTCGAGGCTCATTTAAAGCTTAATTCAAGTGACTACGTCAAGGCACACATAGCTGGCTCATATAAGGCTCATTTAAGGCTTAATTCAAGTGATTAACTATTAAGCCTATGTCAAGTTTATGTGGTTTTTATTGATAAAAGGAATAGCATAGATTAACTTAATTAAGGCGTGGTGTTTATAACATGCAGGTTCAGTAGTTAATCACTTGAATTAACCCTAAAAAGTATATCAGACTAAAATGTAATACATAGAAGATCAATACAACAGACTATAGATTTAGTACAATAGGTACATCAGACTAAAAGGTAATACATAGAAGAACAATACAAGTGCAAACGATCTGAACTATCACCAAATTATAAGAAGGATATTCAAGTTCAAAGAACTAAACTATCATGCCCGAATTCACAAGGTGATGAATTACAAGTTCGATAAGCCAATGAACGAGGCCTATCTATTACATGATGATACAATGTAGATCAAAAACCTCACCACACCAAGGCACATAGTAAGCATGAACTAGGCCTACCTATTGCATTAAGGCACCTGATGTCTCGATAGTATCGATGTCGGCGATGTCAGCGATGTCGATGTCGATGAGTATCGATGTCGTGCTCAAAATGACTCTCCTTTCGATTTTTTGTTCCAAGGTCTATGTCCCCCAAGTCCTTGATATGAACTGAATGTCTTCTTACAGTTCAAGCACTCATATTTACTTCTTTTCGGAGCATGAAGAGAAAGGTAATGCTGTTGATGTTTGGACAGCCTACTTTCCACAGGCTTTCTTGAACGATTTTCACCTCTATGCATATGCCTCTCACAGTATATGGAATCAATGTATGCTTCTTTTGCTCATCTCCATTTCTTTCCATTTGTTCTTACGCATCTTCTTATTATGCGGTTCAACACGAAGCAACAACAAAAGCATCCACGATCTTTTTATCTGAATAAACACAAAAAGCATCCTGTTTCACTTAAACTCTTTTTTGATTCATTTTTGTGTTGGAAAATTGATAGCAACCCAATTACAAGGCTTGCTTTAGAAACAAAAACAAGGCAATTTGTATTGTTCGATTAAGGTTCATAAACAATGATATCCTTTTCAATTTTGTATTTTAAGATCAATCAATGACGATTCTCGTTTCTGAGTTAAAAAAAAGTAAGGGAAAGGATAAGGAGTATTGAGTCTCACCAAGCGATTCGGAAGAAAAATTCCTAATTTAGTGTAGCCAGACTTCAAATTCGAAATCAAAGAAAGAAGAACACGGAATCGAGATTGAACGGCCGAGACATTCTCGTTGCGATTCAGAGGAAATTTAGTCCACTCATTTCAACTTGATCATTCTTATATGTACTCATAATCTATGTTGTAATTGCTTTGAGGTGCTCAAAATGCCGAGGAAATTCGCACTGACAAAGGAAATCCGTAATAATATGATGAAGTGTGGTGCTTGTTCTTCTTTGCTTCTGTTTGGATTTGAAAATAATGGGATGATTTTATACATTCCTACGAGAAAATGAGCAAGAATTCAATGACATTTCTGGTTCTAACTACGAGTATGAAAACTTCACCTATTTGGAAAACGACGAACCCAAAACAGACTTAGGTTGTCAGATTTCCGACAATGATATATGTTGATAAGTCACGACATGACCAGCATTCTTTCTACTCCATGACAAAGTTTGTGCAAATTGATGATGGCGGCGGCGGGATGGGAAGGCTTCACAAGCGATGAATAGAGCCGGAGCATTGGAAGATAAGGTTCACTAAGGAAGAAAGGAAGAAAGAGTAGGAAAAATAGTGCGTTGATTCGGATCCGTAATATTAGGGGTAATTTAGTTCGAGCGAGAACATTATTGTCCTTATTGCAACTAATAAATTGAATCGGGATTAATGCTTTAATAAGAGGAAGAAGGGACTTTTACCTAATTTTTCCTTTAGTAAATTCGATTCGGTTTTACGTGTTTTATTCTAGCTTTAGCGTTAATTTCTCATTCACCCGAGATATCGAGTGATTCAAAAACCCATCATTATCTCTGCGTAAGTAGAATTTAACCATATATAAACAACTCTCGATGATAGACATCCGGAGCCTGCTCTGAAATTAACGCTAAAGTTGACGGTCAACCCATCAAAATGGGTTTTCTCCAACATTTACAAGTTTTGATTCATCTCTTGTTTAGTGTGGAATACCTCATTCTGTAATCATCCCCAGAACTCTGTAATTAGACATACCATCATTGGCCTCATCTTCATCATCTTCAGCTTCTTGCCTGAGTCAAAAGAAACTTCTGCCCCCAATTAGCAACGTGCGTTTAAAAGTGTCTGTAGATGTCTTCTAAATGAGCTTCTGAAACAAATTTGATATCGTATGTAGATTCAATTTATATTGATTGTCGTCATCATATACCTACTCCAATATAATTAAAAACTTACTTCCTCGTTCCCAATTATTAAAAAAACAAGATTTTTACATAGATTTTGTTGGCGTTTTTTCTACGGTGAGTCTTTAATTTGTTTTTCCAGTTTAATAATTATTGAACCATCAATTCTCTGCGATAGTGAGATCAAATTGTTCTTCTTCTGGTTAATTAGTTCATTACTCTTTATTCAATTTATGCTTTCATTGATCGGGATTACATTATTTACTTAATTGTTTCAGTCGGATAATTAGATGAATATATATATTGATATCCACCTTTAGATTCAACCCCTGTATATGCTATACTAGCTATAGTGATTGTTGGTAATTATTTTACGGGGTTAACTACTCACACAACATGATAACAATTAATTTGATAAATCTTTTTGTATCGAAAAATTCCTTTGTATGCCAACTTGTTGAAGCTGAAATTACTTTTATCTTTTGTACATTTTAAAAGAAAACATTGGAATACATTTAGGGTATATAGTTGGTTAAGGTGCATTTAAACCTGGTATCGGTTCTAAATCGAAATTTTGCTGCTTAATTCGGAAAAAAAGGACCTGTGTCCAGTAAATTAACACGAGCAATAAAAATATAAATAAGAAGAGTAGTTTGTTATAAGTTTTTTATTCTTTTTCCCGAGGATCGAAGAAAACAAAAACAAAAAGAAAAACATGAAAGGAAAATGAAACATTCAGACACGTGATTTTTAGATGGTAACTCCACGGGTGGTGCAATCCGGACACACATGGAGTTACTACTCAAAAACCACCCATTCATAAACCTGAAACTTAGAAAACAAACCTTGTGACTATCTGTTTATTACACACAACACACAAAAAAAAAAGAGACAGATGATAGTCATAAGCGAAGCGAAAGGAAAATTTGCAGCAATAAGTCAAAATCAGACCAAACAGTAATGATAGAGTTCCCAGATTTTTGAAGAGAAGTCAGGCCATTTTCATACACTGCACTGCACCAGATATAGTGGCTATCTTATTGATACTTAATGTTTGTTGGGTTTGCCATCTTCATCATCGTTATCTTCTTCATCATCATTTTCTTCTCCTTCTTCATCTCCTTCCTCTCCGCCTTGGTTATCTTTTTACCAGATTTCCCGTGTACTTCTTTTTAAAGCTGGTTTTCACTAGTAACATGCGCCTCAATATAGCATGTGCATTGTGTAATCCATCAGAAGAGGAGATTGGCATATTCTCTTTTGAACCGTCTCCCACGTTACAGCACACTGCAAGCATCACTACAACGAGAACCAGAACTGCACCTTTCACCATGATGACTATATATATATATATATTTATAGCTTCTCAACCAATTAATATAAAGTTTCAGTATTGATGAGCAAACTAGTTGATGAGGTTATACACATATTAGGTGTTGTTTTATAGCTACACATAACACATGCCGAACCAAACAGTTTGATTTGCTGGATAATTAATTGCATCGTGTTAACTACAAATTCGTATTTTTTTAATTTTTAACAAAAAGTCTCCTCCGATTAAGATTGCTTTAACCTTATTAAACCCAGTTCTTCCGTGTTTAATTTTTAATAATATTTTAAGCAAGTTGAACAAAGTCGTTATGAATAAGTTTCCCGTAGAAATTATTGGATCTTTTACATTATTCCATTGTTTTTTTTTCAAGCCTTTAATATATACTTGGAAAGGTAGGAGTCAAAACAAAATAGTCATAATAGAAATCGACACAAAATAAATTTATATCATTTGTCACAGTGTGAATAACAATCAAATAAATCACTACACTTTGATTAATAGTGTTATAGCATTTTTTGCGACTATTTTATTGTTAAAATTCCCCTCTTCTCTATTGTTTAGTTATCTAATAAATTTTGTTTTTAATTGTATTTTCTCAATTGAAATGTCGTGCTAATAAGACCAACAAAGTGATAGTTGGCACGCTCTCTTTTTTTCCCTTCTAATGTCTTGTAAGGTGGAGTTGTTAATTGAAAAATCTATAATTATTTAACCCAAAATACTGTTCCTAATTTGAATTGGTCAGCTTTGTGGGAATCGGAAGAAAATCTTAAGCATGCTTTGTTTAACTGTGTACTTCCGCGGGAGGTGTGGTCTCGCATCGACAATGGTAAGCAGGGTCGGCCCTGGTATTTTAGTCTAAGCAAGCAAATCGTCGAATTAGGTTTTTTACTTGAAAGTTATATCTTATCAATTCGAATTAAGCGAAGTAAGTTTTTTTAGACTTTATCGATTCGAGTAAATTTTTTTAGGCCTTTATATTAGGTTGAATCGGATTGGATTCTGCACGATTTTTTTTTTTTAGCGAAACATGTAATGTTGGGGCGAAAGCGCCGTTGGGCCTAAGACCAGCTGCCTCCTCCGCCTCACGGGAGGGCGGCCACGATAGTAAGGTTGAGATCACACATTCAATATTGGTGTCTAATTTCGGTGTTCAAATAAAAGCTACGTGCGTTTTATGTGAGTTTTATTTTTGAGTTTTGTTTCTTGTTTTCTTAAATTTTGTCAAAAATAAAATAAAACACACATGAAGCGACGTAGTTTTACTTGGGCGCACCAATATTGAGCAAGTGATCTCAACCCCAATGGCAACATGTCGGCAACTCTTTGCAACTCCATCGACTTCCATGGCCTTCGCAATCCACTTGCGAAGCGATCGAGAACCGACCATCCTTGTCATGACTATCTCGGTAAATATGGAATGCGGCGGTGCCCTTGGATATAAATGATAAACCGATCAATATTGGCGGGCATATCACCCACACTTAGGTGGAAGCGATTGAATTTAATAATCCTAAGTGCACTTCTTTGGGGAGGTTATAACGCCCTCGGACCCGAATGCAGTAGCGCTAAATGAGTCACAAATAAGCCGGTCAATTGCTTAGATCGTCGTGCTCGTTTGATACAAAAGGTCAACCCAAGTGACAAGACATTTATGTGTCACACTTATAAGATGGTAATGCTACTCCCACATTTCCAATGTGGGATATCAAATCTCCCCTTTATAAAGGGTGGCGATGTCCTCGCCGGAGCAGCTAACACTTTTGTTTCATTGGACTTGTCGATTTCGTTCTACCGGAGGAATGCAGAGGTGACCTCACCGTCTCAAGGGTGTAGCACTTAGGCCCGTCGATAGTGACCACGGCCACGTGGCCGTCCACGTAGTCACCACCGCCACGTGGGGTAGTTGATGTGATTCTTACGAATCAAATCCTTTGTTTTGCCAGGAAGAAATTGAAGGTAGTCAATACGAGCTATGATCCGCGCCTTAGACCAAGACTACGGTTGGAACATACAACGTAATGCTCACTTACGTTGATAAGTTCTCAAAGGCGATCGATCTCCAATCAAGAGAATCTCACACACAAGGTGCACAATTAAGACAATGCTTAATCGAAAATAATATTTCACTCAAAATTAACTTGTTCATGAAAGGAGATAGTATGTGCCTTATATAGGCTACAAGTAAAGACTAGTTTTCCTCACAAGCAATGTGGGAGAAAATTAACTAGTAAAATAAAGCCTAAGTAACTAAGACCTAGAAGGGCGCCACTTTCAATGGTCTTTCTAGCCTTTCTTGTGTCATAAGCCCACAAGATAATTATTAAATAAAGTCCACATAAAATAATTAAACAAGTCCAAATGCAGAACTAACAATGGCGCCACAAGCATTAGGTGTTGTCTTGAAGCCCAAAAGCATAGTGCATAAACAATATTGGAACTTCATCACTCTTTTTGGGGTTTGTCCAAACTCTTCATGGATCTCTATCAACAATGTATTCAAGGCTTCTCTCATATTCTTCCTTTGGAGCCTTGTCAATGGTCCATCTCTGATGATCAATGGATCAATCTTCTTCACGGTTGCCAATGGATCGGGATCCCAGTATAAAACTCATCATATATCACATCGGTAGTCAAGGTCAAAGCGGTCGCGGCTAATATGGTTGTTGTGGCATCTAAAGTTCTATTCATAACCATTTCGGTTGTGTCCTACATGTGTTTTCTCGGTGGATTTTAGGCCATCTGGATGTGGAAGCGTTAGAGCTTACAATGATATTCAGACACTTTTTATGGCATTATCCTCGGGGCTTGCAATGGGTGACTCTCTTGTTTGCGTTAAACGAGTTAAAGTGAGTGAAAGATGATCTACCTTCTTTGGGCTACATGTTTTGAGATTGTTTAAGTTTGGCTAGGACTCTTACATCTCTCGTTCCTTTTCTTTTATCATCGTTTAGGAAATAGGCTCGCTCATTGCCTTGCCCATGTAGGATTGACGCATTGGGTTTGATTAGTTGGGGTCATCCCACAGGTATATACTCGAGGCATGTGCCTTGGATTTTAATGACATCTTTCATATAAATTTTCTATTTTATTTATTTCAATAAAATTGCCAAATTTTTAATAACCTATTTGTATTGATTTTACATTTTGTTTTGTTTTGTTTTTTTTTTTTTTTTTTTTGGGTTCCCTTTTACAGTATAGTGATCATTTTTTTGGTTCTCTTCTTCTCCTCCCGCTTCTCTTCGTCGTGTTCCAGCTATCTCTACAAGCCTCACCCCCTTCAGGTATAATAATTCTTTTAGATCATGTAGTAAAATTGTCTTATCTTTTTTCTTCTAAATATGTGGTGACCTTTTGTTTATGAATAAAATCACTATAATATCTATTGTTTCTATTTTATTCATTTTGATAGAATTATTTTTTTATTGTGATTTATAATTTATAGCTATATCTATCTATACTATATATATAAAATGTAAGGAAATAAAATTAATTTTGACCTAAACCATAAATTATACTATTGAACCCTCTTCAAACCCGGCCGGTGACAAAAACATAGTATCTCCTACTAATTGTGTTGGACAAAAAAAAAAAAAAAAAAATTAGAGCAATAATGATAGCTACTCAAATTCGTTCAGAATCTTTTGAATCTAATGCAAATAATGGCGGCTGCTCAAATTTGTTCAAAATCTTTTTGAATTTATCTGTTACATGTTCAAATTTGTTCAATTTTTTTTTTTTAAATTTATGCTTTAAAAAATTATGCTTTAAAAAAATAACGCCGTAACTCTCCCTTTCTCTCGGCTTAAAACATGTGTACGTTTTTAGGGGTTTTTTTAACATAAATTTTTTATTTACCCGTAATCTTTTTTGGTTTGAATTCTATTCATTAACTATGTTCACATGCTATTATCCATATTATGTTTTCTTTTTTTATTTGTAATTTTTATCAGAATTGATTGCCTCTTAATGGTGATTGATTTTGGGATATTTGGAATGTTATATCGTAAAATATGTTTACACGTTATTACCTAAATTATTTTTTTTCTTTTTTTTAACCGTAATATTTTTTTTTAATTGTAATTTTTTTTTAAATAATTTTATTCATTTATTACGTTCCCACGTTATTACCCATATTATGTTTTTTTCTTTTTCTTTTTGTATACTTTTTATTAGAATTCATTGCCTATTAATGGGACTGATTTTTTGTTATTTGGAATGCTATTCATTGATTATGTTTACACGTTATTACCTATATATTATGTTTTTATTTTGCTTTTTTTTACCGTAATATTTTTTACCCGTATTTTTATGTTAAATTTTAATCATTAATTATGTTCACACGTTATTACCCATATTATATTTCCTTTTTCATTATAATTTTATCGAAATTGATTGCATGTTAATGGCGATTAATTTTTAGTATATTAGATTAGGTTAATCAATTAAGATTTCTATATGGACACGGACTACCCTTAATATTGTTTTATGTTACAATTTTATTCATTAATTATTCTCACACGTTATGTAAAATCAACATTTTATTTTGTTTTGTATTTATATCAAAAAAAAAATTGTCCCCTTAATAAATTGAGGATTTCTTTCATTTTGTGTAATGTTCTTTGTTATTATTATCTCTTGAGTATTTTCTTGCTAGTGTTTATTTTGCTGCTTCTTTCTTTTTGTGGGTAAAACTTGGTTTCAGTGCTTTGCATGTTCCTTTTAACGCAGATAGTATATGTTGTAGAAATTTTAATGTAAATTTAAGTTTTATATTTTTAAATTTCGGATATCACCCTTCATTTTCAATTTTTTTTCCATTTGTTTTACTAATCATTTACCGGGATTCGTTTTGGTGACTAATACCTGCAACAATGGATAGGTTCTTCTTCTTTTTCCTGATCGTCCATTTTTTTTGGATGTGCTTCAATCATGAAAATGATACCGTTTCTTTCATTATGACTATTCTTTTTGGAATAAGGCACGGTTTGGTACTTTGCTCTCATTTCTTTTCTATCATTGTGTGTTTTTAAGGTTATTTATTTATCATTTTTCCCCTTATTTTTACATCATTTCCTTTAATTCAAGCATGGGATACTCTCTAACACAGTATGAATAAACTCACGTATTGCACAGCAAAACACAAGTACCCATTTAACAAAAACATAAGTACACTAGCAGATTTTTAACAAACAAAACTTACAATCCTCAAAGCATCTTGAACAGGGCTCATTATCCGTATCATATCAAAACTCTTTTATTATCCATGCCTCTCTTTATTTTAGATAATATTCATCGTTTAAAATTAGTTTTGCCAATGAACTCCAAACAGAGTAATATCAGTTTGCCTTCATAGCTAAGACACATCTGAAAATTATGAAAAAAACCTATGTATACACTATCACACTATATACTCCTCGATAATTGAGAGATTAATTAGAAAAACTAACAAAATTAAGTTTGAAAGAACATCTTAAAAAGGAGGAAGTTAAAAAAAAATCAAATTCTGCTGCAAATTCCTTCAAATAAACAAGCATCATTGAAATGATTCCATCATCAAGTGAATTGTTCCAGATTTGTCGAAATATAAGATGCAATCTACACCATGTCAAAGTAGCCTATTGAAGATAATTTTTATTTGATCAGGAGGTTTTTTTAGGGAAGATTGGGAGTGACAAAGAATCACCCATGATGGAGCATCGAGGCCGGCCCACGCGTTTGTTGAAGGCAAGGCAAAATGCCTCGCCGAATTAGGCGCTTTTAGTTGAAGTTGTCTTTTTTTTTTTAAAACATCTTATCGCGTTTTTAACGTCCGTAAGTCTGAAATTCAAGTTATTTGTTAGATATTTTATTCACAAAGTCTGTTTTATTTTGTTTTGAATGTGTTGTTCCACCTTGAGTGCGACAGTGTCGCGAAAAAAAGCGAGGTTCGACCAAAGCGAACCTATGGGAAAATGAACCTATCACGAATGACACGTGATTTTAGTAGAAGGGATTTTTCATTGGGACACATCATTTCGGTTGTGCATGGTCATTGGGACACATCCTTTGAAAATGAATGCTTTGTTCTTTTCGTGAAGAGTGACAGATATCTTTTAGTTGTAATACATATATATATATATATATATATATATATATATATATATATATATATATATATATATATAGACATCAAAGATAATGAAGTTTTTAGAAGCATCATCGATCTGGGACATATTGTGTCTCTATCTTCCATTGAATCTTGAGAGAGATCTTAAAACATCTCTTTAAAGAAAAGCGTTTTATCGTCCTTGGAGATCATTCAATTCTGTTTGTTTTATCACATTTTTAACATTATTGATAGTCTCAAAACATCTCCTGAAAGTTATCTTTTCTAGCGTATTTAGAAACAAAAACCAAATTCATACATATCATAAAACATACTTACATATTATTATTTCAAGATCGCTTCTTGCAACACATTTTAGAGCGAAATCATTAATCAAAGTAGAATTGTCAATTTCATTAACTATATTCTTCTCAATTGAGAATTTGAGAATAGAATTTATCGTTTATGAAGGAAATTGAAAGAAGGAAAGGAAAGCGAAAAACAAAAAATCAACAACTCAAGCGGGAGGTGAGGGGAAGCGAAGAGCAGGGGTGAAGGAAGGACCAGAACTTAGGAGTGAAAAATGAGTTATCTATTTTTGTTTGTTTTATTTATTTTTGTGTGTGCTTTTTTTTATATAATATAGATATATATAATAAATTAATAATATAGATAAAGTCATAAAACAAAAAAAAACTTGTTTGTATATATATATTTTTTTTTGGGTCAAGTAAATTTTTTTATTGGGGCCTTTATCAATTAGAGTAAAAAAAATTTGGGCCTTTATCAAAAAGAAAATTAACGTATTATATTAGGTTGGATCGGATTAAATCTACTGCGATTTTTTTTTTTTTTTAGCGAAAGCATTATGCAGTTGGGCATAAAACATGATTGGATTTAAGGCAGATCCATGCGGCGCTTAATAGGCCGGCCCTGTGGAGCATTGATGGAGAAGCTAAAATAATCATTTCCGGTTGTCAAAAGAAAAGTATTTGAAATGAAGATTTACACACGTGTAATCTTATTTTACTTCCTAAAATATCAACATTGCACTTTGACTCGCCGTGGGAGGAATTTATTTTTTAACCGATAGCTATTTGATGATCTGCAGAGATAATCATTATACAATATCTTATTATTGATAAAAGTATATCACCGTAAGATAATTATTATACAATTTTTATTATTCACAAAAGTATATCACTAATTGATTAATATGTGTTCTCTCATATAATATAAAAATATGTAAGTGAAATATTTAATGCAATATGCATTTGATGAACATTACCTAAAGAAATTGGTAAAGATTATTTATTTCAGTCCCTCCAAAACATTCTCTTATTCTCAATAAAAGAAAGAATTACACTTCCATGACGAATATTTTTCTTTCCGGTTTCCACATCATATATAAATACTTAACAACAAATGTATACAACTATAATCGATATGATTAACATTTATCTTAGCATGAAAACCCACAATAACATTTTTCTTTTTGAGAAAAAAGAATCATGTGACAAACTGCAATTACATGTTTCCGTATTTAGATTTTACTGTACGATCGGATGACTAATTTTCTTCTTATTTTAGTAGAACTTAACCATCATGTTCATTATGCAATCTTTTTATTTTATATAATCTAAATATCCCGTGTATGTGCACGGGTTATTGGCTAGTGTGTGTGTATATATATATATATATCTTTAATTCCATAATTAGAATGAATCTAATATTTTTTTTTCTCCACAAAATGACACATCTGCCCTTTCCCGAAAATCAGAATATTACATTCATATACTTTAATTAAAAAAAATATCAAATAATTTAATTTCTTAGACAAATGTGACATTTAACATTTTAATGTGTTACATTTTTTAATGTCTATAAATGCCCACTCAAGACTCGATCGATCGACTCAAGTGATCTCAGTGGCAGTCTCGATACTTTTTTTCATTTCATTTTTTAAAATATTTTTGCATGTCCAAATTAACTTTCGCCTGATGTTCATTTACTTTCCATCCAAAGTAATAATGCACGCGCGTCCTTGGTGCTTGTAATCCGGGAATAATTTTTCCGGCGGACTATATCAGGTACAACTCTAATCCTTTTTTAAGTAGGATTTTGATCATGTACAAATTGATGTTGATCCTTTCATCAATAGAGATATATACCGAATCATATAAGGTGGTTTTTTTGTTGTTGTTGTTGTTGTTGTTGAAAGAAGATCTTTTATTATTGCAAAAGTGGAATGTCATTTTACAAAATGAAATAACAGAATTTCTTTCACGATAAATAGAATTTAACCTAAGTTTCTCGGCAGTTTTATGCTAAGTCTTCATAGAAAATTAAGGTTGATGAGGTAGCTAGGAGTGTTGGGTCTCCCCACCCACTTCGAACAGCGGATTCAGCCCAGATTTCACACCGGAAGTACCCTCGTTTGCAGCCAACTGTCCAAAGTCCGGCGGATGAGTCTTGATATGGTCTGTGGATTGCTAGGGTGGCATCATGGAATCAACGTTAACAAGTCTGGCAAGCATAACTTTATCTCCTGGGTGCAACGGCCTCTTGGGGGCGTTGGACATATCGGATAAAACGGTTCTTGTTGATGAAGTCTTTCTTGTGGTGGAAGTTCGTTTCTTCTGCTGTCCCTGAACTCCCAGCTTAGTGGTCTGCCTATTTTTCTTGCTTGAATCATATGCATTGTGCACCAAACTATCGCCTCCATTAAGATTCTTATTTCCTTGCTTCTCTCTGCTTCCTCCTACCTCCGATTGCTTGTTCTTACTAATAGTCTGCATTGGGACGTGGATTTATGAAACTTAATTGGAAGATGAAACTTCCGCCCATTTGTTTAGAGAATTTGGGCTGCGAAGGAAGGCCACCATGGATGGATGGGGGGTATTTGATCGACCACGTTGTTTCAATTCGAAACTTCATCCGGTAAAATGGTGTCGAAACCTCATCCGCCAATACCAAAAAGCGGGACCCGGCTCCATGCTCGCTGTTCTTTATGATCTTGCGAGAAGATCGGTTCATTTACTACATCGATGGTGCGATTTGCCTATTTGATCGCCCGGTTGTGCGGCGTTTTCGACGTCGGGTTTGAGCAATCATCCATAGCCCATCTGGCGCTTTCGGTTGTTAGGGCTTCCGGTTGCTTATTGCCGGTTGTAGTAGAATCAGTAGCATTTGGTTTAGGATTCAAAGGACAATTTTCTTTTCGGTGGCCAAACTTACCCCAGTCCCAACAAACCAGGGCAATCCCTCCCATTCAACCATTTTCTTCCTTCCATTGATGAAGATGTGGGTCTTGAGAGGTTTAGAAAATCCTACCTCGGCGTAAACACGTGCAAAAGCGGCCTCTGCTATTGAAACTCGGTAGTATGGTCTACTTTGATAGCTTTACCAACCATATTTCCCAATGTCTTGAGGCGGTGGTCACGCAAACAGCTTTACCGGGGAATCGTGGAATTGGACCCAAGCCAAGGTGGTTTTAATAGCTCCTTCAATTGGGTGAAGAATGGTTTCCATTTGGTGGGCGAGATAATGACCTTGAATTACCCAGGCCCGTTCTCCAAAATTTGTTTGGTAATCTTCTTTCGAGTGAATCGAACAATATAGTAGCCATTGTCTAGATCGGTGAATTCAATCGCCCCACTGCCTTGCCATTTATTGGACAATCGTTAAGAGAGATAGTTGTAAGAGCGGATTTCCACTAGAAAGTGGATTATCGAGGCGCGCTTCCATGGCGCCACAACTCTAAGCATTAAATCGAGAGGATGATCGATTCATCCCGTGCTCATCGCCCGTGAGATTATCAATCACATCGGCATAATCATTCGATTAATTCTCATCTTAAGTCTTCAGTATAAATGGCCGGATCTGCGTATCTACCTCGGACGATGTCGGCTCCACTCCGTCCACCTTACACATTCGATTGATTATTGGGTGATTCATTAGGGCGATGCACGCTGCGATACAACAAGTCCTATTCTTGAGATAGCGGCTCCATGAAGTCCTCCATTTTGAATAATACGAAATAGGCTTCCGGTGGCGGAAACCTAAAAGAGAATGTTGGAAGGAGCTGAGGTGTTTTTAGTTTGGATTATTATTTTTATTTTTATTTTACTATAAGATGCTTATTCACATCTATATAAAGACTTATTGTTTTATTGTAAACCCACAAATCAAAGTCTGCGAGTTGTAAAGATACGTTGTGGGATGTAATATCGCGGATGGATCTAAAATCCACCCGATTCACGGCTGAATAGTATAGATCTAGATCTAAACAATGAAAAATACATAAATAATAGATCTAACCAGCGAGGGGGGGTTAGATTACCAACCTTTTAAGGTGCAAAGCGCCAAGAACAAGGTCAATCCAATCCGGAGCTAGTTGTGAGCCTAGTTGAGAGACAAATTCTTCCAGCGTGTGTCTCAAAGCACCACCAGGTGGATGGTGTTTCAAGCCGCCCGGACCTCCTCGATATGCTACCTTAGGAAATCCGAAGTTTTCTAAAATTCGAACCCATAGTATTTGGCTGAAATATCTAAGCCATAATACTACCTAAAAACCGAAAAGATGTGATGTCCATAAGGCTTGGGAGAACTTTCATTATATAGGAGAGTTATCCTTGTCCTCCAAGGATTTAATAATTAAGAGATAATTATTAGATTAATCCTTATTTTAAACAAAGATAAATATAATATATATCCCAAACTAATTAGGATAAATAATATTATTATCTAATATTTCATGAATTATCAATTAAAAGTAAAAGATAAGTCACATGTTAAATAATTATCCAATAAAACTAATTCCTTAGTAATTAAATAACCTAAATTTATTACACATTAGGCCGAGTCCACGAAAAAATTTCTTTTACGTGTATTTAATTATCTAGTTCAACTAAACAATTAATCACATATCTACTAAACGGTCCAATCCAACTATTTAAAATTAATTGAGGTGAAGCGAGAATATATATGCATGTTGGGAGCCACGTTAGGGACTATGAACCCGTATTCGGTAGCTACAATAAATCGAATAAAATTATTCGTTAGACCGAACAATTATATCCAACCTATTAATTCGAGGATTACACCACCATAAACCCAAACTGAACTCTGCTGAATATAGATATAAACTTACACTCAAACTTGAGTCGAAAGCGTCCACTGATATAATCATTGCATACGGATAAATCCTCTATATAGGTATTGCGTTCACGAATCGGGATATTTCCGTAAACCCTATTCGAAACATCTTTCCTTATTTACCATTAACCCCTTAGTGACCAATTAATTCATAACTAATATATTATGAATTGGATCCATCGATCAGTTTTAAGAGTAACAAATAAAGAGGCTATCATCATCTACTTCCCGCGAGGAAGGAATGGATTCCATATCTCGTGATAACACGGACCACTCACACATCTAAAATAGAGCCAGCGAGAAGTGTTGGACCACATACTACTGAGTGATCCTTACTAACACATCAAACCTACTAGTCTAAGCGATGTAATGCAGTGATCACCTCGAGATTGAGATTAATCCATATATGATCATATTGTGATTCAATAAGAATTCTCGATCACGGAATTATATCGAGAACTCAAATCAAATCGGTCAGCCCTATATGATTATCATCATATATAAATGCCCCATTAGGTACCTATGCACGGCAGTCCGGATAAGGCTGTCACACAAAAGTGTTCACAGGTGCATTATTAGCAAATTAATCTTGAGACCATTGCTCAGTTAATAAATGCTACGGACTAACTTAATTTTAATTACATCTCACTAACTCAATCCTCTTGTGTATAGCCATACAACGAGTTATGTGATTACATACATAAGCGAGGTACTTAGGGTTTTCATTAGTGTCTTAATTATAGCGAGACATGCATATAATAAGATGAATTATTAGTCTGTCATAAAAACAATTAGATAATTGTCTTTCGGACACTACACTAACAATCTCCCACTTGCACGAAAGTCAAGTGGATTAATTGTTTTAGAGCACACCACTTTATATGTATATCTATAGCATTCTCCCACTTGCTCAAAACAAGTGAGACATATCCCCAAGATTCATACCTCCAAAGCGCATCTTAGTAATTCATCCTTTCAAGCCGCAGTGGAGTGTGCCGCCGCGAGGTAGGTCGAGTGACCAGCGGCGTGCTTAGAATCCGAATACCATGTGACTCGGTACAGCGATCGAGGTAGGTTGGCGCCTTGAGTCAATCTTTGGGATCGAAATGTTGCCTTTCCGTCTAATCCGGTGGTGCGATTTCAATATGCTTATGACCTCTAGTGATTGCAAAATCCTTATGAGCTACCTACTGCAGGTGTTTTCTACAATGAAGTGGTATTGGCTTCTTGGATAATACTTTATCACATGAGTAAACACTAAGACCGAGATCGATTTAACGATCATCCTCAATCGACCTAAATCCATAATCCCGGTGTTATCACTTATATTCTAGTTTGCACCTGAATATACTAGCTTATTATTCCTCATTCTCCTGAGGAGACTTGAGGATTCACTAAACATCCCATTTAGTATTCATCCGCAGGTTTAGACAAGCATTCCTGAGAGGTAGGGTAGACTACATCGTTGATTGTTGCATTCCTCATGCAAGAACATCCTAACCATTGAGATGGATGAATGGGATTGCCAATTGCTTATTTTTGAGAATTCAAGTGAGTCAAATTATTTAAAAATAGCCCGATGGAATGTTAGCCTCTGACTTCAGATAACACACCCATGTTGTTTCCAACAGTTTTAGTGTTACCATTCACAAACACTAATCTACTTACTACTTTATTAATATTGATGCCTAGATCTACGAAAGACTTATCAACATCTTTGGTCAAGTCCACATATTAAAAATATATGACTTTGAAAATGACCTAGAGGTTTGCTTTAATCCCAAAGGATATAAGCTATGCGGGCATCTGCAAAGGTTCTTCTGAATAAATTATGATACCGTTAGTCTGTAAAAGGTCTTGAGAATCACCCTTATTTTTACGCTTTGTAATGAATTTGTCATTTGTTCTTAGCTAAAACCATACATTGCGAATGAGTTGATTCCGTTGTTCGGCAAGAAGTCTTAGGAATCACCCTATTTCCGCTTTACGACTAAATCAAGCAAGGCCGAGTGGTAAGGAGATCACGGTCAGTTAACTCTCTGCCTTTTAGGGAATCACCTCTAAAATTACCCGACTCTACGTTGAAAGTTAAACTTTCCTATTCAATCGACTCTTCTCCCATGTTGGTTCCAATTACTCCCAACTGGGCTTTAGAGATACTCGGGTGGTTCTACAAGAGTTTCAATCGAACCTGGAGTATCAAACTCCATTCACTAGGGTTATGGATTTTAAACCAACCTCTATGATCGGGGATGCTATCTGACCATGAAGGACTATAGGTCATCAATCTACCACATAGACCGTGAAGTCCCATGATGGGTAATGGACAAACCATACTCGCATTTAACTGCGTTCGGGGTGGATTGATATCTTGATCTAGTTTAGTAGTTTTTATTAGTGTTATCACCAACTACCGGTGTTGGATGTGGAGTGAACAAATCGATAAGTAACATCTTGAGTACAAATACTTCAAGATCCAAAGCATGATTTATAGACTCTATCGTAATCGAGTTTGGATATAACCGTCATTCTCTTCGATTTTTGAGTTTTATAATCAACCTTTACTCAATGTATTAGGATATTTCACGCTCTCTGGCGTGTTCTGCATAAAATTTCAGTCCTACCTTCAAGCGCTTAAGTGCTAAATGTCTGCCTATTTGCGGAAGAGGGGTGAACAAATCCTCTGTATCCACAAATGTGCAGGCATCTTAGAGATAGACTTCTGGTTTCACGGCTGATAATGTAAGCGTTATAATTGCAACTAATATCTTAAATGGAGTTAGCGGTGTATCGTAGCACATCAATAACTATGTAAGGGAAATTTATGGTGTATCACTTGGTGAAAACATTCCGAGTGGGAAGCGGGTGAGCATCGGTTCCGAAGACTACGTTGATAACTTTATTCTGCAGTATGGAATACTCACATCTCTGAAATCGTAAGATTCCTCCAACTATTTTGGATAAACTTACCGGAGTTCCCGAGTTGTTGTCATTAGATGTCACTACTTGAAAAGCTCCTACTAGCTTGTATCTTTCATATGACCCGAAGGTCGATATGAACAAGCTATGTAACTTCTTTAAATCTATTACCACTTTCCGATTGAAAGAAAACATAGGCATTGTTCATTTGGGATGAGGTTCCTTTGATTGGGAGATATGAATCACCCTAAGCGATCTGCCGATTCTTGTCGTTAGGAATATGCACTAATTAATAGTATATAAAGAAGTGTTTATCTAAATATGGAACCCATTTGCGTTTATATTGTTTAAGATGTTACATATACACAATGACATTTCTTAGTAGTTCTCGACTTTATCAAGCAAAAGTCCGGAGTCTTTGGTTCATGCTACTCGAATATTATATTTATCGTCAATAAGACAAACAAATTATCCTATTGAAAATGAATACGTTCGTTCAATGAATCAAAGCGAAAATGAATTTTCTATGATATCAAAATTGAATCCTGAGTTCATTCCTTATATCACTCTAATTAGTCTATCTGGAAATAAGCGCCGTTGTCTATTTTATTTATCGTTTAATGCCACGGCTACTGAGTTCTTCCAAAGGACTTAGCTTTTGAGAAAATTGCTATGATGCATTAGTCGGTGATCTCGAAATCACTTTCCTTATCGTTTAATTTTGGATTCATTAATTTTCCGGTTTAGTACTTAAAACTACTTGGTTTAGATGACTAACACGCGTATAAACATTATTTCCATTCTGACTTTCCTTAAATGGAAATGGTCTTGAACTAGTAGTTCGTTTGAGTAGACACTACTCTTTGAAGCGTATTGGGATGTTTAGTGTTATTTGTTTGGACTATTTGATTTTTTCTAATCGACAAATCATAAGACAAAGCTCCCACTAGTTTATCGGTTCAAAATACCGTCTAACTAGCGATACTTTGTATTTATGATTTTTCAAAATCGAACATCACTTCTGAACTAAGCTCCCACTCAGTTTATCATTCAAAATCACTCCTCAACTAGCAATCTTTGTGTTCATGATGTTTGAAGATTATAAAATCTCGAGAACTAAGCTCCGCTCAGTT